>VYXD01001702.1:862351-1094428 GCA_013397195.1 Hylia prasina | reverse complement strand
TTTTTTTTTTGTGTGTGTGTGTGGACAGTGCTCAGAGTTTGTAGGTGGAGGGAGGAAAGAGAGGGAGATGTGAAGATCTCCAGGTTCAGTTTCTTGCCTCTTCTGGAACCAAGTCATGCAATTCTTTCAATGAAGTTATCGAATTCCATCTTCTAGCTGCTTAGCTTCCTTGTCAAGATCTATAGTCTACTATTTCTAGTTTTGAGCCCGAATTTTTTTCATGGCTATCCTCTACCTTAAATATATCTATGTCCTGTCTATAATTTACCATATAAAATAATAAAAAAGTGCATATCCCATCATTTCACCCATCTAAAATAAAATACATTCTTCTGATCTTCCCTTACTGAAGTTGCTGTTCTTACAAGTTGGTAAGATTTATGAAGGGTCCAACACTGGTCAGGTGCTTCTTCCTTGTTAGCCCAACAGCCATGCCTCTCATTACCTGTTTTAGGGTGTAAAAATCAGTAAAAGAAATCCAGGTTTAAATGTTTTAGAGCCACGTAAAATGCTGTGAAGGGCATTAGATCAGTACTCTGAAAGAAAAAAAAAGAACCAACACAACGAAACCCTCTAGTGCTCCTCTGATCCCTATCCCTCAAATTCCCCTGGGTGCCTTCATAGACTATTATACTGAAATTTATTGTTTTCTATAATTAATCTTAGCAGGGCACTAAAATCCCTAATAGACTAGTGATGACACAGATGAAACTCTCCATCCACAGAAATATAAACACTTGGCCTGTGAAGAGTGGCTCAATGTTAGGAAAATCGTGAGGCAAGCTGTTAGTGAATTATTGTCAAGGTCAGAGAATGCACATTTATTTTCCTGGTAGTTGTATCATTATCAGGCTCTTATGATATATCCACTTGCACTGAAAATGTAGCTAACTTACCTTGGTGAATTTGATTTATTAGCATTGCAACTGACAAGGTTGCCCGTTTGTTAGTGCTTATTTTATATTTGAATAGCTTTCAGCACATAAATTTGAGGAATTGCTTGAATACTTTAGCTGTTCCATATTTCATGGAGAAAGCTAGACTAGAAGAGTGCTGCTGTTGATATTTCTATCTTGATACTGACCGCTTTTTAAAATAAATTAAAATTATGCCTGTATTTGTACTTAAATGCTTCGTGAGCAGAATTTACTGCAAACAGTAAAACTTGAATGTGAAAACTCATTAGTTTTATTCTGAATAAACAGTGACATAACCTTGCTATGGAGTTCATTTTACATTCAGAGCATAAAATAAATGTCTTTTTAAAAAGATGTGGAATTCAAAAGAAAATACCTAATTACATGGGTTCCTCCTATTAAACTTCAGTTAGAGAATGGATGGAGAAGGAGTAGATGAGTAAGTAAATGATTCAGGATGGAAGAAGCTCTCAAACAGATCCAGAAATGAGGCTTTAAAGTTTCTTATTGACTTCAGTGGTGTTACATCAGGTAGAGGAGTACAGTTTAATTACAGCCAATATTAGCTCATCATCCTCCCAGAAGGATGCACTTTTAAGTAAACACAATTGTATAAATAGCCAAATAAAGAAAAAAGCAAGACTAATTACTTGCCTTTAATATCTTGTAAAGTTCCTTTAACACGTCTCTATCCTTTCAAGTCACCTTCGTTACTGTGAGGAAGAAATGCTTAATTTAACTCACTTTATTCCCCTGTCTCAGTGTGGGCCATCACCTGCGTACCTCCAGTTCTATAGATCTCAGGTTGTCCTTATTTTCTGGGGCTCAGGAGGAAAGCCAGTCAGAAGCAAAAGTTACACAAACTCACTGTGTGATAGGGCCCCATGTCATCTTGTTGACACCCAGGGCTCGTGTCCTGACCTTTACCTTTCCTACACAGAAAGTGAGGTACTAATCTAATGTGAACAATTAGCAGCTGACAGCCAGAGGTTGTTTTTCTCCTGGATTGTTGGATTTTAGTAGGATGATTCAAGCAGGTGTTACCTGCAGGCTTTACTGTGGACATCTATGTGTCAGCTATAGAAATCAAATGATGCACATGTAAATTGGCAAGATGAGTTGGGCATGAAAGCTCAGGGCTTTTTCTCAGCAATTAAGTCCACCAAGGATATTTAATTGTTGCAGTAGCCCTCTTACCAGAGAGTGNCATGATGATCCTCCTGTTACCAGCCAACCCCTTCTTTCTTTTATCTCACTCATCCTTAATGAATATAGTTGTTAGTCATCAGGGGTGAGGTCACCTGTATTCCCTTCTCCTACATGTAATCTCATTGCCCTTTTCTCTGAATCCACTGGGTCAAATTCAGGCACTGAGTTTTCATATTTTCAGGCATTTTGCTATATTAATTCCTGTTAACTGAAAATTTACTGAAAATCTGCCTCTCTGCTGCCTTTGTGCATAGCTTTCACCTCCTGTAAGAGCTTTATTCTGGTGGGACAACAGAGTAGCCAACATCAGTAGAGATATTTATGGCCAAAAAGGTCAGGAAGCAAAGCAGATATTTGAGAATCTCAATGAAATCTCAGTGGAATGCTGGGCACCACATATGAGAGGTTGCCTCAATACTTCTTGCTGGAAAAAGAACATGAAAAAGTATTCTCTTCCTGAACTCATTGGTGGTTACTGAACTGTTCTATGCACAGAACTGCATGAAAATTAGATCAAAGCTATTTTAATTACAAAATATCCATTGTATACTTAGCAACACTTAATATAAATTGTGTTCAATATATTTTATATGTTATTGAAATTCTGTAAGATTAAATTGCAATAATATAAATAATTTTCCAGGACAAAAAGTAGGTTAAAATAAGCAAATTTTATGCTTTAAACATTGACTTAAATAGTCTCTAGTGCATTAAAATATTGTGGGTTTTTTGACTGTTAATCATTTCATTGAATAATAAATATGAGCTTTCTTTTTATGTAATTTTTTTAACCCATATTTTTCAGTAGAGAAATGAAATGTTGAATCATACATAAAAAGTATCTATGACTATTTTATTACCAAACTTATTTCAATCATTTCCACAGTTATGGAAAATGTTATTCTCATCTTGAGGAAGACTTTAGGCAGTGAAAAGTAGTTTTGTTTGGCATATATTTTGAGTTGCCTGAATCTCTGGTTAGGTAATCTCCCCTTCTGGGAGGGGTGTGTGCGAGTGTCAGTATTATACACAGGCTGGTTCAGAAGAGTAGTTTGCTCTTTGGAGTATCGTGCATCTTCAAACCTTGTTACTAACATTGTGTAAGGCAATTTTAATAATTTCTGAAAGGATTTTTAGAGGTTAACCTGTGTTTTCTAATATTTTAGTTTCCACTTATAAACCTGCAGTCTATAAGTGACTGTGTGAAACCGACATGCAAGAATGATGATTCCCAATGCATTTCAGGGGACCGTGAGTTTCATTTCTCAGGCTGTTACTACATTTTCTTCCAGCCATTCCTGTGGTGTAAAATAAGGACATCATTTGAAGTATTATTATGCTTTGAATGCCCAGTGAAGCTTTTAAAACGATACCTGACATTCAGCTAGATGTAGATAGACATTGATTTTTTTTTTTAAATCCAGTTTTTTTCAAAGAAAGCCTGTTAGAATCCAAGAGAAATGGAGGTGAAGACACTTTACTTTCCTGTCTTGACATTCGCTGTAGCTGCTGTGGTTTAACCCCAGCCATTCAATAGAGAATGAGAGAATCAGAGGTGTAAAATTGCTTGTGGTGGTCACTCAGGACAGGAGAGGTGCTGTCCTGAATGGAGTTATTGGGAACCAAAGCCACCTCAGGTCATGTCAATGCTGCACCTGAACTGCTTCTTTTATCACTTGTCCTCCACTGTGTTTCTCCCCTCCAGAGTGGTTCCTGCTGCAGTAAATCCTGTAATACACAACTGAAATCATGGTTTACAACAGTTTAAACATAAATCCATTACAATCTCCACCCCTGGTCCCATTGGGCTAAATCATAGGCTTTGACATTGCAGTGAGCTCTTCCTCTTGCTCCTACTCTGACTAGGAGTCAGAGTCAGTCTGACTCTGACTAGAAGCAAAGGTCTCCTGCTATGGGAATTCTGAAATCATGGGTATTTTAAGGTATTTCCACAACAATCTCCACCCTCGTCCCTTTGGAGCAGATAAGGTTTAACATTGCAATGAGCTCTTCCTCTTGCCCCTGCTTGGGCTTGGATTTATCCACAGATTACAGCACCTTAGGGTTGCACCTGCTCCAAGCAGAGCCTTAGCTACGAGCCAGTCTCACAGACACCCATGTCAGCAAGGCCTTCCCATGGCTGCAGGGGTGTACCTGCTCTGCCATGGGCTTATTCATGCCAAAGGCTTTGAGGTGGCCCAGCATGACTTCAGGCACAGCCACAAATGCTCCAGGGTGTATCTGCTGCAGTGGTGGGCTCACAACCCTTCAGGGGCTCCCCTGATGGGTTTAACCCCAGCCCCACGCAGGTGCTCCCTAACTCTCTGCAATGAGAGAGACCATCTAAAGAGTAACAGTGAGAAGGCTTGTGGGCTGAAGCAAAGATGGGTCATTAGGTAAAGCAAAAGCCACACTCACAAGCAAAGGAAAACAAGGAACTCAGTCACCACTCCCCATGGGCGTTCAGCCACTCCCAGGAGAGCAGGGCCCCATCATGGGTAACAGTGATTTGGGAAACATCATCATTCCAAATATCCCCCACCTTCCTTCTTCTTCCTCCAGCTTTACATGCTGAGCATGATTCCANTGCTCTGCCATGGGCTTATTCATGCCAAAGGCTTTGAGGTGGCCCAGCATGACTTCAGGCACAGCCACAAATGCTCCAGGGTGTATCTGCTGCAGTGGTGGGCTCACAACCCTTCAGGGGCTCCCCTGATGGGTTTAACCCCAGCCCCACGCAGGTGCTCCCTAACTCTCTGCAATGAGAGAGACCATCTAAAGAGTAACAGTGAGAAGGCTTGTGGGCTGAAGCAAAGATGGGTCATTAGGTAAAGCAAAAGCCACACTCACAAGCAAAGGAAAACAAGGAACTAAGTCACCACTCCCCATGGGTGTTCAGCCACTCCCAGGAGAGCAGGGCCCCATCATGGGTAACAGTGATTTGGGAAACATCATCATTCCAAATATCCCCCACCTTCCTTCTTCTTCCTCCAGCTTTATATGCTGAGCATGGCTCCATATGTTGTGGGGTATCTCTTGGGTCACTTGGAATTCCCTGTCCCTGCTGCGTCCCCTCCCAGCTCCTTGGGCAGCCCCAGCCCCCTCACTGCTGGGGTGGGATGCGAGGCAGAAAAGGCCTTGGCTCTGTGTAAGCCCTGTCAGCAATAACAAAAACATCCCTGTGTTATAAACACCATTTCCAGCAAAAAAACCAAATTACTTTCCTTTCCTGACTAGCATGAGGAGAATTAACTCTACCCCAGCCAAACCCAGCACAGTAGCTAAGAACAGCTGCTGGCAAGTGTAATTCAATTACACTTCCTTAATTCTGACTTGGCTTTTGTAAGTAAAGCCCTAAGGATTAGTTGGACATAGGTCTTCTTATTAAAATACTTTTGTTTTTTTAATAGTGTGGGAGCTGGTATCTGGCATCCTTAGGCAGTTGGGAAAATTAGAGGCTTAGAATTATTACTATAGCATTTACTCATCACCGTGATATAGAACTACACAGCAGTTTGAAATGGTCTATTCCTGCTTGTGCTGGCAGAGTAGCTGCAGAGACAGAGTGCAGTGTGGACTACAAAAACGTGTTTGAATAGACCTAAAAGTAATTAAAAAGGCAGTATTTTCTGAGCTTTGCTCTGTTACTGCTGCACAGCACTCAGGCTAGTTTGGTTAAAGCTAGTTCAGATACATCCATCCTAGCAGCAACTGTGCTTAGTGTACAAGTATTCCAAGGGAATCTGATGTGTGTGCTCTCCAGAGACAAAATGTTACAAGATCAGGCCCTAATTATTTTATAATTGTGCAAGGCTTTAATTATAAGACCTTAATGACTGGCTTCATTTAAAACACTTTAGGGATGTTGAGTTAAATAAAATGCTGTTGTTGAATTATTTTCTTTCCCAGCAGTATGAGCACTTTCCATTTCTCTCTCTCCCAGTAATCTGCTGTGCCTAACAGAGGAGACATCCATGTAATTAAGAGATTCTGGGTGAAAGTTCCCTGATTATCCTTACAACAGCTCAACTAGTAGACACTGGGTATCCAATTTTCAAGGCATGCACAATATGTTCCACTTTTCATCCTAACAGAGCTCAAATAGTCCGTGTTCTTTGCTGTTACAAAAATACAGCTAAAAGAGTTGAAAAGGCCACTGCAGTCTGCTGTTTCCAAACTGGCTGAGAGAGAGGGGAGGCAATAATAGTGAAATTTTAGTCAAGGTCACCAGTCAAGGATAACTGCTATGAGATCTCAATAAATCTGCATGGAAAGCAAAGAAAATCTTTTGTATAGGTGTTATCAGAAATAAAAGATCTTGATGTTGTATTATTTGTTTAATTTTTTTAAAATTTTTTGTTGTTGTTGAAGTGCAGCCATTGCTTGGATAAGTACTGCCCCTTTATATCTGAAGTGTGCACTGGGAGTATTGGAGCTGAAATGAAAACAATGTAAATGAAATGTCATAAAGCACTGCAAAATATTAGCGATTCTGGTGAGGGATAGCTTATGAGCTCTTGTAAATACTTTCCTTGGACCTTACTGTTTTGAGGTTAAATTCAAACTCAAAATGCAAGACAGCTTGAAAAATCAACTTTGAGGGAAAAAAACCCCAGTCTTGATAAGCTGAGGTTTTTGTCAGTAGGTGGGGAATTTATGATGGTGAAAAGTAAAATGGTATTTATACATTTCCTAGTACTTTCTTCCTGGAATCTCTAAAGATATGAAATTGTGATGGCAATATTTAATGATAAGAAACATTATTTAGCTATTTTTAAGCTGGTCAAAACTTCAAATAAAAAATTCTCTCTAGTGATCATGAATCAAAATAAAACCCAGGACTTAATAAGAAGATTGCAGAAACTTTCATTCCGGGAATATTGAAAAGACTAATGGAAACATTTCAGTAAGACTGAAACTTTGAAGCATATTTAGATACATTACAATAAAATATTTTGAATTCGTGTAGTAATCCTCCTCCGTAAAGTAATCTGGGATAAAAAGCCATCTGAAATGAAGGAGAGTAACATGGTTTTTAGTTGGACAAGTTGTAAAATACTATGCTTGGGAAGACTATACAAATTTTTCTCTCTGGGAAAGAGACAAGTGATAACTACTTCTCGAGGGGGAAACCTTCCTTTAGCTTGTCAGTTTGAGAATCTAAGCTGGCTGTGGGCAGCACCTCCAGCTTCTCTGCTGATCCATGTAAGTTCCATGTAAGTAATACTTGAGATACAAGTGGCAAATGGAAGGTTTAGGTAAAATTCTCGGTTGTCTAATAGCAGATCACATTTGTATGGAAAAAAGACAGATTACTCTATTGTAAAAGCCCTTAAGATAATAAAAAATTTATCAATAAAATTAAATGTTGGGGTAATGGCTAGTGTTATTGAACAATATGAACACATTTAAGAAAATTGTTTTAAAAACTTACTGTTCTTTAGATTAGGGTAATGTGAAGAAAAAAGCAAAGTGATTATCAAATCAAACAGCAAATCAGATGCAATATCTAATAGAAATGGAAAAATCAGTCATTCAAACATTAACTAAAATTCCACACCATTTTGTTATGGATCCCCAAATTCTAGTCATTGATATGGGTGTTCATATAGCTGTGTAGACAGATTTTTAATTTGTATCTGAAATGTTGTCTTTCATCTTTGTTCTTCTGCCTTTCTGTCTGCCAAAAGAAGGATTTATAATGCTGATCTTACCAGCACACACCATTACAGTTTTAAGTTTTATACCTAATACCTCTTGTGTATTAGGAGTTATCAAACATTAAAAGCAAGCAGAAAAGTCTCTCATATCCCCAGGAACCATCTTTACCTCAGTCCTTAGAGAAGCATAGCTGTTTTCCAGCACAGCTTCTGAAGCCAAAGTTGGAAATTATTGTTGTTCGTGTGATACATGAATTTACCACATTGGACATCTTGGTATCTTTTCCATGCACGGTGTAGAATGTGCTTTGGATGCCTTTCAGCTATGTTTTCTTTACATCTTTTCTAAGCCACCCTTGGAAGTTAGCAGCTTTGCAAATAAGAAGAATGATTCACTTCAGTTTGTATGATGTTGGAAATGTAAGTCATCCTGTTGCAGAGCTTACTGAAATTAGTATAGATTCCAGGATCAGCTTTTCATCTGTGCTCCAGATAGAGGGAGATTAGTGGCACAAGTTCATCTTTTGATTCTGTGGAAACATGGGAAGGAAATCAGACAGAGTTTACTGCATTTTCCTTGATGCATTTCATTCTCAGGCTGTTAGAACACAACTGGCACCCTGCTGCTCTCTCTTGCAAATGACAGTGTAGAAAGGGGTTTTAGACAGGATCCTGAACATCCTGTTTCTTGGATGTGGAGGTCTTCTGCCACGGGTAGGGAAAAAAATCTCTTGTAGTCCTGGAATGGTTGCAGTCATTTTACATGTGTTGAGTCACACCCCAAGACCCTGTAGACTCATTGTAGGTGTTCTCCTACATGGAGGTTCCATATCCCACCCTGATAGGCTTCGACTGAAGTGGGCTCCTCATGGCAGTGGAGATTTATATCCTGATTTAGTTGTGCAGGAAACCATTAGACCAATGTGTTACATAATATCAAGGCATAGAACTTTTCCCCGTTATTTTTATAAGTGTTTTCTTAAAGCAGTTTCTTCTGTTCAGATGTGAGCTTTTTAACAATTAGAAAGCATTTGGTTTGAAGAGGGGTTGATCTGTTTGGTCAGTTTTGGGGGTTTTTTTCCTTTGTTTAGTTTTGCAGGGTTTTAGGGTTTTTTTTGTTTGTTTGTTTGTTTGTAGTTTGGGCATGTTATTTCTCTTTCTTGTTTTGGGGAGAAATCAGTAGTATTGAGCAGTATTTCTTAGATGCCACTTTATTCATTGGCTGAAGAAGTAGCAAACTGTTTCCTCAAGCTCAACAGGCACGGAAGAGATAGCACTTTATTTTCTGATCTCCAAATAGCAGAGATGATCTGATAGTCAGATGGCAAGTATTTCTCTTGCTGTTCCCCTGACTTTTTTGACTGTTTGACTGCCTCTCTCCACACATCTGTAGATCTGCATCAAGGGATAATCAAGTCATTATCTTCAGTCCACAGGAAAAGCCTCCTCAAACATACAGATAGCCTTACTGCTGGGTAGATTTGGCCAGGTGCTGTGTTTTAGGGGGAAAATCTTACAATCCAGTTGTTATCAGGCTTTTAGAGAGTTTAGCTGCCTGTTTAGTGTGCTCCAAAAAAAGGATGTTCATGTCCACCATATTCTCAATGAGGCTTCACTGAATCCCTATTTTAGCCATTCCTTCTGGAAATGCTTCTTTTCTTCATTTGGGAGATAAAACAAGAAGAAATCATCATTTGATTTATCAGCAAAATAATGATTTATGACTAACCCAAGAAGTGATTGAATAATTAATTATTATAGTAATCTAACTATAAAGATTGGATGACTTATTTTTAATTCTGTATCTCATTTGAAAAAGCCCATGAAGTAATCTGTGATGTAAAGTCTGTGCTTTTGCCAACATGAATCTCTTATCAGGAGACTCATCTCTTTAGAAGAGGAATTGATTCTTGTTCCTGGAATCAAAGCATGATAAAAAAAGGCTACATAAACTGGATTTTTTGTTAGAGCCAAATAATTTCTTTTCTGTGAGATCAAAACCTGGACCATGAGAGTGTGGAAGGAAGATTCCAGCTAGGAGACAGTCAGACTTTAGAGTAAATATACTTGTGATTTAAGGAGCCAGTAAGATAAAGTAGCCTGTATTTAAAAATCTCTGTTTTCAGTTTTAACTCTGATATCTTAGAAAATCATCTTTTGAATTCTGGTTTTGCATGTTTTGGCTTAGTTTGGAGACAGATCTTTCTGTGTATGTGTCTGTGTGTGGGTGTATGTATATGTGTATGTACATGTCTGTATGTGTATATTTAAGACTTGAAAAATGCCGAGCCTGAATCCAAAACCCATGCGTGTTAATATCTTTTGGCTTTATATCCGTCATTATTTGGAATGTGATTAAATCCCATTTGCTTCACTGGGCCCAAAGCATGTGTTTAAAGTCAAGCATGTGCTTAAGTGATTTCCTGAATAAGCAAACTTAAAGTGAATGAACCCTATGTGAAAATGAAACATCTTTTTCCACATAATTGTTCAACGTGTTCAATATAAAAATCTGAGCTTTGATTAATATATTTTTCTTTTAGTTTAGAAAAAAAAATGGATCACATGGATTGAATTCCTTTTTAAATTTAATATTTTTTCTTTAGTTGTAGGATATTATATTACTGTTAGAGTAAACCTCTTATTGAGGGCTACAAAGGAATAAAGAAATATTCTTTAAAATGTAGTAGCATCTAATCACTGTTCTATAAAATTATTAACTAACCTGAATAGTAGAGTTTTTTTCAGAGAGATTATGGTCTACCTTTGATTATTTTTTGGAGAAGCCTTTTTCATTTGTCACCTGTGCAGTCATTTATAAAATGTTAAAACTTATATATAGCAAAATCAATGAAGAAGAGTTGTTTTTTGATATTTTTAATGCATTTTTTAAAGGTAATCTGTTCGTACCATATTACTACTGAGAAAAATGTCTGTTTTTAGGATTACCTTGTTGTTTGTCTGTTGATAACAGTGGCTGTCATTTTTGAAAATTGAAGGCAAATATTTATAGTGTGAAAAATGAAATATTTTCAGCTGTAGCCCAGCAGCAGGACAGTTTTAACTTGCTAACACTTTTGCATTATTTTGGGAATATCCTGAATCCTTGATATGGTAATGCAATTTGCAATTTAAAAAAAAAATCCGATATCAGTATTTTTTGGTACAGAAATCTGCCTTACCTCATAGGCACCAGGTTCCCAGTGCAGCAGAATGGTAGGATTCTGAAGAGTGATTCTCTGGTAGGATTCTCTGAAGAGTGCAGGTTGCCTTTCAGGAGTTAAAAAATTATGATGCTCCTTTTAAGAGTGTCCATATGCTTTCAAATGCGGTTCAAAAGCCTATTATAAATTTTGAGCATGCTGAGAACTGCTGCAATGATCTCATTTTTACAGTTTTCTTTTAGGTTTGGCGTTTCCCCAATTTGCCTGATAGCTGGCATTCTGACATATATATGTGTTCAAGTGCTTTCAAATCCAATTAATGCACAGAGTGCAAAATGTAACTCCTGTACCTTTCAGTAATTGTGGGAGTTACTCACGGCATCAAATGAACAGAAAAAGAAGACAAGTGTGAGGAGATACCGTGGGGTTTTTTGATGTCTTTATAGAGCATCCACCATATTTCACTCTAAAACTTTTGGGAACTACGTTAATGGATGTAGTACAAACAGATGGAATCACAAATGATATTTTTAGTTACGTGAAAGAATTTAATATAAATTTTAAAAGTCTTTACCTAAATCATACTGCTAATTACATGGTTCCTTGAGAAGGAAACAGGAAGAGGATGTTAATTGCCCTCTGGGGGAGGAGCCTACATCTCTCCATTAGAGAGAAAATCCAGTGGTTTGCCTCCTTAGGGGAACCCAAGCCCTTTAGAACCCCTTGCAAGGCTGCCATATTATATATGACATTTTTGCCATGGTATACAAGGCATTGGCAGCATTTAAATCTGTTAGTACCTCTGCTGATTATTTTAGATTACAACTGCTTGTTACTGTTTTCTATTTATACTCTTCTCATTTCACAGGAGTGCAAGGTGATACACAGAGCATTCAGCATCTCTGCAAGTCTGTGGAGATACCAGGCACAGCATTTGATGTTAATCAGAAATGTGCAGATATGAGTTTTTCTGGGGTCTACTGAGTCAGGAGAAAGACTTCAGTGGAGTTCTATGTATTTTGGATCAGTCTGATGGTTCTGAAATTTCACCCTGAAAAATAATGGTCATCTATTTTGTTCTTTGTGAGCATCAAAATTTAAGGAAATTGAGAGTTTTAAAAAGAGGCCACAGTGTTAACAATATATATGAAATACATTAACACTATTTTTTTATAGTTGTTTGCTATTATATGAATGTAATTTATTGTGCCTGCAGCAACCTGAGGACATACTGGAAAATTAGATGATTCATTTCAAGTGTTTTATCCTAGTGAGCAAAATTTTAATCAGTCAGTTTTCAAATCCCAGCTCTGTTATTGGCACAGTCTGTAAACTTGGCAAGGTCAGAGAAGGACTCTTATTGTAGACACAGTGTAGCATCTCAGCTAAATCATTACTGCATATGTTTTACTTTATCTGCATTACAGGATCTTTAAAGAAATAGAGCTCTAGAAAGGTGTTTCTCGGAGGACCTATGACAAAGGTAATCTAACAACATAAATTATGATGAGTGTGAGATTTATCTTGAACTATGGCAGCTATTTCTTATGCAAATGTTTTTACAGCCTCATCTTGAAAACCCCAATCCTGTAACCTAGTATAAAAGAAAGTAAAAATTTCATATCACATGGACCACTGTCCTGACACCCTCACAAGTTTGTGGCTGCATTTTTCACAGAGCATTATGAATTTTACAATGCGGTGACCAGGACCTGTGTTATCAGTTTGCTCTACCTCAAATTGTGCTGTTAGCACAATTATCAGAAACATTCTACTTTTGGTGATGTGGTGTTAATTCAGAAATGCAAAGCAGTCCAGTATCCAATAATCAGTAGAGTATGTCAAATGCATGTTAATGACACAGTAGGAAAAAAAATCTAATTGCCTTAATTTTTAGGCAGTAGAAATAACAAGAATGATAATGAAATAAAATTTTCAGCAGTATACAGTGTCCTAATTTTAAAGANCAGTATCCAATAATCAGTAGAGTACGTCAAATGCATGTTAATGAGGGCATAAAGAAGCCTAACATCAATTGAAAACAAATAGAATTAGGCTTGAATATTCATAGCTAGATTTTGAAAATGTGACATAGACACCCAAAAATTCTTAAGAGCTCTAGCCATGGATGACCATGAAAACTATAAGCTCTTCAGGGTGATGGACTGATACATCCCAACATTATACTGAGAGTGGAATCATGAAACACATTGTAGGCTGCATGTTTTTAGGTAGGGGTTCAAAATCTTTACAAAGCAAATATAATTTTTTCCCTGGTTGTCAGAAATCAGAATACATTTCAAATACCTGCCACATTAAAAACCGGAAACAGACTAAGCCAAATCAGTGAATATTACTAATAAATCATAGAATAAGAGAGCAAAAGCCATAAAACAAAAAATGTTTAAAAGGAATAACATTTTGCAAAGACTGTTCAATGTTATTGGAGTGTTAAATTAAGTAAATGTGTAAGCAAGTTGTTACAGACTTTGAGTGAGAAAGGCACAAGTAAATTAATTCTAAGCAGGGAGGGATATCGAATTCCATATATGATAATACATGCCTGTATTTTATATGTAAATATGTGTACATAAATGTATGTATAAATAGATATATGTTTTTATATATATATATACAAACATGTATATGACTATATGGCTATTATAACCACAAAATTTAAATGAGTTAAAAAAAATAAATTTCTTAAATCATAGACACATCCTGCAGATCTTTCCAAATAGAAGTTTGCATTAAGGCAGTTAAATTGGTAAATTGAAACATCTACAGCTTTGAATATTATCTCATGGTATATTGCTTTCCTATTATTTCATTTGCAAAATTTTAAGTGACACTGCTTTCAGACCCCCTTTTGCTTTTGTCTTGCATTACTTATGCAGCACTCGGGGATTTGGTTTAGTGGTGAACACGGTGGGGCTTGGTTAATGATTGGATTTGGTGATCAGAAGAATCTTGATGGATTGGACAGATGGGCGGAGAAGACCTGTCTGAAATTCAAATTCAGAGTCTTGCACCTGGGGAAGAATAACCCCATGCACCGGCACAGGCTGGGAACGGACATGCTGGGAAGCAGCTCTGGGGATCCTGATGGACAACAGACTGTCCATGAGCCAGCAGTGAGCCCTTGTGCCTAAGAATGCCAATGGTATCCTGGGGGATACCAGGAAGAGCATTGCCAGCAGGCTGAGGGAGATGATCCAGCCCCTCTACTCAGCCCTAGTGAGGCACATCTGGAGTGCTGTGTCCAGTCCTGGGCTCCTCAGGACAGGAGAAAAATGGAGCTCCTGGAATGGGTCCAGCAGGTGACAAGAAAGATGATTAAAGGTCTGAAGAATCTCTTATGAGGAAAGGCTGAGGGGGGTGTTCCTGTTCAGCCTTGAGAGGAGATAAAAAGGAGCCCTCAATGTCTGTCAGTGCCTGCAGGGAGGTGTCAGAGGTTTCCAGGCTCTTCTCAGTGGTGAAAAGCAATAGGCCAAGAGGCAACAGAAGGGTCTGATGCACAGGAAATTCCACCTGAACATGAGGAAGAACTTCTTTACTGTGCAGTGACCACACACTGGAACAGATTGACCAGAGAGGGTGTGGAGTCTCCCCTGCTGGAGATATTCCAGACCTGTCTGGACACAATCCTGTGCCATGTGCTCTGGGGTGACCCTGCCGGAGCAGGGAGGCTGGACCAGATGACCTGCTGTGGTCTCCTCCAACCTGACCCATTCTGTGATTCTGTGATCTGCCTGTCTTCTTTATTAAAACTATTAAAAAAAAAAAAAAGGTAACAGAACAGATGTGAAAATTGTAATCAATTCTGGACCACTTATTCTGACAGATAATTCAGACAATACTTGAATCCTCACAATGGTGCAAATTGCGTGATGTTAAGGAAACTAACAGTGTAATCAAGGATTTCAGTTTTCCCAGGAAACTAGAGGACGTTAAGTGAACATGGGTTCTCTGATCTTTTCTGGAACTTCCAGGGCAGATATTCCAGAAGCGGAATTACAACAGAGTTTTTGAAACTTGTAGTTTTAGTGAGAATTCACTGTAAGGGTTTATGGAGTAATTTTTTGGTAATGGTCATTACCGTTTTGAAAACCATGTCTAAATAATATTTACAGAGATTGAAATAAAAAATGTGTGAGCTACATATCTTATTCTTACTTTCTTGAGTGATTATATCTATCTACTTTATTGAGCCTTTTAAGGTCTAGGTTTTTCCCCCCAAATATTAAGTCATTTTTTGGGAGTTTTTGCCTTTTTGTTTTTACCTGTTAATTGTAAAATCCCAGATAAATGCCCACGTCTCAATAATAGTGATGCTGCATTTCTTTGAAAGCCCTAATGATGCCACCCCACCAGCAAAATGGCAGCACACAGTATCATCACACACATTTCTGGTCTATTTTTTACCTGTGTCTCTTGCCTTTCTCTAAAATCTCTGCATTTTTAAAGAATTCTTCAAGAGTTGATATATGAGGTTGTAAGAGCTGAAAAAAATCACTGATCCATTTTAATAAATACTATATTGTCATGCATTTGCTAGCTAATTTATCCAGTGATTCATCAGTTTAGCTTTCAATATACATAATACCATTAAGATTTAGTAGATCATATATTTGATTCAAAAGATGTATTAGAGTTGGTAGGTCCCAACTTCCATTCAACATAAGATGACTTTATCTGTCTCATGAGGATATATGTGATTTCCAAAAGCAATGTATCTGGTTTTGAAAAATCCTGCAGTGGAAAGGGGAAAAAACCCCTGAATTTATTGCAAGGAATGAAACATTCGTTTTAGAAATCTGAATGTAGAAGTGACCCACATTTATATTAGAATTTCACAGCAAAGCAATATACTGTGCCTGTCTCACATTTCCCATACTGAAAGGAATATTTTGATCATGAAAACTTCACTGCGTGTATTTCCGAATTCTGAACTGAAAAGCACTTTGCTCTGTAGAATAGAAAAATCAATTTAGCATAAGGCGATCTCATTACACTCTATTTATCCAAGATTACAACAATTTAGAAGAAGATTGAGAGTGAAAGTAATTGTTCTTTTATTAATCCAAGTAGCTTTTAAAAAGAAATCTACTGATTAGGAAGCTCTGCTTGACTTCTAACTTGAATCTCTGAGGACTTGATCTGGGAGGTTCTGATTTCGGTGATGTGTTCTGGTGATATCATAAGCAACAGGGGCCATATCTTGCTGAAGTTACAGAAACAAGATGGAAAACAGATTAACATGGTCTGTTAATTCTTTTCAGTGTTAATTTGCCACAGAAATGATCATATTTTTAAATGTCCTGCATATATATGCTCTCTTGCCAACTGGTGATTTAAAAGCTGAAGCTTTAGGTAACCCTTTCGGGTTTTAGGGATGTAGATTTCTAGTTTTAGTTTGAAAAATTAGTATAGTGCTTTGAAGATGCAGGGCAATCCCCTGTGCACCAAGGGTTCACGGCTGACCCTTCTGGATATTAAGTCCCTCCCTCATATCCCTTTACATGTGATATTTCCTGCCAAACACAAGAATAAAAATCAGCTGAAGAAATGCTTGTTTGGTTTCCAACTTGCAGCTACAAACTTTAGCTCACTGTGCTTGTGAACATTCATTTGGATCTGACAATTTTAGATTCAGCTCCAGTGAATCAAATAATGTAGCTGCTGAAGCAGGGTCATGCAGTCTCTACAGGCTTTGTTCATTTAACTTTTTTATCTTAAGAAAACCCTTCAAAGTGCCTTGTAGACTCCCACAAAAAATCCAGCCATTTAGGTAAAGAATGGCAAAGAAGGCAGAAGTCCTTATGCAGTAATTTAACCAAACATTTTCTTACCTTGTTGGGAGGAATGGAGGTCTGAAAGTAACAGGGTTGCTGTTCTATGAGTATAAATATATTAAATAATAAAATACAAGGATCTCTGTAATGTATCACATCCATGGCTTCTCTGTCCCAAATGCCAACCTCTCCTTAGACTGGGACCTGTCCCTGCATTCTGTCTCTTTGCATGCACAGCTCTGTCCAGCTGTACCCCAGCCTGAAGGTGCACAACCTGGTAGGAAGCAGAACTTGCATTTTTAATGAAGTCAGGTGCTCTAGCTCCTTTGGTCTTTTTCATGTATTTTGATGTTAGCAAAGAGAAAATTTATGGCAAAACAGAGCCATAGTATGACACCAGCAGAGTGAGGTGCATACTTGGTGGTTTAGTAAGTGAGATAAGTAGAATAAATGGAGAGAAGACTTACAAGGACTGGCAAAATGGAGCTTTAGTGTAGAGGTACTGTTTTGTTTATTTGGAGATCTCAGACTGAAAAATGCTCTTCTGCCTTGCAAAGAGATGTACAATTTTTTATATGAGGCATCGGAGCTAGATAAGATAAGGGTGTATAAGGCCATGTCCCTGTTTTGTAAAGGTGTACAGAAGATCAGTGACCATGACTAATAAAGTGCTTGTGCTTTTTCATGGTTTTTTTTGCTGTCAAAGTAGTGCTTTGGTCATATTTTAGTCCATGAAAATTCCATTGGAGATTGTCAGCTGGACTATCAGTGAGTGGGGCCAGCCCTCAGGTATAGCACAGAACCTGTGAAGAGGTTCTGAGGAAAGAAATCTTATCATATTTGGATTGATTCTTAGGTCTTCAAATTTAAATGGCGTTTGGCTTTGAGATGTTGGGTTGGAAGGTCTTCATAAGGTAAATTGTTCCTGAGTAATTCTAAATTAAAAGTTCACCACCGTTAAAGCTGTAACAGATGAGCAGGAAAACAAACATTTTTAATTGTTTCTGTCTTTCCTTTCCCGAAGTAATTGGGGAACTTTGTGTCTTTCAGTCTTCCACTCTCCCGGTGAAGAGGGGTACTACTGCTGATGTCTTAATCCTCTTGTTGTACTTATTAACTACATAATATGGTTTTGGGTGGGATTTTTTTGTTTGTTTGGTTTGGTTTTTGTGTGTGTGTGTGTGTGTTTGTTTTTGTTACAAGGTGTGGGGGAAAATGAAGAATTGAGCTACATTTGTAGAAGACAGAAGTTTATGATTCTTGAGAGTATCCCCCAGAACGATGTCTTTAAATAGTTTTGGGCTAGAGGATCTGCTGAGTGAAGAATGCAGGTTTCTCCAGAATGTGTCTACAGCTATTGAGACATTTTGATTCGCAGAGGATTGGTAACAAAAGTAAATGCAATTTCCTGCATTTTATGGTAGGGCAACATGAATGGACTTTCTTTAGAATGGCTGCTAAAGGCATCTGATTGGCCAAAACCAGATAGACTTCTTTACACATTCTTTGAGAATTAGATTCAAGATGCCTGCTTGTCCCTGACAGTTTATGACTAACAATTTCTACTTCCTTTAGCAACAAGCTTAGTAAGTCTTCAGCTTGGAGATCAGAAGTAGCTAAATGCCTCATAGTATAATATGCTATCCTAGATTCTGGTACTGTTCTCAGAGTTGTGGAAGTAATATTGCTTTACATATTTGTTAAATTGATCTGTAAATCTCAAATTCACATTTCTTAGAACTTTAATTTGTTAGAATATTTAGATAAACAGAAGTGTTGGCTTCAAAAGTGGTTCCAAAATGCAGTATCTCAGTATTGGGGTTTTGAAAGGAAGATTATTCTGCACCTCAGAATATTGAAAGACCCAGTGTCAGGAGGTTTTGAGTGTGAATGTTGTTTCAAAACAATTTAAATTTAGCTTTTATGTGTAACATCTTGAATTTGGTGTTTCTTTTTGAAGAATTTCTCTGCGTATCCCTATGGCATATATAACAAACATCTATGTCAAATGGAAACAACTGTACACATCTGCCAATAGTGATGATTTTTACCATCTCTTAGGAAAGCTACAGAAGTTCTGTTTTGAAAGGTTAAACTTCAGATTCTCAGAGCTGCTACTAAAATCTCTCATAGATTTTTTTTCCCCTTCAGAGTACCATTGCTTCTCCTTTTCCTCCATTTGTCAGCCACATCTATTATATTTCATATTGTATTTCTCTCATGTTGTACATTTCCTAGTTATGTGTCTTGTTGCTAACATCATTCCATCTCAGATGAGTCTGTGATGTGGTATCAATTCTGTTGAAATGTTTTCCTGCAGTACTGTTTTTGTCCTATATTTTCTTTTCCATAGATACATTTATCTTTAGACTGACATGATGCTTTTCTTTCTCCAACAGCTTCAGATATCTGCAGCTGACCCTACAGTTTTCTCTTTTTTCCTTAGCCTTTAACATTTGCAGTTATAAGTCAGGCTGATATTTTTATTTCCCAAGTGACTGCTAGAGCTAATACCATTTTGGGATTGATCTGCAACTTTGCAGAAAGTAGCATTGCTGTGATGTCATTGCTGTACTTTCCTGCAGTGGCCACATAGTGCTCTT
The DNA here is from genome assembly GCA_013397195.1 of Hylia prasina. NCBI lineage: Eukaryota > Metazoa > Chordata > Aves > Passeriformes > Sylviidae > Hylia > Hylia prasina. The sequence continues at coordinate 1,075,080 of VYXD01001702.1, read as the reverse complement.
GCCTCTGCTTTCCCGTTAAAAACAACAAGCAAACAAACCACCTTGCCCTCAAAACAAACCAAAAGCCTGGGCACAATTTTCTTGGAAGAACCTTTAAGAGAAACCTGATAATTCTTAATTTAAATTACTGGTTGTTTAAATATACTAGATAAGCAAAGCTTTCTAAAAATGTTGCTTTCGCTGTAGAATTTCATTGTTGTGTACCTTCCAAACATCTAACAGCTAACTTCCAAACATCTTCTGAGAAGCAATAACTTTAATGACACCACTCCAAAGTTATTCCTTGTATTTAATAACTGGTAGGAATGCACTAAGGGAGCACAGATAGAGTAAGTCTAACCTGGGTTAAAATAATAGTTTGGAGGTAAGAACAGTGTGGTCAGTTTACAAAGAATTGCAGGTGCATTTCTTGGAGAGATCCCAGTAAAATAAGGCCCTGCTTACTGCATCTACTCCAGCAAAATCCTCCTTTGACTAAACACTGCTCCTTTAATATTTTCATTGTCAAGAATCAGATCAGGGACTCCAGCATCATTTTGATGAAGAAGTCATCTTTTCAATGATTGGAATTAAGAAGTTTCTCACCGGGTCTCCCGCTGCTCGAGCAGTCATTGCTTCTGTAACGAGAGGTTACCCCGCAGTGATGGTATCAAACTTTTCTGCTTCCCACGGTGCATTCAGAGGTCAGCTGCAATGAGAATACAGATGTCTGTCTGACAGAATAAAAGGGAAACTGCAATCTTATAAATCAGCATGAAAGAGGTAAAAATTGAAGTCTTAAGAAAATGCCGTTTCTTTGTTCAGATAGGAGGAAAAGTGAACAGGTTGTATTTTTGAACATCCTTGGGAAAGGGAGTGGTAAAGGCTCTGCAGAATTTAGTCACAGAAGGTAGTGCTGGTTTTGGCTGGAATTGCCACAATGTGAAGTTCGAAGGGGAATTTCCTTTATGCATTCACATTTTTAAAAATTAGTTTTGCTTGTGCTGTAATTCTGAGATGATTATAGATAAAAATAATCTGTGAAGCTTTAAATTCAGGGTCACTGATATCGACCAAAGCCTTATTTTTAAATATGGTTAAGTCCATATTGAGGAAGAAAATGGTTGTGCCGTACATCTAAATAATTTGATAATTTTTATCTTGGCTCCTGTGCTTCCCTCCAATTTGCTTCCTACCTGCTATTTATCATGGAACCTGCTGTCACAAAGAATATTGCATTTTATATTTTACATAATTATAGATTTCTTCTTTGTATATATTTTCTTTCCCTGCAGAAATTATCTACATTGTTATTATTATTTATTGCTATAAATATTACCATGTATCTGACAAAATAAAATCAGCATAATCTAAAGTAAATTACTACAGATTAATATTTCATACTGTTCTCTGTAACAGAGAATGTTTTAAAGATACAAAAAGAATTTATTTGGAAACATCACACAGAATACTTCAGGGTAATAATAAACAATATTTAAACCTTTAAAAATAAAGCTGATGCTGAAACTCTAACAAATTAAAAGTATTTCTAGGTGATTTGTCACTGTGTGTACAGTACTTTGAAAGGAAATGCTCTATCTTTGGTTAATTATGAATGTCCTTGGAATTATTAGATGCAGTCTGAAGAAATATGAAACCATATAGATGTTCATTTTAATTTTTGATGCCACTCTTATCCTTCTGAGTCTTCCTTCCCCCATTCCTCTTATAAAATGTATTTTCAAGAAACCTGGGTTACCTTGCATGATGACTTTATTTTCAAGTGTATTTTCTAGACAAAAATGAAATTTTGATTTAAATTCCAGATCATGGGAATTCTAACAGATGAGTTTTATCTTGCAACAGGTACCTTCAGTGTAAACAAATGTACTTCATTTTAATTCTACATGTTGGGTTTTTCTGTCTGATGGAAAAGACAGTTAATATTTGAAATCTTCTCCTGTAGGCTCACATAGACTGTGATCTGTGGCACAAATCTTCTCCTGATATTACAGAAGATTTTATCTCTTCCTGTAAGTAAGGAAATAGGAAGTTGATACTAGGCACACCAGGTTTATAGAGTACTTTTTGCTTTTTTGGGGATTAATACAGTAAGCGTTGTTGTTTTGCAAGCAAACAAGCAATTCAATTTTTATTGAAAATTGATATTGGCTAATATTTGGTAAAGTGGTTCTAAAGGAATCATCCTTTCAGCTTTCTCTGTATTCTTCTTTATTTCCAATGTTGTGGTTTAAAAAGCCAATAGACCCAAACCCCACACCTCCAACCTCTTATCCCCACATTTAATGTCTCCATATATAGTTTCATCCTCTATTCAGATCTGATTTTATCATAATCCTTCTTTGACTGGCTGCTCCATATCCCTTTGTCCCTCTTTTATGAAGGAATGGGGAAAGAAAATATATTCTTCATATTGTTTTCAGGTGGTAATTAAACTTGTGTCTTTCCTGTCTGGTATGAACACGGCTGTGATAAGGCAACATTTTCTCCCTAACATTGGCATTGCCTGTTTTCCTGATTTCTTGGAAATTACCACTTCCAGTCTCTCATTCTAAGAGCAATGATGTCCTTCATGTTGATATTCACAGGAAGCAAGGGAAAGCACCTTCTTCAGATACAGATTCAAACTATTTATGAATTTAAGTTGCCATCTCTCTGTATGAATTCTGTATACATAACATGAACAAGTTCTTCTAAACTAAGCTAAGACTTTTGTATTATCTCCTTCCATACATTCTGCTGGTTTACTCTGAGCTTCTTTCTGCATGAACAAGTATTTTCTAGCATTCACTTGATTAAACTAAGCATATTGATCTTATCTGGCTTTAAGGCAGATTTGTCAGGTGGCAAAATATACTTTAATTGACTTTAAAATATTTTCTGTTTCTATATACGTCCTTAAAAATTCAACCCCCCGACTAAACACAGTGTTCCAACACTGTTGACATGAGTTCTTGAATTTGGAAATAATAAAAATAATCTGCTTTTTTTCTATTTCCCCTTACTTTCCCAAGGATCATATTAGTTAGTTAAGCCACAAAATTGCAGTGGGAGTTCACAGAAAGTTTCTTACCCCCCTACAGTTTCAGAATCAAATTTTTTGACTTGTTCAATCCTATAAATATGACCTGCATTCCCTGTGCCTCGATTTATGCCTTTGCATTTGTCCTTATTATAATTTATCTTGTTCAAATGAAGCCACCTAGCCAGTAGAGAGAGGTTGTTCTACAGAACATTTGCCTTATTATTTGCCACTCCACCAATTTTTGCATGCTCTTCCAGTTTTACCAGCAGTCACTTTGTATTTTCTTCCAGATCACTGAAGACTAGATTAATGTTTAAGATGTTGAATAGTCCATATTCAAAATGCTGGTTAATTAAAGAGGCATTCCTATAGACTCTTATATAGCTGGAGAGAAATGGAGAATACATTTTTAACCACTATTGATAATAACAAATTTATAATTTTTAAATTGTACAATTAAATAAATTAAAATTATAATTTAAAAATAAACCTTAATTATTTAAATACTATTTTAGCCCATTGTGTTTAATACAATTCATATTTTTTAATATGTATTTAATACTCCTCACTCTGAGAAATCAGCAAGAACATGGTAGCTCAGAATGTGGAAATAAGCCAAATGCTTTGCAGTCATGTAAGTACAGTATATTAACCAATTTTCTTCTCTCAAGCTTGCAGCCAGAGTGCTCAAGGTACAATCCTCCATTTCCATAAAATCAATTAAACTTTTGGGGAAGATAAGAAAGCCACATTTCACAATTCTTTTTTCTAATAGTTGGATATAAGCAGAAAGAATGTTATTTAAATTTTAAAGCAGCAGTTTATTCTAAGCTTGCAGAAGATTAGTGCATTATTATGTCCCTGCTGGACTGTGAGAAATGAAATTAGAAACTAGAAAATGGTGTCAGGTGTTCTGGTTATGGGGGTGGTGGCACCTCTGTCTCCTTGTTGGTCTGTTCTGGATGAAGCAGTTCCAAAACAGAATGAGCTGACCTAAGCCAGAGCTGCTCCAGTCCCTTGTCCCTGGCATTGCCCAGAGCTCTGTGCTGGTGTCCACCTGTGGAATGCAGGCCTGGGGTGTTAAAGCAGCTCAAAGCTCTGAGGATGGTGATAATGATGATGGGGCAGGAACCTGGACAGCTGAGCTGTGCAGTGGGGGTGTGAAAGTGGGAATCTGAGCTGAGGAAGGTCAGCATCAAGTGCAAATTTGATTTAGCAGCCTGTACAGGTTTCTTTTAGGCTGTTGTGACTCTCCATTTTGTAAACTGAGTCACATAATTTTTCAGTTCTTTGACTGGCAGGGTCTTAAAAAATATTTGGGTTTGTCTAGGCTTGTTTTCTGCTGGAGTCAATGGGACTTACCTTCCTGCCAATGGTGGGAGGGGAAGGAGTTATTTGCTCAACTGCAACATTTCCTTACAAAGTTTGTGCTCACAAAATTGTTCAAATGCATAAACAGCTGTAAGGAGAAGAGATAAATCATTCTTTATCGTGTTGCACATTAATTTTGTCATGCAGGCACCATCTTGGTGATGATTTTTTATTTGTGATCAACAAAAGTAAGCTGTGTGAACAAACATAAATTATGCAGAGATGTGTGATGTAGCGGGTGTTTACAAAGGGAAGTGACATGCATTCACAGGCAATTTTTTCTGCAGGTAAATGATTAGAAATTAAATACGTGTTGCTGTTTTCCATAGAAACATAAAAAGAGTGGTTCAATCAGATTTAATAATTTATAGATGTTATGGGCCACATAATTACCTACACAATACCTCAAGCTGCAGGCAAGCATCCCTTCAGTAATTCACACGGCTCTGTCTTCTTACAAATCTAAATTCATTGGCTCTGCTAATAGAAGTATTTCATTCATTTCTGTAACTACATCTTGAGTCACTTCTAATCAGCTTTCAGTCTCAAAATTTTCCTGAAACTCCTCTCAGCCAGCCAAATCTTGGAATTACTTGGAATGTATTCTGTGGTGGTTTGTTTTTCTGGTTCTTCTGGTTCTATTCTGTATTTGATGTTTTACTATGTTAAAATGGTTGGTTCTATGCCCCCCTTTGATTTTCCCCTACTTGGGTTTTCCCTATTCCCTCCCACTTGTCATTTTTTTAAACCCTGCCCCTGACCCTTTTCAATCCTGCTCAGGCCTCTCCCTGCCTTCCAGAAGGTTCCAGGGAGAGCGTCGAGCGATTGGCTGGGGCTCAGAATCTCCTCCTTGTCTCTCCCTTCATTGCCCCCCTTTTACAGACAGCTGTCACTCTCCACCCACGCTGTTGTCCCATTGGCAGAACCCTTTCCACGTCCTTGATACCCACCTCCCTTCAAAACCCTGTGCATGTTCCCTGGCTAGCTGCTCTGTCCAGGGTTTCCTCCCTCCAATAAACTCCTTCTTGCTGCACCTGGATAGAGCCCTGCTTTCTTGTCACGCCGTGGACTGCGTCCCCACTGCTACTGCTCTGCAAAGAACCTGCGTGGGCTGCGAGCCTTGCCTGCCTGCTCGTAGCTTCTGTGGCTAGTGGCTGCAGGGCTAGCTGGAAACCAGTCACTGCTACAGTCTTCCACTCTTTTCCTCTCCTTTATTCCACTGCCACTTTCAATCCTATGTTTCCTTTCAAAATACTATCCCTTGCAGAGTTTGGCAAAATTTCTTCTCATTTTCTGCTCACCCCTCTGTTTAATTCTACATCATTTTTTTCAGTAAGTTCCTTTTCACACTGAGAGTTCCATGGGTTTTCTATCCATTCCCCCTATACTGAATCCATGACCATTTTGTACTGGTGACTTATTTCTGACCCATCTCCTGAAACTAGCAGTCTTGGTTCTCATCACCCATTTGAGCATCATTCCTGTCTCCAGCTTTACTGACCTCAGACTCTGCATGGCTCCAGATCATCTATACACTACTTTCAGTCCTTGTATTGTCTCTTTCCTTCTTGCTAAATTAAATTGTTTCAATTCATTACCTCTGAGTTTCTTCCAAAGCTCTACTTTTTTCCTATGTACTTTTACCTCAGCTAAATCACTGGTGATTTCTAAGCCTCTCTAATGAAAAGAAATGTGATGAGTGCTATGTGATTTTGTGTCTCTCATGCCTGACAAGATCATACCCTTCTTGAGGCAAGCTGTGTAGGAAGCTTCTCCCTCTCATACATGCCACCTAGAGCTGTGTCAAATATCTTATATAAATAATTAGTTCATAATGCTCAGGGAAAAGGCAGTTGAGGATATCTGCATTTTCTTCCTTTTTCCTTCTATTTCATGTTGCCTGTCTTTGATTGTAGGTGCTTTGAATTTGGGATTGAGCCTCTACACAAGTTTGGAGAGTGAATAGCCCAATATGGATATAAGGCTTATAGAAAAGATTCTCGTGATGTATGAACTCCATCGCAATATTTAAATATTTAAAGTACTATTACTTGCTGTGTTCAGTACATACAGCCAAATAACTGCTAGCTTCCTTGTCCAGAGTGCAGTGTTATGGAAATTTGTATTGAAATTATTGAAAACTTACATGAACTATGATTCTCCTGATTTACATAATTATATTGATTTGGCATCAATAAGCCAACAAAGCTCTTGTGATGTAAATATCATCTGGCACCTGTATTTTACTAAGCAGAAGACAACTTTGTTTCTGACCATGGAAAAGATTTTCAGCTGAGCCCCAAAGAAGGGATAGAGGAAGGAATGTGGCCCTTTCAAGGGGTGAGGTCAACGGAAGAATGAAAATCTCTCTTACTGCATCTTGAACAGTGGTGGTGGGAGAGGAAGTCACAACCTTCAAGAAGCCTTTAACAAATTTCAGTTAAGGAAAAACCTCTTGAGGGAGGTCTCAGATGAGCTTAGTTGTAAAAGACCTTTAGAATATTGTCTCCTACTTAAGAGTAATTGAGGCCTTGTAAATGCACACCTCTTTTATGGAATAACAGCCTGCAGCAAAACCAGGCTCAGTGTTTAGATGGATGAAGGACTCTCTAAAATACTGGGCAAATACTAAAGTAATTCACCTCTGCTGAACTACCTATAGATAATGCCTGTAAAATTATTGTCAATTCAACTTTTCTTCATTAAAGCCCTGGTAATTTTCCCCTTATGAGCATTACAAAATGCACCAACACAGTGATCCCTGTTAGAACAGGGATGTACTCCATATGCTCCGTGGACAAGACAGGGATCTCTACTTCATATCTGTGTGCCACTGATAGTGCTGCAGGTGTGATGGAATGTTAAATAGCAGGAACAGATTTTAAATATAATTACAAGTATTTGACGACATTCATCCATGGCATAATGGGGCAGCTGTATGATTAGGCTGTCCTTAGAAAATTGGATTACTCTAATAAATGGAAATGGCTGTTATTTAAATGGAAGACTATTTGCATAAAATAGGCCAGTGTTAAGTGACCAACTGCTAAATAGGTGTAAAGTCTGATCTCAGAGTTCTGGGTCAAAGATGGATGGGCTCTTGGTAAAAATTTTCATATTTGGGCACTAACCCTATAAATACAAATTTGGTAGCCAGAAGAATCTTCAAGAGCTCAAAACCGCAGCTCAATTTATTAATTTTTATTTTTTGTGTTTTTTTCTATAAGAACAAGCTAAAGATTTCCATCACAAACAAAATCAACTATTTCTCATAAATGGAAATAAAAGGAATAAAAAGTCAGGTAATGACATTCCTTTGCATAATGGACTTGTGGTATATCTGAGATAGCTGTTTGATTCACTGTTATCTTACTCAATATCAAGAGCTTGGATAATTCAGTGCAACAGAAATAAGTATAAACCATAAGCCCTTTAATAACAAATAGATTCACTTTATCAACAGAGATGGAAGAAGCCCATTTCTTCCCAGCAACTTTCTGTACCTTACTGCAGCTGGGAATCACCTCAAACAGTTGTGAGGGCTTCTTCTGTTTTGAAAAACAACACCAACCCTTGTGACACCCAAAGATTTTGGAAAGAAAAGCTGTAGGAGTTTCCCAGCAAGAGCCTTAGTTAGAAAAATAGTTGTACGAGTTACCTGAAAGACCACTTTCTGTAATATTCAGCCCTACATTTCCTGAGACACCTGTCAAGATTTGCAAGGCTTTTTCTTTCACGTGTAAGTTTTTAAACATGGGGAAATTCGGTGCTTTCCTCTTTGTCCACTGCTGCCTTTTTTGTCATGAGGCCACACGAGCTACATCATAATCTTCATGGTCTATAAGCTATAATGTAAATCTTTTTAGGAATCATGAACACTAAAAAAGCTGCATTCTTTTTTTCCTGATTCTTTGAAGGATCGCACCTCATTTCAAACACTGAATCAAACCAACTTCTCCATAAGTACCCATCTAGATATGAAACTAAATGCATTTAACTAAATTTAGAAGTCTAACTACCTAGACCCAAACCTCAGCAAATAATAGTGGGTAGAGGAGACCGATACTGTGATGCATAGTTAAATATATAAGTGATCCTTTGGTAAAAGGTGATATGGAACTCGCTCTGGTTCATTTCATTAGCAGCTAGCTGGCCCAACTAGGAGATGTTGACTGATACCTGTCAACCTATTGTGTGGTTTGAGTAGTTCTCTCTAGGAATAAGACAAGCTGAGAGCATTTCTGGAGAGAAAGTGTCTAAGGCAAAGTTCTTTTACAAAGACAATTCCAAAACAACACAGAAAAGGGAAGAAAAGAACTGCTGAACAGCAAAGGGGGAAATATCCGAAATTTCTATTTTCATGTACTTTTACTTTCTTCCAGTTTTGGTACCCTGTTCCTTGAGGTAGAATCATAGTGGTAACTTAAATTAGCTCTTTTTCTGTGCATCTTTATCCTTGCACTGGTAAAAATGTAAAATGCACAATGTTAGCTCTACTCTGCCTCAGTTAAAATTACAGTTCTTTAGTAGATAATGGGCCAGGAGTCTCTCAGAGATTAGGCTTTCTCCCCTAAAGGCAGCTTTCTGAAACCTTGAATTATACTTGCCAAGGTGAACAGAGTTATTAGGTTGCATCTCTTTTAATATTTTCTTAATTTGAGGGTGCTTTCTTCTGTAATAGAAGGGTGAGGTAACTACAGAAACGTTAACATGAGCATAACTGTACCAGCACTCTGTGGTAAATTTTCATGCTCATCATGAAATCCCTGTTTCTACATGGTGGAGTAGGCTTGAGCTGCTACTAAAGTGAACTCAGAAAAGGTTCAGGGACTTCTGAAAAAAACAAAAAAAAGACCTCCTGAGTGGGTTCACTCACCTAACTGAATATTTCAGTAGACTCAATGCAATTATTCATCAGTGCTGGACTGGCGCAGAATATGTGAGTAGTCTCCTTTACTTTGCTATGTTTATAAAACTGCCCAAATTCCATTAAGTAAAATTTTCCCTAAAATAATCAGTTTCCTAACTTCCCATAACCTTCAGCACTAACCTTTTTAGATACTTGTGAAATTAGATCTCCTGAGCTTTCCATGAAATCATCAGAAATGTGTAATGCATTAGGATTGTATTTGTTTTACTGCATAAATACAAGCAAGCAGATTTATTCATTTCCAGAGTGCTCTCCTCCCCATTAAGATTTTCTAAAGACACTGTTGTTTTTTTCCTAAATGTAAGTGGCAAAGAAAAGTGTCCCAGGCATGTAATTTTAGTAGCGTCTTCTTCCCTTATGACTCATTACTGCTGAAATCAACACAACTTATGATGTGCTCAGGAACTTCAGTAGCTCTTTAATGTTTTCAAATAGTAACATCTGTGCATGTTTATGACTTCATGCTCTGCCTTAGCGTTGGCCTTGGCCAATGTTTCTGGCTGCTAAGTGGTTGTACTTTCGGAGAGCAGGGTCCTTGCACTTTGCAAGAAGCAAGAGAATGCAATTATTGAATATTTAATTGAGCAGAACAGCGGCAATGCTGCAGAAACAAACCTGCTTTTATCAGAGTTGTGCGTGTTTGTTTAGAACTTGCGTGCATTGAGAGGTGGCTGATACGTTACTTAATTTTTGTTTTCCCCAAAATTCATGACCAAATCCTTCCTTTTACTCTCTACCTTCATTTAGAGACAATGGTGCTTCTGGCTGTGAACACCTCTGCATATTCTCACAGAAAATATTAGTATTATTAATATTTCAGCTTGCCATCTAATATGATGGCTGGCTGAGAGGAGAAGAGACACAGAGGAAGAGAAGCAGCAGAGGTGAAGAAAAGTTTGGCCTGAAGACATAGTGAGAACGGGAGAGAACAGATCTCAGGGACCAGTAGTGACCTAAAGCACCCCTTCTTTAGGAGATGGCTGGAAAGGAATCTAGCAGTGGAAACCTGCAACCACTCTTGCTTGTACTTACACAGACAGTATCAACTGGAAAAGCCATGGAATAATTGCTAATATTAAATCTAATAACATATGGATTCCTGATAGTCGTAACTGTAGTTTACTGCAGTTTATCTTGGATAAGTTCTGGATGTCCTGTAAAGCTTTTCCTTGTACTTGATGATACATACAGAAATCTTGAAATGTTTATGCCGACAACAAAAGTTTTCTGCTTGATTTCCACTTTTGAAATTCAAAGTCTTCAAGGAAAATTCTCTGTTGATTGAGGAGCTAATGACATGTTACTAATCACAAAAACTAAGAGACTGAAAACTGTGCAACTTGTAGGAGAATGAATTTAGGGTAACTCTATTTAAAAGAGATTGTAAACCTGAGGAACTATCAGAAATAGAGGCCAAAATATGCAGCCTGCCTAACTTCCCTTGTGGAATGTGTGATGACACAGAAACTAAACAAACTTTTACCTCTGTTAAACAAATATGAAGACATTTTGAATGCAAAAAGAGCCATATATGCTGTACTTTCAAATTACAGGTCGCAGCTGTAATCCACACACCATTTTACAAAAAAACCCCACCATATCTTGAAAAAAACGTAAGATCTTCGGTTGCCTTGACCTAAGCAAGGAGGTGATAATTTACAGCAGCTGAAAAGATGACCCTTTATGCTTTTGATAATTTGAAAGATTTATCTAATGTTCTTTCAAGCCATTTAAAACACCTTTTTATAATGTTCCAAAATTGTTGACAAAAACTTCCTTTTATCATGTGAATCCTAGCACTTGAAGGAACATGCTTAGTGGAACATTTTCAATTTCAACTTGATATAAAATATGGGTAGGAGAATATAGACGTCTAAGCATGTGGTTTTAGAGACTTATTTTATCTGTTTAGCAGATATCTGTTTAATTATATTTGCCTTGCATGAGCACAATGAAATGGCTACTCAGAGAAAACATTTTAGCTGTAACACAGAGCTTTGGCTTCCTCTTTCCAGATATTCTTAAAAAGAGAGAAAATTTTAGTTTATGCAAGACCTTGCATTTGCCCCTGCTTCCATCCATCCAAATAGCACAAACATTTATGAATTTACTAAAATGTTTATTTGATGGTTTTTAAGGGTTTCCATTGTTTATTATCCCCTCTTTATCCTTCACTTCTTGTGTGGACCTGGACAAACAAGAGAAATGGAATCACAATGAAGAGAGGAAGTAGGGAGTAACAAAGATGACCACCAGAAAGGATAAAAAGCAGCAGGGGAGGGCAACTTAATGCAACTCTATTTTGTGTTGAGGTCAATAATCCTGATTTTTTTGGGCTTCTTTTTTGTTTACATTGAGTTTATCGGCACATTTGGGGCAACTTTTTTTTCAGATATAACACTGTTTACTGAAAATCCTTGTGAGTGTCTGCTACAATCTCTTTGAAATTTTCTCTTTTGCCTTCTCTTGTATCAGGCTCTAAAGTTCTTCAAGAATTTCAGAAATGTTCATTTAGTCTTCCAAAATCCTTGTGACTTCATGCAAGGTTCCATTTGTGACATACCTAAGGAGAAATTAACTATAAGTAATATTTATGAATTCATCTTGTGTTGCCTTCAGTGTAATCTTTTTCAGCCAGCAAGTGTCATGTAACCTTACCCTCTTACTTGGAATTCACAACTTAAAATCAACCTCCTGACCACTTCCAGACTGCATTGTAAAAGAATATGTGAAATTTAAACTCAGGCTCCAAATAATAATCTGGAATTTTTTTTTTTTTTTGGAAGTGTAACATACATCAGTAATAAGCAGAGTTTGGTACCATGCTTCAGGAGGACAACTCTCCTCAGTGGGTGTCACAATGTATTGAGGTAAGCAAGAGGTTAAATACATATATCATTGAGGAATTATGATAAGCCTCTGTTAATTTCCTATACATATTGTATCCTAGGTCATCATGAACACAATTTTGGCCATTAAATTAGTAAAATAGGGGAAAAGAAACCTTCGTTAGAGGGTGTGATACTTAAAAACCAAGCTCAATTACATACATGAGTTGTGATAGTGTTTTCCTGTCTGTGAATTTCCTGATGTCTTTTGATAATATCTGAATCCTTGTGACCATGGCTGCACAACAGGTGGGGGAAAAAAAGCATTCCAGTTTTAAAAGCACTTTGTGTTACTGTTGACTACGACAGCTTTCTGTAGTCTTTTTTTCCAAGCCAGAACTGAAACTAAGCTGTGCTTATCCCATGGAGGCTCCTGTGGCTCTCAGCTACTTCACAACAGTTCTAGAAGCTGTTCATGGGAGTGAACTTGTTCCCTGGGATGAGAATGTGTTATGTGTCCAGCTTTATGCAAAATTAACAGTTGTCAAGCAGCTAGGTTAAAACATGCCAGATGAACTTATTTATATTATTGTAATGTATTTATATATTTAATAGAGCCCCAAAGCACAATCTCCATTGTTGTAGCAGCCCCCTTATTAGAGAGTGAAAATGAGCTGTGGCAGAGACTTCTTGTTAAACACAGCACAAAAAAGGTCCTGGTTTATTCCTCTTTACAGCTCAGCCATCCTGACTCCAGCCATTCCCTGACTCTGGCTGCAGCAGCTCCTGCTGTGGGTTTCCCCTGCAGCCTCTGACTGCTGCTTATTTCCTGCTGAACTCTGACTGCAGGGATCAGTTTGCAGACTCTGACTGCAGCTTTTACCCAGCCAGACTGTGGCTGCAGGTTCCAACAACAGGCTCTGACTGCAGACCCAGGCTGACCTCACAGCAGCAATTCTCTCGCCTCAGGATCCTGCTTCATGATTCTGTCCTTTGTGCTCCTCAAGGTTCCTCCTCCATTATAATCGTCCCCTCACCAGCAAACCCCCTCTTCTATCTCACTTATCCTTACTGAATATAGCTGTTACTCACCAGGGTCGAGGTCACCTCTATTCCCTTCTCGTACATCCAGGACTGAATTAAAATTCAGCTAATATGGGACTGGTATTCATGAACAGTGAGTAGCTCTCAGGAATTGATTTTTCAAATTGAAAATGCTTTTTTATTTCTGGAAATTACCCAACACCGTTGGTACAAACCACATTGCTTTAATGGTAAGATTAATGAAACATCTGGAACTGACAGAATTAGTCTGCAGAGCTGCAAGTGAACAGATGAGGAGACAGATTGGCATGGCTGTGAAGAAGCAAAAGCCAGGCCAGCCTGCTCCTACCCATCCAAGAGAGAATGAAGCTTCACAAAAGTGTTTCTCCTGGTCTCACTGACACCCATGTTTCACACAACAGCTACAGCGTCTCTACAGGCAATGCCACTTGCCCAGTGTTCTTTATCAGTATGGACAAATTTGTGTTTTGCAGTAGTACCATAGAAAATACTTGTTTACTTTCATTCTTGGACTTCCGCACCAACAATGTCAATATGAGCAGCAGATGACTGCAGTCACAATGACAGAAGTCAGTCTGTGAACAACCAGAAGGAAGCCACCAATTTATTTTCCATTCTGACAAAGCAATTTTTAGATTATAATGACTTTAAGCACAATAATAAGAACAGTTAATTTAGAAATTATAGACTTTAACATTAAAAAGTTACAAATCCAAGAGCTAGTATTTAAATAAAATAGTTACTTTTGACTTTAAAGAGTTTAAAAACATAATTTGAATTTATAATTTACACTGTAAGAGACTTTAACTTACAGTGTAAGTTTGTAGCGATAGATAAGAATAAAATGTTGCTTTGTTTTTATTTTTATAAAGCAGATCTTGGGACTTACTCTGTGCTTCTTCTAGACCATATGGTATTCCTGTGTTTCAGATCACACACAAAGGTAAAGAGAAATAAAAATAAATTCTATTCTGGTACAAAGAACAGATAGAACATGATTAACCCAGAGTGAGTATTAGAAAAGTTGAGTTTTTGGTGGGAGAGATATTTTTATAAAATTCCTTAAGTTGAGTGTATACTTCCTAATGTTCTGCAAAACTACAAAAGGTTTCCAACACTGATGCTAAAAAAATTTTTATGTACATATATTTTTTAATTTCAGAATATTTTCTGTAAATCCATGAATCTCAGGGGCAATATTCTATATTTATCTCCTAATACCCCCCTGCTGAGCAGGCTTTTCTAGCTTACTTGAAACCTTTATGCTGTGTCTTTCAAACCCAGAGTGCAAGGTAGCCGTTCTCCTGTGGGTTTTTACACCTGTTTCTTTGTATGCATGAGTGAGTACAAAGTCTCACTGACAGCACCATTTCTAGCATGAGCCAAATCCCTTCCAAAACTGACTTGGATAACCTGGGGACTCCGAGCAGCCGTCAGATCCCCTGGCCACAGTCTGTCCCTTAGGATTTAGGTACTGGGTTGAAAGCTCAGCTGATGGTTTTCCCATCAGCCAGATTTCTCAGGGATGTGGGTGTGGTTCTGCTCTGTGATCCTGAGACCCAACACCTACTTCTATCTGCTCCAGCCCTTGATCCTGTCTCTTGGATACAGATCCCTCTGTCCTGCCTGCTGTCCCAGCCTGTTCCTGCGGCTGAACAGTCAGACTAATCCTGCTCCAGCCTTCTTTGTCTGGCAGCTCCATTTTGCAGGATGGATCTTGTAATACTCAGCTGAGTCTCTCCTTGCATTTACTGCTTGAATCCTACATGTAGCTTGTGTTAATTTTTCACTGGCCTAAGGTGCTGTAGTATAAGGGACAGCTGAGAGCCTGAACTCCTCTCCCCCCATGGAAGCTGAGTAAAAATACTGTGCCTGACAAGAGATCTGCGGTAAAAGCTCCTGATGCAAAATTCGAGATGTAGTGCTTTTGAGATCTAAGGAACTTACTCAGCTCCATCTGTTTCAGTCAAAGGGCATTGAGAAACAGATAAAAAAATCTGACTCTTGTGAAAATAAGACACTTATCTGACCCAAGCTTTCATTGGTAAGTAGAAACGATAATAAATTTGTGTTTGCCATGAATGCTTCTTGGGGCTTCACAGATGTAACTAGGCTTAACTGAATCATGATAGCCACTAAACATTTTCTTAATCTACTGCAGTTAAAAGTCCCCAGATAGGCTGTAGCTTGCAGCAAAATGATCTGTCTGCTCTGATCTTCTCTTTTCTCTGCACTCTGTAATCTCGGCATAAGGAAATGCAAGGCTGTGAATAGCCAGTGGATTCTGAAGTGATCGGGTAATGAGAGCGAGTTAACATCCGTTCTGTCTCGCAAAGCCTTCTGTTTAGGTCTTTTACTCACTTCAAAACCTAAATTTTCACTCAAGCCGACAAAAAAGGAACTGTTTTAAGCTACTATCAATAGGATACTTCTGTCTCAATGAAAGGGAATGTTTAGTCTATACCCACATTGTGTTTTTGCAAATATTGTTTAAAAAAGCAAAGAAAGGCTCTGAAAACCTGTGCTTGGTTGTTCTTCAGGATTTAATTGCAGCACGACATCTTGCCTTAAGCTGCTTCAGCAGCAGCCTGGGGTTGTCCACCCCCAGCTCAGAGCAGGGAGGGAGCTTGCTTGCAGTTCTGGTCTGTGCTTTGGTCCCTCATTCTTTACAGGAGGAAGCAATCTGTTGCAGTCTATTCACATAGGATTACTCTTGCTATCTGGTCCAGATCTGCTGGCCAACAAGGCTGTGAATCGTGCTCCCACCACTCGTGCTGTGCACATCAGTGTGTGCGATGGGGAGGGGAAACCCGAGAGCTGCGGTGCCATTCAGCAAAACGGCAAAAAGGTGACACAGTCTTGCCAAAAACAAACAAACAAACAAAAAAACCAAACAAACAAAAAAACAAAACAAAAAAAGCCAAAACAACAACAAAAAAAGAAGTTGCAACTGTCCTTTTCAAAGGACATAGCTGCTTTTAGTTTCTGATACTCTCCTGTTTGGGTCAAAATGGCTGATTCTTATTGGAAGTGCCTCTATGTTTGTACTATAGGTAAAAGAGGTTGAAGGAGAGCTGTCAGATGATGTTTGTTGCATATCTTCATAAAGAGGCCTTGTAGTTATGTCCTCACAGTGCTGAATTCAAAGGAGTTCTTTCCAAATCTATTTAATACCCTTAAAACTTCTAAGTTCATGTAAGTGTAAAAATACAATATTTTTAATATACTAAAAGAACAAAAAAAAAAAGCCAATTATCTTTCTTTTTGAGGAAAAGGGGATTCTTTCCTAAAGATAAGTGGATTTTATCATTAAGAGCTAGGAACTGATAAACAGGGGTGAAAAAGGCTGGGACTGTGCAGAAAGATATTTTTCTAATAACTTACTCAATGATTAGTGCCAAAATTCCTCAAAACATATTCAAGCAACTGTCAAACTAGCTGAATACCTAAGTCTTCAGTAAAAAAACCCCAAACCACTAAACAATTCTTTGATTAAAAATGTCAAGATTAATTCTAAAATGTTTCTAGCAAATGACATTAGTTCAGCTGTATTGTAAAGTAAGACAATCAGGGCTTTTTCCATATCTTCTGAGAAGAAAAACTGACTAATTCAGTAAATAGTTGCACAGATTTGGTTGTAATCCTTTGAGTCTAAACAGCATGTTAAATTATGAATATTGTCATTCCTCTTGTAGTAGAGACTTGATATACTGTTAAAAAAGCTAAATAATTCATTCAATTAAAACATGAAGCAAAAGCTCTAAGGCTGTGGACAAATACCAATTGTTTTATGTTAATAGCAATATTTATGTGTTTATAACTAGACATAAGTAAAAATAAATATGAATTCCTAAGATCTACTGAACCATTTTGCTTACAGATACAGCAAAGTCGGTACAGACACATTGCTGAGAATGGATATGATTTCTTCAGTTGTTAATGACAAATAAATAGCAATCTGCCTTTTTAAAAAACTTTCTTAATGAGAAGAACCACTCTCACTAATGTTCTGAATTTATTAACTCAGCTTCTTGTGTGGCTCTCTTGAGGCTAAGGAGACACTGAGGGAAGCAGAGTAAAATGCTTCTTTTTCTGCATTCTACCCAGTTTTCAAATAAAGTTCATATGAGTAAGAGGATACAGAGGGACTACATGGCTTTATGGTAAACTGTGGAAAAGCCCTGATTCTTTACTACTTGCAGTCCACTGTGGCCTGCAAGGGCCTAAAGGTCCTGCAGGTTGACCTGGAGACCATTTTTCATTCCTTCTCCTCTCAGCAAAATCCTTTGAACAAATCTTTGGGGCTGTTTCTTTCTCTTTATTTTCTGCTATGAGTTATTCCTTATAAAAAGGTGATAGAATGCAGAATGCTTCTCTTTCAGTGAGTGAGATAGTTCAAGATGTGACTTAGTTCAAGGGTCTAACTTATTTCTATCAGCCAAAAAGCAAGCCAAGCCAAAGGAGCTGATGACAAATATGTGAGAAATCAAACATATTTGATGATAAGGACATAATGCCAGAAACCTTTCATTGACTTGGTTCATCCTTATTCATGAACAGAGATGAGTCAGAATCAGGCACTGGTTTGAACTTAGTTCAGCTTTTTTGTTTTGTTGCCCACCTCTATTTCTGTCATACAGAATAATGATTTTCTACCAGAAGAATGAATTCAGTTTTTGTCTAGTAGTCTGGTTTTGACTTTTTGATTTTTTAAGATTTCCTCAGTTAGGTTTGTTTTTCTTAGGATGCATTTGCTGAGCAGAGAAAATGTCAGATTCAATAGTTGCAGTTTCTCGAAGCAGCTGAAAACAGAGTATTGTAAAGGAAAATCAGTGACCAATTTTGATGGGAAGGGCTGGTAACAACACTCATGTTACCCATTCATGTAAAAGCATGGTTGAGAAATATCTCAGTGTTGAGTGAAGTGCTGCAAATTAGGCAGCTGATTTATACTTGGAAAAAATAATGCTATGCTGGAAACACTTGCAAGACCACTCATCTGTTATTGGCCTGACTCAATAAGAGAGTATTGCTCTCTCCAGAATGGCTCATTCTGCCCAACGAGGCCTGATTCAGTTTGTCCAAATCAGTATATATATTTTTTCATAGTTAGGCTATGACAGATCTGGTGCTGGAAAAAAAAAATCCCAGAAGCCATCCGTCTATCAACATGTGCCAAACCTATATTTTCTACACATAGGTCCCACATGAAATAATACATTAGTATTAGCACTTCTGAATGCCTTGATGAAAATTAGCTTCTACAATGAAAATCAGTTTTCCTCCACTGGCTTAACAGATGATGTTAATATGAAATCTGTTTTCTGAATTAAAGACTTGGTGCAATGGAGGCCAGAAGCTGAAAGGCCAAGTGTTGGATGGTACTGCTTTATCTAGGACAGCTGAATGGTTTTGAAAATCTGATCTTCAGAGCTGAAAGACTGCCAAAAGCTGGAGGTCTTTGCATGTTGCTCAGGCTCATTACTAAATGTAGGGATTGCAGAATCGCACTCTCTCTTGAGCTCACTCGGTATAAAAACATCTGCACCCTTTCTTCCTCTCTAAAGGGACATTGGCAAGTTGCTCAGCTCCAGCAGAAGCATAAGTCTTGCTCTAATTCCCTTTTCCATCACCATTTTAGCTGACCTGTAGTCAGTCACACCTGGGTAGAATGGAGAAAATCAAGGCTGGGATTCAATTTGGATCCTCAATATAAATGGGTTTTTAAGAAACAATCAAATTACTCCTGTCTGCTTCGGGTACATTTACCTATTTTTTTTCCTTATTGTGTAAGAGAAATGACAATTTTTTCTGTCAAAAAGAAGAAAAATAGTGTCAGATGAAGAGATGTTCCCCTTTTTAGATTCCAGCATAACTGGTTTTCAATTACGTTCTCCTAACATAGTTGGGCTATTGGTAATTAACACCATTACAAGTGTAATTTCAAACCATTTAGCACAATTTGTGGGGGCTATGTTTTATGATGGTTCACTTCCATTTACAATAGGAAACTCAGGAACTGTTTATTTTTCTTCCTTTGTTCATCACAGTTCATGCTTATATATCTATCAGAAAAAAAACCCAAACCCCATACTTATTTAGTAACAGGAAGAAAGAGAACTGATGGGGCTTTTTAAAGGGAAAACATGTAAGCTGTTTAATTTCCTAAAGAACAGAGTTAGCTGGAAACAAGATTTGCAGAAAGGAAAGGAGAGGAAAGAGCTGTAGCACTGCAAGTAAAGGGTATATTTTAAAATGAAGTTCGAATCATAAAATAAAAATGAGGAGATTTTGCTTTCTAAGACAGGAAAACAATCTGACCTTTAGGAATGATATTCACACTATGTATTGCTCAGGCCCTTTGATGCTTTGTTGGTAAAACCAAAAGCTGTTTAGAGCAAATTAGAGTTGTCTTGATTTTGAACCAATTGAAAAGAGAACAGTTTGCAACGGTGATAAAATAGACTTTCACTCTCCCAACTAAAGCCTTAGTGTTTGAACTACAGTCTTTATTTCTTCCCTCTGTTTCTTCTGACCCAGTATTACTTCTTCATCTTGTCTTTTTTGCTTTACAGCTGAACAGAAAACTTTGCTGAATGGAACAGAGTTTGTTTGGGACCACAGCTTTGTATTTCTGAAGGGATTTTTAAGCAATCTTTATGAGGGCTGCTATATTTTTAGAAGTCCTCTCACTTGCCTATTAAACACAGGGCTGAACAATAGTAATTACTGCACAAATGCCAAGGTCCAAAAGTGGTACCATTCACTTCAATTAAGAGCTGCTGTGAAAGCACATTTGAAAAATAACCCATGGTGACAAGGGCTGGGGAAGAAGGGAGAGAAACTGCAGTTCAAAGGACTTTTTCTGAGGGAGCATAATTCATTCATGTGTGTACAAGATTCTTTTCCCTGTTGTTTGCATTTTCACTACAATAAAATAGGCCCATGGAAGTGCCTTGTGGGCAGAAAGTGAGCTCTTTAATGGAAAGGTTTATATGACTGAAATAAAGAGAGGCTGTGAAACAGGCTGTTGCTGGGAGTCTGGAAATGAGCTGGTTCAGCTAAGAGGGGATCAGCTACACAAGGAGTTGAAGGAAGAATATCAACTATGGGATCAGATGTAGAGAGTAGCAGGGGCCAACAAGAAATGTAGTAGGAGAGATGTCAAGGAGTGTCAGTGAAGACATTTTTGAAGTGTCTTTTCTGAACTGGAAATTTCAGGGCTATACTTTATCAATGTCCCTGTGCCAGTGCAATGACAGTAAGGGACCACCAAGGTATTCAGGTGCCTTCTAACATAACCTCTATTTTTCTGTAAACCAAATATTGCTTTGATGGAGGTGAGCCCCTGTAGAGGCATATTTTGATTATTTGCAATCTCTAGTTGTACACTGCAATGGAAAAGCCTGTATTTATTTCTCAGTTTATGTTTCTACTTGTTCAAGACTGCTGCAAACTATGGGCTGGTGATTTTACTAAGCTTTTCTGTTTTTTAGAAATGAAAATTTTCTTAAAAAGTATCACTCTTGGTTTTGAAAAAAATCTTTTCCCTTTAATTTGTAGAGCTCACTGTCCTTTTCTTTTAGGTTATAGAAGGAATTAGTAAAGGAAGGAATGAAAGAGCAAAAGGAATCTGTGTCCTTTTGTATCTCAAAAATCTTAGGAATATAGAAGATAAGATATTTGATACTGTTTTCACTCTTCTAGCATTTCACATCTTTTTCTTTCTTACTCCATATCTAAACCAAATTTTGTGTACATGCTGATACTGCCTCAGGATAGGGCCACTCAGTTCACTAGACCATGTCATCATTGATGGCATTCACGGCATTAGGAAAAAAAAAGAGTCAGTGGCTTTGCTAGCATTTCTTTTTCAGCAAGATAACTTTGTAGTTCTGCCTTATCCACGTTAAAGCAGTGAAATAAAACCCATCAGAAATTAAAAAAAAAAGAAGAAAAAGGTGCTAAATGGGAGCTCTATTTATAACCAGATTTCTGCCATTCGGGTTGAAGGCTCCATTCTCTTCCCTGGTGAGGTGTGGGTGTGCTAACCCAGCAGCTGAACCGGGTGAATGAGACTCTGATATTACAGGCACTTGGAAGAGATTTCCAGATTTCTAATGCACAAAAATAAAGCCGATGAGACTATCATGACATAAACACTTAATTTCTTTCTTAATATAAGCAGGAAATGAGACCAAATTTCAGATGTATTTCTTGAATTACTGTGGTTTTCGAAGTGCCCTTGAAATGTGTTGCATGTAAACAAACATATCCTCTGGGTTGGATAACCAGGCTAACACATGCATTCTTGATCCTTCCAAACAGTTTCTTGCCAATATAAAATTAAATTCTAAAGCCTAGGAAAAGCTTAAGAACATATAATTTCAACAGATCTGCCTTTCCCCCCCCTTTTTTTAAAAAAAAAAATGGAAAATGCTGTCTGAATTGTTTATGATTTTAAACTTGCTTGGAAAAAACCCACAACTTTAATTGAGGGTCAGTTTATTCTAACTCCAGTATGGGCCTGCTCATCTTTACCACAGGAACCCTTATCAGAGCTTGCACTAAGCAGACAGCACCGTACCAGAAACTCAGTTAACAGAAAACATTTTTATTTCAAGTATTTCATGAATGTAGATGTTTTCAACATTACCTGGCAAAATCACTTTACATAAAATGTGCAACAATGCTACTACCTTCTCTAAACAACAACAAAAAAATGATGTTTTGTTTGCCTGTTAAGTCAACTTTTACAGTTCTTAGAAATGTCATTCATTGAGTGTCAAGCTAATTACTTGTAATATCAACCCTGAAAGCAAACCTTTGTGGGTGCATTTTCAGAAGCCTTATTCTTCTCTATTCACAGTCACTCTGGTACATTTCTAGTAAACAAAATGCATGTTTTTCCAATGAAATGAAACCATTTGCTAAATACATTTATTTGTTTAAAATATAGAAGGGTGTTTCACAATACTTCAATGAAAGATACTGAAGAATCTATTTTTCATTTTAAATAACCAGGTTTAAAAATGTGGCTGTGATATACAACAAATGAATTCCAGAAAATACTCCATGTCTGGAGCCAGTTCCGTTTCTGTGAGTTATCAGGGATTGGTTTTGTTGTTGCTGTTGAACCTGACACCAAAAGTACAATTACTGCTGATTCAATAGCTATTTCTATACCATGAATCATTGTACCTTACATTGGCTGCTTGGCACTGGAAGTGTGCTACCTGCAGAAGCTGCATTATTAGGAAGAGTAACACACCTCTTTTTGCTGAGAAAAAAAGGTCTGAGTAAAGAAAACAAATTTCAGTGTTCCAAATCCTTTATCTGCAGCAACATGTAAATCAATAAAAATGAAGTGAAAGCACAGATTTCACAAACCAGCAGAAATAAAAGAAATGGACTGAGAATTTCTATGCTATTTAGATTATAAACCCACAATTTTTGTTTTTGAAAACTCTTAAGCTCTGAGGTCGCCCAAGTATGTACCTGCCAGAGAAAATGAAGATGAGCACTGTCATGCTGTGTTAGTTAAATCTACATAGGCCACCTAAAGTACAATTGCAGCACTCCAGAGGAGCTAGGATAGGGTGAAAGCTGGATTAGAAGTGACAGAGAGTGAAGCTGGGAGATAAAAGAGTTTGGGAACAGAAACAGTAACTTTTGCATACGTAGCTGCTGTACCTACGTGTGAGTAGAGGCAGTTTCTGGCCCAGAAAGTTGCATCCTACACATCAAAAATGGTGAGTAAAACAAATGCGTTCACAAAATAAAAACCTCAGACTTTAGTAATAATTTGGCATGTCAAAACACAGTCTAAGCACTGGGTATTTTAGGAAAACCCATGAGATTTCAATTGTATTTATTCGTGTCTGAGTTAAGGTTTATAGGTTGCTCAAAATTTCATTAGACGAATACCTAAGTTTTTATATACTTTAAAAGTTCCCACCAAACAAAACAAAATTATCCTAATTCTGTTAAGACTTCAGCCACTGGGGACATTCAGAAAGTACTTATTTATTGTTATGCAGCTTTATTTAAAATAAATGTAATGAGAGTTGCAATATAGACATGGAGATCATTTTCCAGTTTTGATGCTTGGATGAAACACAAACTTATTTAAAATATCCTGGCAATGTAAAAGACATCAAAGTGGATGCAAACTTCACCCTCATTCTATGACTGCTTTAGATTTCTAGCTCCTGGCTATTTTTCTTGTTCACTGTTTTAAAGCTGCCATAGACTGACTCCATAGATAAAATTCAAATGCTTTGAATTAGTTATCTAACACAAAGTTAGTAAACATACAAATAAACCATGAACCATTAATTCTATATTCTAGCTAATAATTGCTTGTAAATACTGTAGATTAAAATGCATGTCCTATTTTTAAAAAGCCATTTGCTAGCTGTGAATCTTCATCAGCTTCTTTCTCTTTCCTCAATGCAATAACTTTTGGAGTTCAATAATAACTGGTAAAGAGGCTTTTGTGACAAGCTTGGTTTAAACTCTGGCTTTTCTCACTGATTTATCAGATAACATAGATGTATCTCTTGTGGGAGTCCTGCAACAGCCTTTGCCTGTAAAAAGTTTAAAAGCACACCTGGCTGACCCTGCAGAAATCTTCTTTATGGGAAAGAGCTGCATTAAAAAGCCTGACATAAAAATGGAACGCAGCGACAGTTCAGAAAGAAAGTTAATTTGGGACCGATAAAGTACCATAAGAGTCAGAAAGGTATTAAAAAAATATTAATTTGTTTATTTTTTAAATTTCTGATTCCCTGGCATCTGGAATTACAAATGTTTATGGAGATATTTCTTTTCCCCACCAATCTATTTCTGATACTGCTGATATTTATCAAGTTCTCAGGCTCCAAGGTAAGTAGGGTTGTGCATAGTGGAAAAGCTTATTGCCAAACTGTGGGAATATGCAATTGGAGCAGAGAGCCCAGTATACTGGGAACTCTGAATGTCCCTGCATTAAGGTATTTACTTGTGATCAGTAGACTTCTCTTTTCTCTTTCATACCTAAGTGTCTCAGATATTTTTCAAATATAATTTCTCATCTTAGAGGAGGGATTAATGCCATTACAGGCAATAGCCAACATTCTGAAGTACATCTGAAATATTCAAGGTTTTTAGAAGTGACTCAAATAACTGAATTTTTCAGTGGATTCCCTGAGTTAGGCATTCACAGACAGAGTTAGAAGTTGTTCAGTCTCTCCCACTAAACAGAAATGTGCTTAACCAAACAAATAAAAAAGTGCAATAGACAGAAATATCTTTTAATCCTGTTCTTTCTCATATGTAGAGGCTTAATACTGTTTATCTCCATGACTCCTAATGGTATGGTGTGACTGCTCCATGAAATCTAGAACAGAATTTTCTGTGGTGTGCTTTGTTTGTTTGTTTGTTTGTTTGTTTTTCCAGTATGTTCTAGGAAGTCATCCAGTCCTAAGTAACCTAGTAGTTAAGGATCTCATCTCTCCTGGTAGCAGCTGTAAGTTCCCATCAGTTCCTTGCGGGAATTACAATTATGTTACATCAGAGAGAATGTTGAATCTAGCAGTCAATGAAGCAAAATCATACAGTGGCAGAGGTTGCAGAAGGCATCCAACAGTAGGAAAATTGATAAGCCTGGCCTGAACCTTAAGTGTTTCTTAAAAAAGTAAGTATAGTATAGCAAATGCAGAAAGAGTTAATGAGGCTTCTTCATAAATAACCAATGCAGCCTCTTCAGAGACATTGTGCAGTCCTGGTCTCAGCATTCCAAAAGCACATGGCAGCAGCAGGGTGGCCTGTTTACAGTCCAAAGCCCTGACAAAGTTTACTTGGATAAGGTTTCATAAAAAGAGTCTGACTATACTACTAAAAAAGGACATTTAAACAGGTACTTATGACTCAGTGTCATGGTTTATCCCCAGCCAGCACCTCACTGACTTGCCATGCTGGGATGGGGGAGAGAATCAGAAGACTTCAAATAAAGAATGTGAAGTAATTTGGATAAATGACATATTTTCATACCTTTATAGCAGTTTTAGCAAGTATTTTGTGAAAAATACTGAACAGGGCAGAGATTACAAATTCTCAAATTCATATATCTAAAATGAGGTAAATTTCTATTGTCAGAAGACAATAGAAAAATTTAATAAAGCTTTCTGCATTCTCTACACAAGCTTTAGAACCTGTATTATTTTGAGGTAAGATTAAGTGTTAAGAGCAATTTAAAGTAGCAAGCACCTGGTGCAGGTAATTTACCTACTAAAAGTTTTCTGTTTGATCTTAGAGCTGTATAAATACTATTGTTTAGTGAAATAACTGTGAACATATTTTCACCTGTTTGAAAACACTTGTGAAGACTGATGGGTTTTCAAGAAAAAATTGAGAATTTCATTTTCCATTTAAATATTTTTTTGTTGTTCTCAAAAAGTAAATGTCTAGCTTTGTCGAGCTTTGACAGAGTGGAAGACCTGGGGAGTCTAGATAAATCAGGTCACCTCTTCCCTAGAGAGACACCTGATCATTAAGTCTAAGCTAAAACTCCATTTTTTATTGCTTTGAAGTGTGTTATTTCTAATTTGGCATCAAAATGCCTGACCTTAATCTTTCATTAAATATGGAGTTTCTTGCTTTTTAATTTTGATGTTAAGGATGAGATAAGCACGCAATGCTGCTTCCATGAAAGGGGCAAAGTGTCAAGAGCAGACATTGCTCAGGCTTAGGGTAGTATCTGCTGTGGGGACTAGAGGAGAAAACCAGAAATTCAAACCCTCTCAGGAAAGCAAGCATGCAAGGGGGTGTCCTGTAGGGTGTTGGAAAAGTGAGGTTGAAATCTCTTTGCTTATCCATTCAAGGCATTTTATTCCATATCTGTTTCTGCAGCCACAAGTGGTGGCCTTTGCCACCGTGTAGAATCTCTTGATTTTGCTCTGCAGCAAACCAAAACTGAATTCCAAAATCTTGAAATTCCATGTGAAATTATGAGCGAGTCTGTAAAAGACACATTATCCAGTGACATGAGAATACTCTGTATTTGTGTAGTTGAATACCTGCTCCAGTGAGGATTTGTTGATGGGCCTGTGTTGCCAAAGCAGTTACATTGTTGTCACAACTGAACCCAGTGCAAATTCTTTTAATTATTTTCAACTCCAACTCAGCTATTTACAACACCCATGTTCCTGGTAGGTAAGTTGCCATGCAAACTTTTGTGCTTGCATCATGGCATTTTTATGTCTTTAAACCCACCTACAACTGAGCCACCAAGAAGAAGAGGTAACCTGGATTAAAACACAGACAAGAATTGGGGAAGAAGAAGTAGAAAGTATGTCATGCACAAAGACATCTTTGTTACTGAATGTTTCGTATGAAAGAAAATCACTTTGCAGAGTATTTCATGTCTGGTTGCATTTTATTTAATGAGAAAAGGCAACAGAGATAATGTAGCTTGTGAATCCAGATAAAACAGTGAGTGTGCTCAGAAGATGCCTGTAGCTTTGCTTGCATCTGCACACAAGGGGTATTCTTGTTTCAGAATGACTTTCCTGTATTTCCTGTAAAATTAGCAGAAACAAAACTGTGAGAATGGTTCGTTGAACTTAAAAATGCTTCATAAAATCTTTCCCCAGAAGACACATGAGGAGGAATATTTATAGACAAGGTGTTCCATAGCCAGAATGCCATTATTTTGAATTATTGATTTATTTTCTTTGGGATTAGATAAAATATATCTGTGGTGTTTTAAGAGATGAGATAGTGTTGTTTGCTTGTGATTTGTAATTTACTAGGATTTTTCACTTGACCTAAAAGAGGAGGTCATTATTTAAATCAAAAGCCCTTCCAAAGCTAGCTGTGAATTATCCATTTCTGCATCACGATTCAAGGCTGATAAAGAGTTCTACTGTTTATCATGCAAAGTGCTTGCGTAGTTCAGATTCACCAGTTTAGACAGGATACCACAATAAACTGAACTGAACAAAATATGGAACACCTTTTCCCCTCTATCATCTCTGGTTCACAATAGAATGATCAACTTCTATTCTTCCCATTGATGAATGATGACAGTTCCAATATTCCAGCATGGAATTGCAGGTGACTTTTTTTTTCTGTGCTACCTTGTAGGCTTGGGAGAAACACTTTGTAGATGGTCCAGACCGTGCTCTTTAGTGCATTTTATGCTCATTCTTAAGGTTAACATTTACCACATTCTGGGATCTAAAGTAACAAGCATTAAGCTCCTGGTGCACTGTGACAGCTTTGTGTCACGTCGATTGAATCCACTTCAGAGTTCCCTTGTATTTTATCTGTCTGTCTTCTGTGATTCTCTTGTCTCTTGATCTTTGCTGCAATTGTGAATTTTCTGGGATGGTAGTTGTTCTATGCTTTATCCATTCAGGCCATACCCAGCATTATGCTACACTGGGACCAGTAGTAAGGTGCTGAGTCTCTTTGGCAAGGTGCCCCTAACCATAATAGATGAGTTTTCCTGGGTTGAAAACTGGTCATCTCTTCCAGTTTTTCATATAGGACTTAGTCCAGTTTCTGGGCTGTGGTGATCTCTGGTTGTTAGGTTTTTTTTTCTTTTTCTAGTGTTTTGTTTTGTTTTTAATAACCTTTGGGAAAGAAGTCTTAATAGTCTTCTGAGTAATCAGGTTCCTGCATTTCAGCTTCTCCCCAGTTTCAGAAATGTTTCAAATATTACTCACTGAAATTGCTGTAAATTTTTTAATTCCGCTTTGAATAATTTTCTATTCTTTCTGTAGATTAATGTAATTATTATATCCATATATAACTTGTATGAGTAGGAAAATTTAAGGTAGTCCTGGGCCCTGTACAAAAGAGGAATCAAACTAGCAGAGCTAGAATAGAATAAATGAGTTAGCTATCCCTGGTTCTGGAATAGTTTTCCATGCAGACATTATACTTAAATGAAACTTACTTTTATTCCAGAATAATTATTCTGCTCACAAAGCAGCACCGGCTCGGAGACAAAGCTGAGACTTCTAACACTTGGTAAGTTTATCTCTGAATTCCTGCTGTGCAGATGGCACAGTGGGCTGGCGAGCAGCAGGACTGGGAAACAGCAGAGGAGTTGGCAGGTTGGTGAGGAAGATAACAGGTGGCTTGTGAAGTGGAAGCAAGGTCTTTATTGTAGGCCACCCTTGTCTCCAGCATAATTAAGTTGGGAATTTGAAGGGGGGAGGTAGCCTCACATGAAAGCATATCCAATCCGTTGGACCACATACTGGAGACTTGAAAGATGGTTTGGGACGTAAAGAGAAGGAATTGTGACATTTTGGATGGCCATGAGTAAAAATTGGAAGTCTGGAGGGAGGAATGTCTGCTCGAAGAGTCACTACACACCAGGGTGGTGGTGGGCCAGCAGAAATAAAGGACTGTGGAAGAAATACACTCTATGAGGTCTTCAGTTAGATGGGTTTGTTGCTGTTTTTTTTGTTTGTTGGGTTTGTTGTTTGTTTTTTTTCTCTATCAGCAACCTTATCAGAGTGCAGATTGCTGTTAGAGCCAATTAAATTCCTTTTGCAAGTGGGAGGCTGGAGACTGAACTCAATTGGCAAGTGGCTCATCCTGGTGTAAAGTGGGAACAGCTCATTCCGGGTTAAACACATGCTTCACTGCACTGTTTTACATGGAAGATTCTGAGAAGACAAAGCCATTTGACTCCTTTTTTTACAGCAGAAAATCAAATCTCCCAGCAGTGCAAATTGTAAAAAACTTCTGCATGCATTTCTCCACTCCCACTTCTTGTTGATATGATTTTCCTTATTTTTAAAGGGGGATATACTTCAAGTTATCTGGACAACTTTAGGAAGGCAAGGTACAACATACTTTATTTAAATAAAGAATACTTAAGAGAGTAAGGTGAAAATTAGTTTTCACTCAGCTGTATTAAGTTTTATTTGTGGCAATCTGCTAATCAATGTCTTGCCATCTCAAAATGATCATTTTTGAAATGAACAACATTTTTATGTGCTTGAAACTTGAGTCATGACTGTCAGAGATCTTCAGAGATCTGGCCCATGCTGGTCACTTGCATAACAGGATTTTAGTTTCTATTATCAGCTCATAATCAGAATCATACTGATATACACAGTTGGAGGATATAAGACTGCCTCAAACAATGTCTTCATAGCATTTGGGAAAGTTCCTGTGAATTTCTGAAATACTCAGTGTCTCTGTTACTTCATGTGTCTCTCCTTTCCTGAATTCATACATTTAAGCCCAGACTTGCAAAAGCCACTGTAGTGTTGGATCTTTGCCCAGAAAGTAATTTTTGGAGAATGGCTCCCGAGGTTTTTATGCAGATCATATGCCTACTGCACCTCTATGTCCACTCTTTTCTCATGTTTTTTCCCTCAGACAGCTGGTGTTAACATCCAGACTTCATTAAATAACTAGTCACATCTCAATTGCACAAGAAGCACGATTCCATCTTCATATTAAATTATGACTTTACTAGGCATTGTCTTGGCTTTAGACCACATGAACTAGATAATCTTCCAGCATGTACCTTACACGTCTGACAGGGTTTCCAAGCAGATGAATGGGGCTGATAAAATGACAGGCTTTAGCCACTCTGGTACTGGGAGGAGCAACAGCAAGACTTCAATCCCTAGATCACAACCAGAAGCAAACCCCAATATATAGCCAGCTAATATAAAAGCCAACTAAATTGGACAGGACTACTCAGTGGTGACACAGAACTTATTAAATAAATGGCCTGAGAATTATACACCCATAAAATGAGGTACTAAATAGGGCTATTCCTGAGCATCTGCATGTATTTTAGCTCTCTCACCAGACAACAGGGGTGCCTGATTATCCTAAAATATACAAGGTTGTGGAGAGCCAGGTCTTCTATTTGCAATAGCAGTTGCTTGAATTGCATGCTTGGCTTCATGAGAAAAATGTTTAACAGTTGAGTAACTCATACCTCCCTGCTGGAAACCTGCAATACATGTTAGGGCACTGACTTGCAGCCTTTAAAACCTGCATTCTTTGATTAAAAAAATTATAATCAGCCTCTAGAATTCAGACTCAGTGGGTAAACTTGCTAAATGGAATGCCTGAAAGAATGGTTTAGTTGAAGTTGTAATGTAGTTGCCTACATTAGTCTAGCATGTACCACATCTGATTTTTAAAACAAGATTTATTTATCAAAACATGCTGGTAATTGGAAAAGTAATGAAATGTTTGGTGGAGAGAACTGCTCTATATATGCACACCTGAATGAGCCCTGCATTTGGCATTTTCACACAGTCAGGAGCTTAAAATCACTGTTAAATTGTATGAAACTGCTAATCCTAAGGAGTACAAAACACAGTAGGAGGCTGGCTATGGAAAGGAAAAGAATTAGGTCTCAACAGAAAACATGACCGTGTCTATGTCCCTCTAGGTGGTGTGGCTGTGCTGGTCACAAGTTAGTGACAAAATATATTGTGCCAGTCATGCTGTCCTAAAAATAAAAAAAAAAAGAAATCTATGAGGTAATGTATGGAATTGCCAGAGGTGTGGGATAGTTTCTGTCATAAAACAGACCAGATAAAATAGGAATAATCAGGTAGGAAAACATTTAATGATAACTGATCCTATTTTACCATCCATTGATGGCAACAGAGGTAATGGATCAGGATATCAGATATCCATTTTTTAACATGCTTTGTTTAGTGCTGTGTTTCAGGAACACAGGAATTAAAATGGCAAGGACATGCTTCGATTATATACTGGGTTATTCTGTTGGGTTTTTTTCTGCCATTTTTTTTAAATAGATGGTGTATCCTTCTTAAGAGGTAGATAGATCAAAAACATATCACAGCAAAAGCCAAACACCCTGATCTATAAAATTTTAGCAAATTTTTGTCAGATTTGCATTTTCATAATTCATTAAATGAAAACACTGTTAGAATTATTGGGTAGCAGGACAGAGAGTAGTCCTTGAGGAGATGGAAAGGAGAAAGCAATATTTTCCTTTTTTGAACATGTACGTTGAAGTTTAAAGCAAAGTATTGCTGTATTCATCCCTAGCATTTGTGGTTACTGATTAAGTAGATTTATCTCTCTGAACTTTTTTTCGTCCTGTCTAAGTTTGGAACCTTTTTAAAGATATGTAGAGTTCTTGAAATATATAGCAGTCATGAGCTGTCTGAAATTTTACATATCTAATTCACAAGGTCTTTTTTCTGTCTTTCCAGACTACAGTAGCCTTCCAAGCCACCTAAAAGTAAAGCTTTGCATCAAATGCTAAGTCAGAAAGGAGGAATATGAGGTACAGATGAAACTGAAGTAGTTGTTTTCAAACTTCTTTTTCAATGTTTTTCTTCTGGTAATTACTATTGAAAACTGGCAGAGGAATTAGCATAAGCCTGCCACAGTCGTACATTTAAACCATTTCCAAGTAGAACCCTTAAATTCTCAATGCCATTACATTGCTAAACCTCAGAATCATGATTCTGGCTTTTGTTTGTTTGATGTGCATATCAACCTCCCCTTAATATCACTGCAGCCTTAGGAAACCAGGCAAGTTTTAGTATCAGGCCCTGAGGCCAAGTAAACTGGTCCCACTGAGGTTTAGATTGGTGTCTTCAACTGGAAGCAAAAGCTTGTCATGATGGCTTGTCCTTATGCCTCCATTTTGTTTTACTGTCCTATTTTTATCTTCTGTGCGCATCCCAAGTGAATAATTTGGAATGTATGTTTGAGTTCAAGCAGTGTTTCATCCCCTTATTAATTTATGTCTGCATGAATTGTAATTAGCTGGTCATCAAAATTCTACTCAGCCATACATTGATTATGTATATGCATATCTTCAGATTTTATTTGTAAAGTGATAATTTCTGGATTGAGAACATACTGACACTTATGAGTAATCACTAGGATGCAGTTCAGCACTCCATCTGTATTCAGCAAAATACTTAAGCATATGCTTAATTTTAACTTTAGCTCAGGTAAGCATGAGATTGCCTCCATCCAAATTCAGCATAGCGTTTTAAGTATGTGCCTAACTTTAAACATATCCTTAAATCCTACTAAAGCTAAAATCAAACACATCCTTAAGTGTCTTCATGAATATGGATAACTACTGAATGAGGTTTGATGAAATGAACTCTGTTGGCCATTAAATAACAAGAAATGCCTGGCCACGATTCCATTAATGTCCTACAGGCAGGGAAGATATAACAAAAAAATAAAACATTCTTTCTGTGTGTTGAAATTCTAGAAGCTAAACTGTGTATTGTTGAAGATAAAGTATTTTGCAGACTGTGGGAGGTCTTTCTAACCCTCAAAAGAACTGTATCCATAGGAATCCAAGGCTTCCTTCTCAGTGTTTCATTAAGTTCAGAATGCTCAATAAAATTTCATTCTTTAAACATACATTTCAAATAATGTATCTAAATTTGTCCAAAATTACAAATGATAATGAGAGTGCAGCCAGTCACAGAAACTTGCCAAATTAAATGCACATACTGGTGTTAAAGATGTTACAGCTTACAGAATGTTTTCTGTGATTTTCTTTTATTTTCGCGGCCGATGTGTTTGATTCACATCCCCATTCTTCATTTCAGTCCATTTTCACTTTTGCTGCTTCAACCTCCAACAGTCTTTCTGCACTATTTATGTGAAAACCTCTTTGCATTTTTATTTCAGATCCTCTCTTATTGCAGTTCATGAAGTCTTTCAACAGTAGGCTGTTAATCCTTTGCAGATTAATATGATTTCAGTGATAATCCTTTCATTTGTTGAATTTTTAAGACATATAATCATTAAAGAAAGTGCTAGACAGATTTTCCATTAAAGCAGTTCTAAGCAGGTGGTATTTCTTTAATGTATGTCGGTAGCACTTTATGTTGCTCATTTATAAAATTAAATTTGCAGATGAAGAGAGTAAGTCTAGAGTTAGTTATTGGTCTATTCCCTTTGGTATTTCAGTTCAAACCCAGTCAAGAAAA
This sequence comes from Hylia prasina, assembly GCA_013397195.1. Classification (NCBI taxonomy): domain Eukaryota; kingdom Metazoa; phylum Chordata; class Aves; order Passeriformes; family Sylviidae; genus Hylia; species Hylia prasina. The sequence continues at coordinate 1,041,888 of VYXD01001702.1, read as the reverse complement.
AAGTATTCAGGAGTCTGCAGAAGTAACAGGGGTAGAATATCTGTATGAATGCTCTTTTCACAACTCCATTGCTGCTTTTCATTGGGAGTCAGGGTCAGCTTGGGTTCTGTCCTCATTCTGCAAAGCATTAAGTGAAATATATGTAGAAAAAGGAGTGTAATTTAAATGTGAGCTTTGCCTTCAGGTAGGCTATAGGATGTAAATGGCATGTGGGAGTTATTCCAGCTCTGTGTACAAGGCTAATTCTTATCTTCATGGAAGTTAAGCTTATCACTGAAATACTCTTCTCCAGAAGGAACTGAAGTTTATAATTGTCTCTCAATAATGACACACATAAATCTTTTATCATTAGAGGTTTTGATTTTCTGTTGATTCCCAGCTCACTGTCCATGACTGTCCTTGTCAACCAAACTATTTGTTCTATTTTTTCTTATTTTTCCTCTGGTTTTCCCGTTCTTTTTTTGCACACTGATGAAACAACAGACAGGAAGAGTAGGCACAGGTATTAAAATACAGTGATACTGAATATTCTTATAAGCCCCATTTTAATTAAGCTCTCAGAAGCAATGCTTCAAAGCATTGACAAACAGCAGAAATGCCAGAGATCTGAAAAACATTTGAAGTTCATTAAAACCTCAGTTTGAACAAACATGTAGAGGTTGTAGCCTGCCACAGTAGAATGAATTTTTGCTTTTATATACTGAGAACTCAGAGGTGCTTTAGGCAGGAGGGAAAGGAAGCAGACACCACAATGCTTTAAGAAAATCAGGTCCTGAACTTGGCAAACCTTTAGCTGATTTTGTCACATATTTGCAGCTCTAAAATGATTTGGCCTTTGCAACAGCCAAAATAAGTGTCCTTTAATCACTTCCAACCTATTAACAGATGGGCAAACAGCTTTTGTAAATGGGGCATACAAAATACTACAATATCAGCCAAAACTAATTAGTAGCATTATCTGAACTGAAATTTGTAAGAGATGGAATATGCATCAATGCAGATAAATTGATAGAAATTCCTTTTCAAGCATCATGCTTGTTATTTGTTCTGCTTGAGTATATTCTAAACACTTATTAAATAAAAAGCACTTTTTTGATATTTAGCTATCTTCTTCCATTAAAACAACACATTTTCCTGTAAAAGTTCTCATTAGATGTAGTGTAACTGAAAGAAATTACACTAAGCAAAAGACAGTTCAGAATACATTTTTTGTGGCATATAATAGAAAGAGTTGTGTAACTTGAATACAACCTTAAAATTAAAGAACAGCACAAAATACTGATATCAGACATTATTTATACAGCAGTGCCAGAGCATATTAAAGATATCTTTGCACTTCACTATTAATCAGAATATGTAAATTGCATGAAATTAAATTGTGATATTATAAAAAAAATTGCCCCATGTATAATTCAGTAGGAAGAGCCATTCAATGCATTCCCATCAGATCTGCAGCATGAATTTGATTTTACAAAGACATCTGTAGTGCAGACAGCTGCTGTACCTAAGTGAGCGTTTGATTGTACACTTGATCTTTCAAACAGCCACTTGTCCATATCTTTCACATTTTTTTTTATCATGGATCTACAAAAAATGTAATGGTAACTTAATCAGAACTGTTCTGAAACACATTTTCATTAAATAAAAGAAATAATCAAATGTGCTGATTTTTAGACTTTCCCTCTTTCTTTCCCTTTTAGACTTTCCATCCTCTCCCTTTCCCTCCCTCTTTTCCTCTTCCCTCCAAGTACCCTCCCTTCCTCAAGTAATTTATCTCTTCCTCAACTTATATAGTGATTTGAGGATTTTGTTTGAAGAGTCAAACTTTAAGTAGAATCTAAAAATCATGTTATAATGTTTTCTTCCTTCAAGATAGTACAATGGCTCCTGCCCTCCTAACACAGACAATATTTTTCTCAAAATATGGATAAACTTTTTCTCAAAATTTGACAAAAAATAATCTGTAGAAATTCTGTGTATACTCTATATATCCATGTAGATAATCAGTCAGGTAGTCCCCTTCTTATCCATCTATGTTGGATAATGTTGTTTCTTGGCCTTTGAAGACAGTGGGTTTAATCAGTCCAGAGTTGTCGTCCGTGAATATCCCCCTTCTTGGCACATTCTGCTGTCTTAGAGCAGATACTCATCACCTGGACCTCACTAGGCTTGTCTAGACAGAACTGTGGTGGTGGGAATCCACTCAGGTGTTCCCTGTGCAACCTAGGAAACTGCAATCTCCTCAAAACCCTACAGACAAATTAAAATGTTGTTCTTCCCTGATAGACTCTCTGGGGAAAGTGGGAAATGCGCTGTCTCTGCAGATATGGAGATGAATGAAGCTGGTGGAGGGTTCAGCCCCTTGTCCAGTGGGAAAGGTTAGAAGGTCTGTCAGATTATGAGTGAATGATGCAGTTGTGGTCCCATATAGTCACGTTATATGGAACACCTGGATGCTTTTTTAGCCATTAGAGAGATCATGATTGATGGAACAGATTTGTCTTTGTGGCATAGAGGGGAGTGATGAATAAGTGCAAATGGAATTTTTTAATTTTAAGAAGATGGTCTGATAAGAAATCCTGCAGGCTTTTGGTTACATGGAGAAAGTACTATAGAATGCCAGAAAATAATCAGTTTCAGATAAAATTCATCATCTAAATAATTTTCGTTTTAAAAAACTCGATATATTATAACCTACAAACAAACAAACAAAACTACCAAGAGATAATGTATCGCAAAATACTCAGGCCTCCATTTCTCAATAATTTTTTCTTACTAGCACCTTGCTGAATGAAGACCAGGCATAAAACCCCATTTTCCTCTTAATTCAAAGCTATTTCAAACAGATTGGTTTAATCTTGGCACAATCTGGTTGTATTAAGTAAAATTACAACTGACTTTATGCACACAGCTACTCATGACCTTTAGTATAAAATTATTATTTCTATTCAGAATTGTATCTTCAAAAGAAAAAAAAAAACCCTAAATGTTGTTGATGGAAAATCCTCAGCCATGGTTTGGTTTACATTTCTGCCAGTAACACTGCTTGAAATGCAAAATCTAACATTTTTTGTTATTTATCATATATATTGTGAACATTTCCTCAGCTGGGGCATAGTCAGGTAATCACAGGAGGAGGACTGTAGAGGTGAAATTTCAAAGAGCTCCTTTCTACTCATTCTGTATCAAGATAAAATTGAGAGCTTTCAGAGTTTTAAAATTACTTTTAGTAATTTTATTCTAGCAAATACACGTATATTTCAGGATATTGAATATCCTCACTTTTCTGGTGTTTCTGTTATCTTGTTTTGACAGGAAAATCTCCAATACAGCATTTCCTGCTGTGTTCTTATGAAAAGGATTGGTTTCAATACATTTCTCTTGTCTCCTAAAATCTTTTTTTTTTTTTCTAAGTTGTGTGTGTGAAATATCCTGGCAAGTTTAATGAACACACATTAATAAAATCCATGAAAGTTAGCATTCATATGGAAGAGACACTTAAAGCTTTCAATGTTTTTAGCTATAGCTTGTATTACCAGTTTAATTGTAAGAGCTGGCAGGTAAAATATTTCTTTAGTCTTACTCAATTTACAGTGTATTTGCACACAAAAATATGACTTTTCATATTTTGTAAAAAAAACCAAAGATGTACAGTTGAATAAGAATTCAAAATGTTAACGATTTTGAAAATAACTTAATCCTTATAGTTTGCAAAGCCATGGGCATTGTACAGATCTACCCAGCTGCAGCAGAACACTTGGCAAGGAGATTTGGATGCTCATTCTGTAATTGTAGATGGTAAATGACCAAGAGTTCCTTTTCAATCTTTTCAAGCTATTCATGTAAATAAGAGGATTCTACATGATTCTGTAATTATTTTAGGTGCACATTACAATTTGCCTTCTAGAATTTTTATCCCTAGTCCACCAAACTGAAAAAATTAATCTGCTGTCCTTTAATTTCTAGTGGCAAACACCTTGACCTTCAAACTCACAAGAAAAATGTAACTCCCCTGGAAGTCTTTGCAGCTTCTTGAGATAGTAGAAAGCACTCTGGCAATGGAGAAGTACTTGAAGCTGTTGTCTGCACTCAAAGATACATCAGAAGGTGGTTTGAACACAGCTCATTCAAGACAGTTAAGGTTAAGGTATTACTTTGGTTGTTTAATTCATTCAGCACTTACATGTTAGTATTGTCAGAATTCTTGATTACTGTTATTTTGCTGTTAAAAAATCCCCATGCTCAGCCAGTCTGACTGTCATAGTTGTTCTGCACATTCAAGGTCAGGGAGAATTCAGTGAGAGTGAGTGCAGTGCTAGTGCCCATTCCCATCCCTTCATCTCCAGAATGCTCTGTATCAGTTTTTAGAGGAGAATGCCACTTGATCCCTCTGCCTCCAGAGAGCTGTGGTGTGCCTGCATATTGTACTGTCAGTGCTGGTCAGCTTTTCAGGTAGAGAAACAGCCTGTAAATAACAGAATGTTCATTGCACTCCTCTTCTCCCACTTTTGCTTACATCTCGTTTGCTAAAAAAAAACCAATCATGCATCCGATAGAATAGAAATACATATATATAAGTAGAGACAAGGGCTGCTTCTCCTGATACGTAAGCAGAGGTGTTAAAAGAAGGGAAAATAGTTGACTGATACCAAATCTGCCTGTTCCTTAGCTCCAAGTGAGCTCTGCTCACTCCCATCTGCACTCTTCTGAATATTTTTCTTTGCGTAGTCCTTATGACCTCAAGGATTATATGACAATACTAAGGAAAATAAAAGAGTTTAGACTGCAAAGTTTAGTCTAAACTTCCATTTTGTATCATCCATTGCCCTTCAAATTCCTCTTCCAGAATAAGAGGTGGCCATCTCATCACAGAATATGAGCAAGGTTAGTCGAGGGTACATTAGAAAACAGCTTCCCTCATGGGAAAAAAGTGAGAGAGAGTTGGAATCAACTATACATCCAAACACAATACTGCAAGTTGGACTTAAGGGAAGCATTTTTTCACAACTAAGAGTTAGAAATGTACCGAATTTTTTTAATCTTCTTTAAAAAGACATTTCAGAGAAATAGAAACGTACCACCCATTAAATAAGATGTTGCAGTCCAATGTATTGTCTTTTTTTTTTTTTCTTTTCTGCCTTTTCTTTATGTTCTTCAAATATTACAGTACAAACTCTGCCTTAGAAGGTAGATGCTGTTTTTCTGAAATGTTAAAGTTACATTAATTTTCCCTGCTTTGAAGACAGAAAGAAACATGTTATAGATGCTCATGCACAACGTGGGGTGTGATATGATCTAGTGGTGTTAACCCTTACAGAAAGTCTGATGGTTTTGTTATTCAATAGTACACCAGCTAGACTCATAACCTCTGCCTTTCAGGGAAAAAGATTTGCAAAATCTCACCAAATCTGCAAAAATCTGTGAGTTAGAAGTAGATTACCTGAGATGTTTTGTGGACATAAAGGTATAGGAGAGACTGTGAAGCTTTTTAGCTTTTTTTATTTTCATTTTGTACTTTTCCTTAGTAGAACAAAATAAATCATACCTCTGTGTTAGTCTTCTTGACTATATAGTCTCCTTAAGCTATATTATTTAATATATTAAATTTCTCAAGAAAATGATTGACAGTGCCTACTGCTATGAGTTCTCCTTGTTTTTGTTTTTGTTTTGTTTTGGTTTTGTTTGTTTGTTTTTTGTTTGTTAGTTTGTTTGTTTAAAAGTAATTGTGGCAAGGCCTCTATGGGCATTTCTATTACAGCAATACTGGGGAAAATTTCTTCCACTCTGAGTTTTCCTCTTGCCTTTACTCTAGGGGGAGAGGTTTCATATACTGATTTAGGTTGAGTGTATCTGTAAAGTCAAAAAAGAGCATTAAGCGCTATAATTTTTGACTTTCCCCAACCTCTTTCTACCAGTTCTGCTGACCATCACCTTTTCACATTGAGAGGTTCTAATATGGGAAAGAGACGTGTTTCCACACAGCTGTTCTCCTTTTCATCAGCAAGGATGATGCATGACTTTCTCTTCAGTGCAAGAATAAGTCAGTAGCAAAGTGCCCCATCATGTAACCTCTGCACAGGCCTATGTTTTCATACAAAGCATTTCAAGCATGCTAACATGATTTTGAAAAAGTATTTCTAAAAATATAAGAAAATATTTCTGAAAAAAGACATTTCTAAAAAAAAACCTCTCCAGTACCTAACACTTTATTGTAAAGATATATCTGACAAAAGCTTTTCTTTCTCAGTTTGTGAAACTGTGTTTTCCTAGGGAGAGTTTGACAAAAAGATGGACAGAAATGATCTGTCTGAAGTTTTGAGATTCTGTGGATACTCACTACTCCTAGTGGAATTCAATATGTCCTCCAGCTGGCCTGTTCAGGTAAGTGGTTTCCTGTAAATGCTTTACAATGGTACAAAATTTCACCTGCAGGTGCTGCAAGATTTGGGCTTTTTGCCTGGTTTTTTTTTTCCTTTTCCTTGCATGAAGAAGAAACTACTATTCTTAGAGTTATAATCAGGACAGACCTTACCTGATGCTGATCTTTTTCAAAGTTGAGCATTTTATTGTGATATTTGAAATAAATTACATCTTTTCAGAATTCCACTGCATCTAAGAATGCTGGAATATAATCCCATGCTATTTTAAAATATCTTTAAGAGGGTGCAGAGCAATTCTGTGGCAGGTCTGCATTTGCAGACGTCTCCAGGCAAACATTAACCCCTTTGTACACTCAGTGATGTTTGTGGCATTTGTCTTCCAACGCCCTTAAACGGCTGAGTGGAGGGAACTTACAGAAACATTCAGAGATGACAATGTTCTTAGATGGCTATTTGTAAATAAAACAGGATGTGGGAGATGCCACTGGCAGCTTCTCCTGTAGCACATTTTATTAACTCTCTTTTGGGTTCTAGTGACATATGTAGGTGTTGTGAATCAAAGCTAGGCTAAACATGAGTTATCCAAACTCTGACAGTCACAGCTGGGGATTCTTGTGGACAGTGCTCTTCTTTGGAAGTTATGGTTGATTTTATGTACTAGCAGCTCCAAAGAATACTTTTAAAGTCCTACTTTACTTAGTGAGAGAAACCCACATGTAACTGATGCTTTTGACTTGTAAACGACCTACATGTGGTTTCTCTTGATCATAAGTTTTGGCATTCCTTGTCCCAGGGACCTTTCTTCCCAAACTGCATCTTTGAGAAGGTGGTCTCTTTTTGAGTGTCTGAACGCACATGGGACTTTCCAGTGTTGGCTCCTTGTAAATGCCATCAGTTTCTCAAGGAAAATCATCTATCACATGTCATTTAGGTCACATTCCTAAGACAGTATGAATAAGACCAGGTATTTTTAGTCGTTTGCTCAGTCCCCATCACTATGGTAACAGGAGATTTTGTGACTGTGAGACAGATTTTTGTCTTATATCCTAGATTTGAGAGACTATTGCTACTTTTCACTGTGTTCACAGACACACCAGGAAAGGTTCATGCTTCCCTAGTCATTATTTAATTTATTTAAAGTCTCTTAAGTGTGAAGTGCTATCAAGACTTGTTCGGCCATTTGAGGCAGTGTGGGCTTCTAATGCATTTTGATTTTAAAACCCTTCTAAATTGTGAACATGTAAATGATGAATAATTGCTAAAACATGGAGATGTGCCTGAGTCTAAAGGGCACCCATAAAGTGATTTTTAACATGGAAGCATTTTGAATAAATTCCACTTATCTGCAAAGTGCCTCTCTTCCTCAATTTTATAATATAGATGTAATTATTTCTGAGGACAAGTTATGAGGAGGGTAAAACCTTGCTAAATTGCTTGGGAGAGACACTGCAACTGGTTGATACTTGGTTTCCTTGAATACTGATTTGATGCAACCATATTCTGATGCAAAAGCATTCCATAGTATCAGTCTGCCTATACAGGAGTGGAAAGATAAGAGAGAAGAGGAGGTTTATGTGTCTAGGCAGAACAGTGGAGAGATCTCCTGATAGTCACTGAACTTTTTCAGGTTAACACTGCATCCTGCATGGCTGCGGACTGATCCATGGAAGATTAAAACAAGAAAAGGGAGCATGTGCCTATTTAGTCTGATCACAGGTCAAAAAAAAATTCAGACCTATGAAAAAAATTTCCATCTCATTTTACTGGTTTTGCTGTTGTTCTTTGTTTTTTTTTTTTAATTGATGCTAGACAATACTGAAAAAGTAGTGCCCAGTTGTTAAATGTCCTGTTGATTCTCCATTTTCAGTCATGAATGAATACTGTCTTTGGCTAATAATAATTTAAACAGGACAAGCTTGAAGATTTTTAATTTTACATATTCTTTTGTGAGTTTTAATTACATCAGTACCATTCATAACTAAAAAATGATCTGCTTAATTTTTGTAAAGGTTAGACACTGAAGGTAGTAAAATTATCAGAATAAAACCATAATATTTGTAACAAAATGCTGATGTTCATTATTGAATAACAAAGATCTTGCTGTCAAAATAAGAAAGACTATAAAAATACTGTGAAATGTGCATAAGAAAAAATAGGGGATTAAAAAACCAAAAATAATATATGATGCTGTAATCAACACACTGTTTTGAGTCTCTGTGTTTGTACAAGCAGAGCTGGTACAATAATTTGACCAAACCAGACTATAATAATAGCACTGTCAGGAACTGGAGAATGATACTTGGAGTGGACTCAGGAGTCCTGAAAGGAGGCTTATACAGGCAAACATATTTGTGATTTCCTTATGAAATCTGCTTTTCAGCTTCTGGGAAGCCAAGGGAGCTTCCTTTCGGTCAGATGAATGTAACCACAGATGATTCTCTAGATGTATCTATACATATCCTGTTCCCCACAGTGTAAGGGAAAATCAGTGACTGTGTTACTACCTAACACATTGCTGGCTGAGGAGTTAGGAACTGCCTTGAAATAATTGAATGAATTTCCATCAGTGGTGAAGTTCAGCTGCTGGCTTCGTGAAAAAGCCAATTAAAACTGAGGTCGTAGTGCAGTGATTTTGAGATTTCATACACAAGTAATGGTGCTATTTCATCATATTTCAAGCCAATTTGCGCTCCTACACCATTCTGCTGCTGAAAAGTAGAATGCCATGCACTATGCAGTCAGGAGAAAGCCTCAGTGCAGTGCTGCTCTACTTTGAATATAACAGGAAAAATAGAGGTAATGAACCAATCAATTTTGTCCAAATTCTTTGCAGCATCCATTGACATCATAGCTAATTGTCACGAAAAATATTTCTTTAAATGTTGTTTTGGAAAGAAGTATTGTAGCCTATGTTTAAACATACCTCTTTTTTTTCCCCCCTCTGTTTGTTTCAAAGTGCTGCATGTTCTATTCAGGTAAACCTTTACCCTGAGTTCAGAGGAACCATGCATGCCTGGAGGTTAGGTATTGGGAGTGCTAGTTATTTTGCTTCCATATTTGCTGAAGACTCCAGCCATATCTTGGTATTTGCTGTATTCTGCAGCCACTGAAATTGCTGCTGTTAATGATGGTTGGGACTGGACTGGGGAAATAGTTGTAGCTGTTTATATGTTCTGAAGGCAAACTGTTCACAGTTGCAGAATCCTAATAATTGGATTGTTTTCAAATAACATGTAAACACAGTAAGGATTTTCTCTGCAATTGGCCCTTCGGAGTTGCCTCTACTAAAATCCATATTTTTTCATCTTTGTATTTGTGATCTTGATAACTAGTCCTGCCTGTATTTACACAAAATATCTTGTGTTTAGGCTAAGAATATGTGCTATTGCATAGAATCTTAATCATTGCCTTAAAGCCTTCTCAATTTATATTGGCCTTGCCTCATTGTAGGTTTTTCTGTATTTGCAGGGAGGCAGTAAACCATCTCTTCATTTAAGCACAGAAGTGCCCAGATTTTTCATTTATTTTAATTTACTCACATATTAGTGGGAGGCAAGGTTTTTATAGGAGCTTTTTAGGTTGCAGACCGGTCTGGCTTGAACTGAAACAACAAATGAGAGTGCAAAACAATGATCTCTAAGAGATGTCTCAGAGCAATGTATCCTCATTAAAGTCAATGCCAACTCCCTCTCAAGCTGCAGACAGGCAGGAGAGATGCAGGAGGTCCCTGGGATTTGGTTCTTTGCATGAAGCTAACAGAGGGAGTGTTAGAGCAGTCCCTTGCCACAACCTGTGGTTCAGGGCTTGACTCATGCTGAACCTTCATCAGTTTTCAGTCCCACTGGCAATTCCACGGTAACTAGTGCCAGTTGCTGGGACTTTTGGGAAGTTCTCATGGTTTTGGAGGTTCAGCTGAGCTCTCACCAGTGCACCCTGCAGTTATTTTCTCTCTCAGTTCTTCCTTACTGTGGTTTATGTGTGTAACTACGCATAAATTGCTAAATAAACAACACCTAACAGCAATTTCTGCAGAAGTCATGCCAGAAAAGCCTTATTTATAGAGCAGGACCCCTCTGTGTTGAGTACCCTGCACATTCTGAAGAAAAATATGCTTCCTGCATCACTGGCAGAAAATTGCCTCCTAAAACTGTTTATTTTTCATTAAACAAAATCTTAAAGGACAAGCAGCAGAAAGCTGTGCATACTGTAGTGGGAACAAAGGTGTAATAGCTCTCATGCATCTGGCAGGACACAATACTCAGGAGTTTCTTCCACTGTACTGTTGTTTAATAATGTTCTCCACACCTATGCAGTAATGAGCCCTGAGGGAGATGAAGGTTATCCTTATGACCATTTAAGCCAAATATAACATCAAGAAATTTAAATTCCACTGTGTAAGAACTCTGCAAGAGAGCTAGTGATAATGAATAGATGCATTAATAAAACGTCTTAATAGAGCTATTGTAAAGCTTTGCATTTCCTTCATAATGGTTTCTGAATCAAGGCTAAATGCAAATCTATCTAATGATTCCTTCAGGTCTTTAAAACTGTGGGTCATTCACTGTCAAGTGCAGCAAAAGGAAATAAAATACACAGAGTATACCCTTCTCCTTGACTGCTGATCCCCTCCTGAAAGAATTACAGATTAATCTGGGTTTAAAAGGTTAAAGAACTCCCACAACATCTGGAATGTTTGTCAACAAACATGCAAGGATCCCTGCTGGATGCAAAAGCTATCTAATCAATATTTGTGCTAACCTTCCACATATATACAAAGAAAAGCCTGTGTTTCTCTTTTTGTTGTTTCCTTTTTAAAGCAAGACAGACTTCATGCTTAAGAACTTCATTTGCTTGAGTATTTTGCTCTTCACTTATGATCACTATGCTCCTCCTGGGGGTGGCAAATAGAAAAAGAAAATGGAATTTGGGTTACCCACACAGGCCAGAGTACCCTAGTCCAGCCACCAACCCTGCTTTAACATGGTTAAAATGTTATTTCTTTTTGACAGTAATAATATTCCAAAGCACCATTATGGCCTTATTAATAATATTCTAAAGTATCATTGTGGCTTTACTGAGATGTTTTGACAATAAGTTGAGAACTAAACAAACAAAAAACCTACTTAGTTGATGAAGAGAGTTTTTTCAAGTCTGTTCATATTTAGTATCACATTTAGAATTCATCTAAAAATCTACTTAAGTACAACCACCTGAAAAGTAATCTTCCTCCTTAAAATCTCTTTTGCTACCATGCCTATAGAATAGTTGACAACAGTTGAACTAGCAGTGTGCTGACACTGCTGCTTGTAATCCAGGCTCATGCTGTATTTTTTTTTCATTCTCCTGTGCTGTCTCTTCCTGCTATACCTAACCTATAAAATCTTGGACTGGCTTTTTGTTCCAACTGTGTTAGAATCTGGCACGGAGGGTCTTACCCTGTGCCTAGAGCTCCTGAGCACTATCCTTATAGATTGTACAAATAATGGTGCAGTGTCAAATCTGCTCTAAAGAAAAATGGGCAATGTTTAAATCTCTGCACATATACATGGGGTATATATCCTTACATCTGACTAGTTTTCTATGCCAGCTGCTTAGAAAACAAAAGTACAAGAAGGATGATTCCTGTCACAGAGAATCCAGTGGCAGGTTGTGAGTGGGAAGCACAGCAGGTTTCCAGTACTTATCCATCAGTGTATGGCCAGTAGTGGAAACAGAGCAGTTTTCTTCTGGGACCATCTGACTGAATATCAGGGGAAAGGACCTCCCTTAGACCAACATTTTTCCTTACAAGGGATTATCTCAAATCTGTGGAGGAGGGGGGTGTGTGTAACCTCCTTACTGAAGCTTAGGATGTTTTTTTTCCCCTCCTGTCTCCAATTACACCATTGAGGGTCACTGCAAGAGGGTGGCTTGATCAACTTTCCTGTCTCATCCTTGAGCCATTTGGCCTTTCCCATGCCCAGAAGGAGATTTCTCATTGCAACATTTCAGTACTTGAAGGAAGTCTACAAGAAAGATGGGGATAAACTTTGTACTAGGACTATCATGACAGGACAAGGAGTAATGGTTTCAAAGTGAAAGAGGGTCAATTTATATTAAATAAAAGGAAGAAGCTCTTTTTACAATGAAGGTGGTGGAGGACTGGAAAGGGTTGCCCAGAAGGGTGGCGGATATCCCGTCCCTGGAAACATCCAAGATCAGGTTGTATAGGGCACTGCATGACTTGATCCAGTTGAAGATGTCCCCGGTCATTGCAAAGGTGCTGGACTAGATGACCTTTAAAGGACCCTTCAAACCCAAACCATTCCACCAGTCTGTTTCTATGATTTACCATGCTACATCCTTTTCCACCTGGGAGTTTGTGCTTTCATTAATGTCACTACAGGGAATTTGTATTTTTATGTAAGCATTAGTGTCTCAGTTTGCTAATCTAGTTCATGCTATAGAAAGTGCACTTCATTTCCTTGATATGATAAGGCACACATCTTAACATCTTTTTAAAGGAATAAGTAAATTAGCATATGTGCCATGCTGAAATGGTTAACAAATAACTATAATGCTGCTTTGTGTATTTTGCATCTGCATTCCCCTTGTGTCTTAATGGCGCTGGATTTTTAAACTTGTTTTCATGTAGATTTTGACTTTAGTCCCTTAACTGCTCTTCAGGGCTCACCAGAGATGATAGAACAAGTTCATCACTTCCCATACTTGAATAGCAGCATATCAGTTAAAACACCTCAGGATGACACTTGCTCTTCCTGCAGTTGTGTTGCTGACTGCTCTTCTGGTGGTTGTTCACTATAGCACAAATCTTTGCTACTGTCTAGACAGTTTTCCCCATTTCTGAGCATTTGATTACTTTCTTCCAAGTTTGCTACTTTGCACTTGTCTTTATTGAATCTCCTCTTATGACTTTGGGCCATTTTTCCAATTTATCAGGACAATTTTGAGTTTGACTGCTCTCCTGTAAAGTGCTTGTAAGTGCTTCCAGCGTGGTGTCACCTACAAGCTCTATAAAGTGACTTTTCCATTCCATTATCTTGGTAGTCATTAATGAAAATATTGAAGAGAACAGGACTTAGGACAGACCTCTCTGAGACCTCATTTTATATTTCACTTCAGTTTCGACAGCAAAGTATTTATCCACCCTTTAAGTAGGATATTTTGATCCGTAGTAAGAAAAAATGAGTCAGCAGAAAATATGAGCCTAAAGGTTTGGTAGCTGTTAAGAGATTCACAAATTCAAGAGTACAAGAGCACCATGTGGGAGAGAAAGTGAATGCTCACAATTCATTACTACAAATATGTCTTTTACATGTTTCGAGAAGGTTTATTCTTCAATAGTACACAGAAAGATTTATCATTGCAGTATTCTTGGTCAGAAAGATATATATTAGGTTTCAAAAGTCTGAAGAACATTCTGGCTGCAAAGAGATGGACCATACAAATTGATTCAACTGTCATGCCAATTAAAATATGTTTTATAAAATATAAAATTATATTTTATATTTCAGTATATGCACAATACAATGCATTTACACAGGTACTTGGATATGTATTTCTAGTACATATAAAATATAAAAGTTGAAAAATTGCATAATACGTCTTGAAATTAAAAAAAAAAAAAATCCAGTGAAAGAAATGCCTTGTTATGCAGCAGGAAATGTGAATAATCATGAGTTCCCATACTCAAAGATGCCTTGACAGGGAAATAAATGTAAAGAGTTTAAACATCTTTCTTGATAACTATGAAGAGAGGATCATTCTAATATCCAGTTTATGTATTACTCTATGGATTATTATAGAGTGTCATCTCTTTTTCAGCATTTTTTAGCCATACTTTGAAAGTGCAATGAAATTTCCTATACTATGTTGTAGACAAGTATACGTTATTCTCATTTCTTTAATGGAGAAATAAAGAACATTTGGAGTTCTTTATTTCTGATTGCATACTGAATTGGTGCTAGAAATTTAGGCTGAATTATTTAAAATTTACTTCAAACTGGTTCTTATGCCCATACTGATCAAATAGGTACTTTCTAAGGGCCAGCTGATTTTTTTAAATCTGTCTTTACATATGTGTTCACATACACACTCATGCTTAGTCCTTTCCTCCAGGAACTTACCTAACACACATGTTCTCAACTTCTTATTACCTCTTGAGCCAAATACTACTCAGAAAAAAAGGTGCTTGAATTCTTTCTTGTAACAGGGAATATGTGCAAGAAACTGATTAAGATAAAAAGTTTTTTCAACAAAATCTGATTTGCTTTTTCTGAAGCAAAATATTTGCCAGAGAATTTACCTAAATTCTTGAATAGAATCCTAAAATCTTAACATTATTTTGGGTTTTTTTCCCACTAGGTTTTGGTGATTTTACACATTTTAAGCAAATTACCCTCCATCAGTAATAAAACATTTAACTTTTTGTCATAGTTACAAAAACAGGAGCACAGGGTCTTTGCTCCATTAAAATTACTTTGCCCATTATGCTATTACACAGATTTTTTTTTCAGTTGAAAGAAGTGGCAAAAAAGTCCCTTCATGTTGTAAAATGGAAAACTAATATTTGTAGTGAAATGTTTTTAACTGTAAAATTTGTCTATACAACTTTGTATTTAAAATAACAGGATTGTTATATGCTGTCATCTTGACAGTTTGGTTACATTTCTCCTTACTTCAGCAAAGGGAGTTTTTGCTTTATGCTGCTACCTAAGTTGAGTAACAGCATTTTGTTATTTCAAATGTCTTGTCACATGTTCATTTAATCCATTGCTTCATTTAAAGTTCTCAGAACTACATGCCATAAAATAAATCAATAATTTGACTTACATAATTATGTTTCTTTTTTTTTTTTTTTTGGTAGAACAGCCCTCTATAAAGCTACTTACTAAATCCACCTTCAAACATAAAGTAAAACAAAATCCCAACTTCTATAGCAAATTTATTTGCAAAATAAATCAAATCAAATCAACTATTTGGGATACCAACAACTGATTTTCATTTAAACCATTTCCTTTAAGCTCATATCCAGAAGAATATTTTATAGGTTAAGTTTCTACCTCTTCCACATCTGATTTAATAATGATACAGCTACAAAAAATCTAATTCATGTGCCCTATAGTTACATGAATTCTATCATTTAAGCATTCTGTGTATAAAGACTTATCAAGAACTTTTTTTTTTTCCTTTTGAATTATGATGTTTTTGCATTCTCTTGTAGTAACTCCATATGAAGTAGTATTATGTGACCTGGTGAATAGTTTTTTCTTCTTCCTCTAAATTATGTTTTGCATTATATTCAGCAGAAGGATTGAATACTTGTTACCAACTGTTATACCTGCTTGATCAAAATAAACATGAAATATTATCTTTATAAATCCCCTAGTGAATTACCAGTTCTTTTACCAGTGTGGGACTTGGCCATCAGTGTTCTTGTTTCTCCTAAAGAAAGCAGACCTGGTTGTCAGTTTTGATGATGAGTAACTTCTAGGTTTTCTATTATTTGTTGTGCTGGGATTACAGTGGCCTCAGTTCTGCTATTCTATCTGAAACTGAGGTTTAGTGTATTATTGCTGATTTTCTCTGTCACCCAGCAAGAAGGGGACATCTCTCATCGTGACCATCATTGCTGGAGATTTCTCCTCTGGGTCATGGATTATTATTCTAATTTCTTTAAATTGTGCTGAAAGTTGAGTATCTGCTGTAGTTTTTTTGAATCTGTTTGTAACAGCACCATGAGCGCTGGGTGCCTTTGTGATAACCATCCAGCTTCCTGAAACAAAGCCTCTAGAATAGATGTGGAGGATAAGATCCAGGATGTCTCTCTGCTGTAGCTCAAGACAGCATCTAATAAATCTCTGTGTGGTAGATGGCTGAATACTGTAGAATAACCATTAATAGCCTACATTCTCTTAAAGAAAGTCACCAACACTGTAGGCAAGAAACTGCAGTTAATATATTTTTGCCACTTAAAAAGCTGTGGAAAATGGTGGATTTCTGCATTTGTATATCAATAAATGTTTTTTGTTAAATGAAAGAGAAAATGTTATTTCCTATATCCTAGTTATGCTAGTTTCTTATCCAAGAACACACAATAATGGCTGTAGCTCTTTTGTTAGAAAACATTCCAGAATAAATGATTAAGCCACAAATAGATATATCCTTTGAAATGTTGTTGTTGTCTTCTAAATATACAGTCAGGGCCTTGCTTGTAGTGTTTAAATCAGAGGCCAGTGACATCAATAGAAAAACTGATGTGAATTAAGCTCATCACTCCAAATAATTGTCTTAGTCATAGGATTAGAGATATGAGAGCAATTTTCATTTAAGTTTTGGCATAATGCTGTCACACTGGGTTAAATATTTGTGTGAAAGTAATTAAATAATGACTTAAGTCACTTATATACAGAGGTTCATGATTGAACCTCTGTAAAAACTAAGTTGAAAGCTTTATGCTAACAGAATGAATACAATCACTAAATCTGCTTTTGCTATTTGGTTTTTCCAGTAGTGGAAGACAATTTGAATGGAACAGAAAGGGTCTAGGTAAAACCCTAATAACTTGAAATTAAAGGTTTTAATAAATGTTGTATCCTGGAAAAAAAAAAACCACAATGACCATATGCATTACACAGTTTCACTTATGCTCCATTAGATTCTGTAGAAAAAATTGCAGCAAAGTCCCTGGTAAATTCTTGTATCTTATGAAGTTTCATCATTTTCATCCATATTTCCAGGTCAAAGACAAAACTGGCAATTTAAAATGGAAAAGTATTTTGGCGATATTCTGTTTTATTGATGGTTTGAGCAGTGTCTTTTCCAGAACTTTTGTAAAAGCACTGAGATGAAAAAAAAAAACCCCAACAAGTGCTATTACACTAGTTCTCCCTTTCCCTTGAATATGGAGTACTTTGGGCAATACAACATGCAAAGGAAATCTGCATCTACATTTTCTGTTTTTAAATATATTTTCAGTGATACCTTAACGTAACAGATCATGAAATGTACTGGCCACAGATATCATTATAGAAATGACAGGGAAAGGCTAAAATGTAGAAAATGGAGATAACTACCCAAAATTGTCTGAATATGAGTCCTAGTAAGTAAATAGATTTTGTGGTACAAGATGTACAAAAGTTCAATTTGGAACAATACGAAATTCTTTTATTCTTTCGAGTTCAGCCCACATATAATTAAAACTTCCCAAGCACTATCACCCACAGGAAATTTCATTCAAATAGTTAAAATTTTGGCATAGAAATTATCTTCTGACAGTTTCAAGTGTAGAAATTTCTCTAAGTTTAGGGGATCACTCTTCATAACCTTGGTTCTGTCAAATAAAATCATGCATTTATTTACAGTTTCTCTTCAGACTTCACCATAGCCTACACAAATTTGAAGGCACACAGTTATCTCTTCCCCTCAAGAATACCAGTTGTTTTTGTTTGTATATCTCACTTAGGATGTGGTAGAGCAAGCACACAGAATTTTTGTACTTTTTCCTAGCTGGTGTAACTCTTCCTTCCCTTCAAATGAACATAAAGCTGAGGTAGATAATGGCTTAAAAGTTCACAAAAAATAATGGAACATGGGGCTTTGTGGATAAACTGAGATGGAATAAAATGTGTAATTGCTGTTTCCCCGACCAAGCCTTTGTCTGTTGGTTTAGGAGAGGCAGCTCATCTTTGTCTCCCATTTACCCCTTCTCCAAAATATGATATGTCCTAAAAAGAATACACTTCAGCTTGCACAGTTTTCAAAATACTGTACACTATATTAACTATAAATATGTAGAAGTGGCTTAATTGCTGAAAGATGTTCCATCATTGAGGCTACCAAAATGCCCTTTGCAGAATATGGTGAGGTTTGGATGGTTTTACAGCACATTGAATACAAACTCATATTTTAAGGTGTATGCCAGGGCCAGCATTAGACCTTCCTGTCTTCAAATGCTGTGTCAAAGTTCTCATTAACTGCTAGTGGATGATTAGGGAATATTGAATTGGGAGAGTCGGAGTCAACTCCCCTATGCCATCTATATGTTCCCTATCATCCTGCTGTCCTCAGTTAATTTTACATGAGAGATGGGGTCAATATATATGAAGTAATAGCTGAAACTCTGAAATTCTGGTGTCTTTTGTTGGTTTGTGTCACAGCCTGAGTGTTATTTAAACATCTATTTTTTCACATTTAATACCAGGTGATACTCTAGAGGCCTCTATAAAACAGCTAATGTTCCCTTTGGCATCGAAATCCACTTACCTTAACTGACTTCTGTTATACTTCAACCTGATTCTCAGAGTCACAATGGTAATATTCATTTTAATGTCCCAATAGACTCTTAGTATTCATCAAATATTTGATTTACATTTCTAATAAGGCTTATGGAATGCAGAGACATGAAACCCATACTCTTCCATGATTCTAACTACTGTCTCTTTCATTAACACTGTGAATTATTTCTCCAAAATAATTAAAATCTGTAATTGAATATACTAGAATAATTTTGGAAAATTAGTTTAATTATTCTAGTGCTTCTATTTGGAATGATCACATAATTTATAATGAGAGAATAGGCAAATATGAATTTACTCTCACAGAGTCCTTTTGTTTATACTTACCTTTAAAGAAAACATATATATTTGAAATGCCTGCTAAGCAACACGGTTGCAATGTAGATGCTTTGTAGTCCAGAATTCTTCTGGAAAAAAAAAACAACCGTCTCAGAAATATTTCAACAATTAATAGGCGTGTTTTCCCCTTCTGGATTTTCTTTCCTATATGCATCCTGCAACACAAAAAAGTATTCTTTACCTGAGCTAACTCTTGCATAGCAGCCTCCCAGTACCTGAAGGGAGCCTATAAGAAAGACAGGGAGTCTATTTGCAAGGGCAAGAAGTGACAGGACAAGGAGGAATGGTTTTAAACTGAGAGAGATTAGATTCAGCTTGGATATTAGGAAGAAATTATTTGCTGGGTGGGCGGTGAGACACTGGCACAGGTTGTCCAGTGTTGTGGATGCCCCATCCCTGGAAGTGTTCAAGGCCAGGCTGGATGGGGCTCTGAGCAATCTGGTGTAGTGGGAAGTGTCCCTGCCTGTGCAGGGGGGTTGGAACAAGATGATCTTGAAGGTCCCTTCCAACCCAGACCATTCTGTGACTCTGTGATTTAGGCACAGTAAAACTGAACACAAAAATGAATCATACATTCCAGATGAAGAATTACTTATACACCAGAAATCACTACCCTTTATACCCTACATATACAAAAAACAAGAATGCAACTGCAATAACTAGGAGATTAATTGGACTGGTTAAAAATCCCTGGCATATCCACATTTTCCAAGTATACTGCTTTTCTATAGGCAATTGCCAGCCCTCATTAGGGTTCATCAGTGGCTTCCTGGGCAAGAAAGTGAGGAAGTTTGTGGTTCATCCGAGGTGTGAACACAAGGTCTGAGAACTTGCCTTAAACATCTGGACAGCATTTCCCAGCTGCTACTGCAACATACTGTGTTGTGGGACTGAATGACGTTTTGACCATTATAAACATATTGAAGAGAACAGAAAAAATGTGCTAAAAGAAGACCTGAACTAGAAAATTTGCAGGAAAGAGAACTGGATTGAAGTACTCCTGGTTGCTCAAATTTTCCACTGCCTCGGGAATCCCAGTAAGTTCTTTGCCAAGATGCCAGAAGGTTTCTGGCTAGGGACCTCATCCCAGCAATTGTTATATATAAATTCTCTGATGGAGAATTGGGCTGGTGTGGTGTGGGTAAGCACAGGGCACCTCTCATTCATAACCAGTGCCAACTGCTGGGGTTTTTTTCAGTATGGGTTAGAGCAGTAGTTTGGACTTGTAAAATTTTAAATGTCTTGTGTTTGTTACTTTAGGGGCTGCTCCTGTTGAGTGATGGAATTTAGTTTGTAGCACTGCAGGGTTAGCTCTTCAGCCAGGACAATACCACCACGTCAGCACACATGTGGAACCTGGGCTAATTAGCCTTGCTTGGAGACATGGCTAATTAGTCCAGACTTAACACCAATCTCATCATGTTTCTGGAAGCTGAGCTGGTAATGCTGCATGATGTATGTCAGCCTACTAATTCATTCAGTGGTCTCTGTGGGCTCTCTGAGCAGACTGAGTCATCAGCTACGCCCTCAGATGGCTCTGTTTTTGGGAGACCTTATGGCACAGAAGCTCTTGGTCTTTCATGAGCTTTAACCTCAAAGGACTGACAAAGGTGTCCCACACATTTTCCTTATTCTAATTTTTTTTCCCCCTACTCATTCTGCCAAGCTTTCTGTTCTTTAGTTCATGTCATAGTTGAGGGGCTTGTTTGCTCATTCAGGCTCCCAAGGTTTTTGTTCTTCTCTGTCTTGCTGGCTCTGGCAGGTGAATCTTCAGTTCCAGGGTCCTCTTTCCAGTCCTGACAGGGCCCCAGGCTCTGTGCACGGTGCAGGGGACGTTATTCATTACTGCTCCCACCTTTCACACTTTGGAGCAATGCTGAGATCTGACTGCTGAGCCACACAGCTGCCACAGCAGAATCCTTCAACAACCATGTATCAGGAAAAGCAGGATCAGATCTTTTTATCTAAAGGCAATTATTTCCTGCAGTTGTGACACAAGAAGAAAGGGGTACAGCCTGTTTGATTCCACCTCATTTCAGTCTGTTTCAAATAAAAGGCTGGTATTTTGTCACCTAGCCATGCTCAGTTTCGTATTTGGCTCCTGCTAACTGCATGAAAATGCTTCAGAGTGAGGACTCAGGAAGTGAGGGGAAGACAGAGTGCATGGCAGGAGAGGAATAGTAGATTATTTCCTTGCGTTCTTCCCTCCAAGCAAACAATGTTAAGTGGTGGAATTGCTTAGTAAACGTTACTCTTTTCATCTGGTCTTATTCCATACATTTTACCAGAGTGAATAGCAATTAGTAATAATAGGTAAGATTTTAGTAAGTCCTATAAAAATAATGTCACATGTAAAGTTTGCTGACTTAGCCCCAAAAGAACTAATACAACAGCTGCGTATAATCACTTTTTTCTGAAAGAAATACTAGGGTTCAGACAGCTGGGGCTGCATGTGTACATGGGGGGGCAGAAAATTGCTTTTATTGTTGTCCTATTATTTCAAAAAGGAGATTATTGGGTAACCTGAGAACTCTTGGAGCTGTTTAGCACTTTCCATGTTCATGCCAGAGAGAATCACACATTTACTGCTAATGAGCAGAATGCAGCTTTATGATTTTGAATATTTTCCCTGAGATGACTTCCTTTACCACTAAAATCATTGGCAGGGCCCCTCCTGTTGGTTTTAATGAGGAAGAATTGGACTTTTAATAAGCATCATGGTCACGTAAGCTTGGGGTTTGTTTTTTTAGCATCGTGCTTTTTAAGTGTTTTTAGTTACTGCCTGCAGTGTATACAGCTGTGAACTTGGATAATAAATAAGGATTATTTCTATGAAGAAACCTTTGGCAGCAATTTTTGCTTTGCTGAGGTAAGCTGTTAGTCATCTGCCACCAAAGGGTAATCAGCTAGATTTTAAATATTGCTGTGTCTTTCTACTTTTACTGTATTTTTGATTAGTCAATAAATACATGTTCAGTCTCTTTCCAAAGCCCAGCAATCAGTGTAGATGCAAGATACATTGCTGAAAAGGAACAAACCAACACCAGCTAATTGTAAAGCTTTTGCTTGTTCTGAGAGAAGGTTGAGCTCACTTGGAAATTAGTGGAAGGTGGTAAAGCTTCATTATAAAAACATCACAGCCAAAAAATGGTGTTGACAGGTGGTAAAACACATTCACGAGACTGAATAAACTTATTCATTGATGGTAAAAGTGAAGCCAGAGAAACTGCACTCCCTGATATGAAGGGTGAATTTGAACTTTGGCACCCTGCAGGCAAATACATTTCAGATTCGAGAGCCTAAATTTAGGCTTTTAAACCCATGTCTCGGAACATGGCAGATTTTTAAAAGAGCCTAGTATGGAGTCAAGGAGAATGTCTTGTATAATAAAATAAATATAGAGATAAGAGAGGAATCATGGTTTTCTATTCTTGCCTTTATGAAATAATTCAGATCCAAACATCCTTGCCAACCCTACTCTCCCTCCTGAATCCCCAAACAAAAAGGGCTGTAAAAGTCTAAGAAGTTGTAACAAAATATACTGTGTAATGTAATTCTTTGGCATATTGAGTAAATAAAAATGGCAACAGCCTGACATAGTTAGGAACCAATAGTTATATCCTGGCTTCCAGGTAGAGGGTAAGGAAATTAGCTGTTTGGGTTCCTACATACCCTGCAAAAAAAGAGAGTTATTAGTTGCATTACAGGCAAACTGGGTGTGAGCTGTATTCAGTCATTGGATACATTGCAACAATACACCAAATAAAAAGTAGTGGTTTAGCCATATCTAATGAAACTCTCCTGATAAATAAGGAACGTGGTGTATCAGCAGGTATTTTTCAGCATCTCTGCTATTTTTTGCCTCTGATATGGATGCAGAGAAGGACATGTGCATTATGCAGATGAGTTCTGGTTCAAATTTGGTTTGAATAAACCCCTACTTGGTATTTTCACTTGTAAAGCCTTGAGCTGATAGCAAAGGATTGGCTTGCATAAAATTTTTTCATCTCAATAAAGCAGTCCTTGCTCTAAAAGACTTCATTCCTTGCAGTAATCAAGAACTTATTTGTTATCATCTAGCAGAGTCTTTCTCTTTTGCACCCATCTCAGTAAGTGGAATTTTCAGTTAGAAGGTAAATAGATAACATAAAACCCGCTGTTACACAAAATAATCAGATTTGACTGTACATTCCTGAAAGATACAAAACTGTGAGTGCTTTCAGCCCATTGATAAAGCTGCCAAGAGAAACTGCTTGAACAGTCCTCTTCCCAGGTGTCAGTCAGGTGTGTAATGTAGGAATGCATGATTTCCCACTGCTGTGTCTTCTGCAGTGCTTGAGCATGTATGTCCTACAACATGCCAAAGGATAGAATTGAAGGTCTCAAGTGCATCACAAGTTTTCCTTTATGCCTCATTTTGATTTTGGTTTTTTTCAGACTATGCCAGTTTTTGGGAGAAAGCTGTCCTTCAGCTCTTTGGGCTGCATTCAGTCACTGGCTATATTTCAACAATATATCAAATGGATTGTGCAGTGTGAGCACGGAAGATGAATTTATTAATATTGTGCACTACATTGTTCATTCTGCATATCTCTCTATTTGTTCCTTGTCTTTGGGATATAGTAGTGCCTTAGAGGACTCTGCTAGTTAATGGTAGGTCAAACTGTGAATTTGAGAACTTTTGCAAAAAATAAAAAGGGAAAAATAAAATAAAAAAAAACTAAAATTAAGAGGCATTGCAGAGATTCCAGCAACATGAGTAATTGTGACACATGGCAATAGTCTGAGGAAAACTGAAGCACCTACAAAGTTGGAAAATGTGTTGCAGCCAGCCAGTTCTGGGCTGCCCTGGATGGCAGGAGAACACACAAATGGAGTAGTTTACAGTCAGATCTGGGAAGCAGGGCACAAAAACAGAACTGTAGAGCCTTGGGAATTGTGCCCAACTCAGCCACAGTCTTACTGGGCAACCTGAATAGCTGTTTCATATTTTTGTTTGTTTCCTTCACTCAGTTTTGACTAATCCTGTCCTGATGTTGCAAGATGGATGTTGATGAAATCAGGGTTTGGACTGTAAATCCCCCTGGGCAGAGCACCACCCTGTGAACCTGTACAATGCCTGGCACAATAGAGCCAGTATCTCTGTGGGGGACTGAAGGCATTACTGTAATAAAAGTATCAATATTTTAATCATCTGCCTTATTTAATCTCTTACCTCTCGATTGCTTAGAGTAATTTGGACATTTGTTTCCTTTGCACATTTAAAATGGTCCCAGGGAGACTTGAGTGGATTGAGGTTCAGGGATCATGTGGACCTGATTATTCAAATTCCCTGCACCTGTGGGGGTTTCTTTTGATATTGCATGTTTCAAACTGAATGCTCGCTAAATACAATGAATTTAAAATATGGAAAAAATGAATTAAATGAAAACATTAGAACTGCATCTAAGTTTGTAATCAGCATGATGTGGGGGATGGAAATGAATGTGGAACCCAGCTGAACAGTGTGTTGGCATAAGAACTCTTGACTTACAGCTGTTCCTTTGTTCTTTTTTGTTAGTTTTACAGCATTTTTTTCCAGAAAACCTTATTTTGCATGAAAGACAAATATGAGAAGATTGTTTAGCTTTGTGCATCATAATTTAAACAGAGTGAATTGAAATCTGTTAAAGTTGCACAGGATTCTGAGGGAGTGGGCAGTTTAAACTAATAGGTAATTTCTGTCCAAAATTAAAACTAGTATTTTCTGAAATGTAAAAATCAGCTGAGACAGATATATTCTCATTGTCTAGTAAGGCTAACAGGTCTTCAAAAACAGAATTACTGAGATAAAAGAAAAAAATCTAAAAATCCATTAAAAAAACTGTGCATGGAAATTGCCTGTAAATAGCTTTTCTAGACATTGTGAAACAATGAGACAGATGGGTAAGAGTGAAGGGCTCTGTCTGGTGAGCATTCCTACTCTGCTGCAGGTAATTCTGAGGCCCTCATTAAGGCATGGCTTCAACTGTTAATTTTTCCAGAGACTCATGAAGAAGACCACCAACCACCTTTCCTGTGAAAGCACTTTTCTTCTGAGAGAGAATAATTCAGGCTGGAAGGAACCCCAGGATGTCTGTGGTCCCATCTCCTGCTGAATAAAGGCTGAACTGTGAGGTCACATCGGGTTGGTCTGCATTTAATTCAGTATGATCCTGAAAACCTGCAGGGATGGGAGATCCACAACCTTCCCAGGCAGGCTCTTCCCCTCCTTCATGGACAATAAGTTTTATTTTTATCAAGTTAATGTTCTTCGTTTTGGTTGATAAGGTTTTTTTGTTTGTTTGTTTGTTTGTTTTTTCTTTTTGTGTGTGTTTGGTTTTGGTTGGCTGATTGGCTGCTTTTTGGGGTTTTGACTTTTTCTTTTGCTTGGAACATGGAATTTCAGGAAAGGGACTAGGAAGAAGAGGCATTTGGTGTCTGCTCCATACTGTAACCACTGTTATTATGCATTTCATGCTAAAGAGTCACTGCATAAAGTACATGAACAGAAACATAGCCCAGGATTCTTGCCCCTCAACCACTCACACAAGCATCCTGTTTACTGCATTAAAAATCATATAATGGTGCTGGATTTTGTTTTTTTTTCCACAGGTTCATCTGATGAAACTTGAATACATTTTGCTGAGGTTGTCCAGCTTAAACAGGAAAGGTATCATATCCTGTATAGCCAGGTGGTGAGAGATCTATTCAAACAGATGGACCTCGAGCCTCCTCCCTCTGAGGTGGTTTAGCCAATGCTTTAGCATCAGGGCTTTGATCACTTTCCTGTTCCAGAACAGTGAGCACTTTTACTAACCTCTCTCCTGGACATCAGTGAAAGTGCCCTCTTTGTAGCTACTCTCAGCTCCCTGTCAGCCACTGCCTGCATCCACCACAAGGCAGGTTTATTCCCTGCCTGGGCTCTGATCGAGTTCAGCTGTAAATACCAAAGTCAGCCTTCATTAGCTTTAATGGAGATGGTGTTGGGTGAGCAGCAGAAGAGCTTTTCCCACCAACATCTGCCTCCAGGTTCTCCAATTTGCAAGGAAATTAGAAAACACAGTAACAAAAAAATTTCTCTGATTTCTCATGTTTTTATTATTTTTCTTTTTTTTCTTCCCACCCTTTTTGTTTGCTCCTTCATTTGTTGCAGAGCCTGTAGCAAGCAAGAGGCAGAACTGTTCAGGCTGAGGGGTTGTCTCATAGTCTCAGGTGGCCAAATGCCACTGCGAGGGACTGAGCTCCTCTCCTGCCTTCATCACCATGTTCTTAATGAGATCATCTGCAGATTTCTTCAACCAGAGTTCTCACTAATTTTTTTACCGATATTTCCTGTTTATGGACATGCTAAAAGCTCATGTGTAAAGTACAAGTGAATAGGGGCTGTATTTTAAATATATGTACTGCTGCATGAATTAGAACTTATTTGTATCAAAGCAGGGACCCAAATTACTGAATATTTAGCAAAGTGGCCTTCATCTCCCTGTGCTTCAGTTATATGATTTCTTAGAGGGGTTGGAAGGTAGATTAATTATAGTGAAAGCTGAGAGCACCGCTAAAAAAAAAGCTGAGAAAACCACAAAAAAGCCTATGGAGAAATTGGTAATTTTGTATTCAGTGCAGGGTTTTGGTGATGTGTGCTAAATAAGGTCTGGAATCAAACACAGAACGATGAAGAAAAAAAGAAAATCTGAGTAACTCCCCATTCAGTTGGTGTCCATTTTATACACTGAGTCTTGTAAGAGGGAAAAATGCAATGTTCATTCTCATATTTTATAACTTTTGAGTTCTTGTGTCTGAAAATTTAATATTTGAGTAGTACGAGATTAGAGAAAATGCACACCAGAAACAGCACAAAAGAGTGCTTTTCCATGAGGACATCTCCCAGGTTTCATTTAAGCCAGATATAAGAGTTTGTGAAAAATTTTATGTACAAAGAGCTTTGGTTATTGTTGTTAGTGCCGGAAATGAAGCTGCTTGTTATCAGTAAACTTCCCAGCAGCTCCTAGCCAAGAGGCTCCCACATTTCCTCATCCAGCAACTCGGTGCTGTGCACAGCAAGTACGCCTGGGGGTAGCAAATAAACTTGGAGGAGATCTCATATTCCTGACATGATGGGGCTGCCTTTGTGCGAAAAGGAATTGAAGGGTGGGATTCGGATACATAGGAGCTTAATTTTTAAGCTTTGTGATTAGAGGCGCAGTCTCTACTGCCCTCACCTCTGCTCCTGACTGTTTATGTCTCTCGTGTGAATCACAGTCCCCTCTGGAATCAAAAGGTAAAGCAAGACTCGGTTTTTAATTTCTGCCTGTCAGTCACTCGAGCAGAATTGATGACCCATTCGCAGGGATTACTAAAGCTACACAGGCAGGAACCCATTTGACAGGTAAAGGATAACTCCCTTTTTCTTGGGTACCTTCATAGCTGTAATTAACATTTCTGTTTTGTTCTAATTATAGTTTTTGTATCTTAGCCATTATGCTAATGGTGTTGTTCAGTAGTATGTGAGATTGCATTCATTATCACTGGTGAATTAAACCTTTATTAAAGAAAAATTCCCCCAGGCCTCATTCTGAAGTTAAGTAATTATTCATTTGGTTTTATCCTGGCAATTAGCTTATATACTGTAGCACTCGTGATTGGGTTTCTATACCTCCCCAGATGAGATTAACCCACCACGGTAAATAAATGCATAACAGTGCCCAACACGTTGCTTTAAGTGCACTATTATATAGAAAAAAATTCTAAAAAACTTAGAAAAACCCAACCCCAAAAAGATTAATTGCTCAGCAGAAGAGCTCTTGAGCTCCCAGCAGACTGTACAGGCAGAAGGAGATTGTGCTGGACAGTTGGGGCTCTGTGGAGCAACAGCAATAACAAACGAGTTTATGGAGCCCTCCAACAGAGCAGTTAATTTTTTCTTCAATTGCAATGGCTTCCTTGGTCAATATGCTTCATATCTGAGATATGCACTGTGCTCAGCCACACTCACAGTGTAAATCAAGCCCTCGGAGAGCCTCCAGACATACATAAATTTCCTGGGTGATGTAGCCTGGCTCTCAGTCATGAGAGGGGAAAAAATGTCAAGGAAAACCTTATTTCCCCTCCCCTGTATACTGGAAGTTTGTGAATGCGTCACAGTCACTGCATTTTGCAGCAATACTTTCTTGAAGAAAGGTGAGGGCTTATGCCTGTTTTTCTACTGTAACATGGAGGCATGGGAAAATTAGGGATTTACCAACAGTCACACTAGAAATCATCAATAGAAACAGATTCTGACTGTGATTTTCCTGTGGCCTAGTCAGGTGTTTAACTGTGTTAACAGTTTTTCTTTCTCTCATATCTCTTTTCAGCACACATTAAGTTTACAAACCTCCCACAAAATGTGACAAACACATTTGAAGTCTCCTTTCACCAATGGTATTCATCTTATTCTTCTCTATGGAGAGAGGAAGCCATTGTCGTGCCTTTAATTACAGCTACAGTTTTTAGAAGTATTTTTAAATGGAAACAACTTAAAGGCATTAAAAGAATCAATCAAGCATCCTTGATTCCATACAAGACTTCAGTGACGCCTCATATATAATCATTGCAGAAGGTGAAACCTAACGTGCTACCACAGCCAAAACATTAATCAGCTACCTGAGAGTTTTGCCTCAAGAAGTAATTTAGGATTTGACCTTGAATTTGGGTAGCTAGTATGTATGGAATGCAGGCATTACCTCCACTGTGTTGTGAACCCAGCAAATTTGCACAGATAGGAAAAAATTAGTATACATTGATTTTTGATAAGCATCATTTAATCTCTTGTATATTCTGGCAATATCAACCATATACCCACAGGATCTAGGAACAACCTTAAACATCTCCACTTTCAATTCCAAATGCAAGCTGCATGTCATTAACCTTGCCTCAATATCAAACATGTGAAGCACAGCAGAAATAAAATAAATAAATGAAAAATAATTTTGAAAGCTGCCACATAATTTTCCCATTGGGAAAAAATACTGAGAGAAAGAAAAGGGGAAACAAAATGCTTGTACTGTCCTCTAATGCATGTCTTGAAAGTATTTGACTTCAGATTCTCAGAGGTTATCTGCCTCACCTGCACTGCTATCAATGGAAATTGCATACCTAAATATATTTGAGTGTCTGGGATTCAGTTCCACACAGCTGAAGGTAGAATGAAAGTCTGAATAGAATTCAAGGTCTTTAGTAAATCTTATTAAATCATGTATTATATGTGGACTTATAGATCAGATAACACAATACTGCTAAACAGTGTTTGTTATCCCACCTCATGGGATACTACAGAGGTTGCTTGATTAATATTCATAAGGTGTTTTAAAATAATAAAGTGATCTATAAGTGACAGATATTACTGCACTGTACTACATCTCGTCACTCCAGTCAGTCTGAGTTGTGTTCTACAAGCCTCCCACACAAAAGTTCTCCTTGGAATGTGCTTTGCAGCCCTCTGCATCCAGAGGTACGATGATCAGGGATGTTCCAATTCCACACTTTGCTCCCAGCCACTCTGTGGAGTAGCAATTACATCACTATGGAGAGAAAGCTCTCATCAATAAAAAGAAAATTGCAGATATGACTTCTTGTTCAGTTCAATAGTGTTAACTGCTGTTTCAGGAGTAAAGGGAGGGGTAAACAGATTTCAGCTGAGAAATCATCCTGCCACATTGCATTAGGAAAGTTTCCACGTTTTATCATGTGTCAGGTATTTTGCTGCTTACCTGAAAATCTATTTTTATTTCCCTAACAGCAAAGGATGTCAGGGTTGGGTTTTATTCCTCTTGCATTATTGGAAATCATGCATTCATGGTAATGAAAATCATGAAGACGAAATTGTTTTCTCATTGATACCTGTTCAGGTGAAATGCTGCTGTTGGGGTGCCAATAGACATCCATTGCAGTTGTGCAAGTAGGAACAGGGTATCCTCCAGATCTAAATTATTCACAATATGACAGACCTTTCAATCATGGCCCCTCGAGAAGGTAGAAAACAAAAGGCAGGAAGAGAGCTAGATCTCCAGAATTTTCCACTACTCTCTTTTCTGTTGAATTAAAGACCTTTCAGGAATGAGAACCCTTCATTTACATTCTTGATTGAAGAGAAGAATTAGAAAAAAAAGTGCCACAAGTGACATTCACCTAGCCTTTGATGGGACATCAGACCAGCTGAGGAAGGCACTGAGCTGTTAGGTAGAGCCTACCAATATGCTGATTCTCTTTCCAGACATCTTTTGCCTTCATTAGCTACTGTACCTGCTTCTACTACATCAGATTAAGTTTTACAAGCTTATTTAGTTAGGAAGGCTGATTATTTTCCTCTTTTGCATAGGGGAAAAAAGCTCTCCTGTTAATTCTTTTGAAACTCACTTATTGAAATGCTGAATTTCCTTTATCATAACTGTACTCAGTGTAAACAGGAAACATTTGCACTTTAAATCAGGCTATCATATAAAAAGTAGAAGGTTTTTCAGTGGGAGAATTTTGGAGATGATACCAGGAAATTGTGACAGGAATCAGGAAGGTTTGTTTTGAGCAGTTTATTGCTTCTGGTAGACACCCCAACAGTGAAACTTGTACAAAATGTTTGAAATCATTATTCTAATTGAAGAACTGTAAAAAACATATGCAATTGGAGAGAAGTTGCTGATTTCATTTGTTGGTGAGCAGCATATTTCTCTTAGAGGGCTTTGTGTGTTTAAGTATTCAAATATATCAGCCTTGCAATAGAGTGATATCTAATGAAGTTGGAAAATGGTGCAGCTCCAGATTGTTCTCTGCTCTGCATCACTGTCTTCCCTGGTGATCATAACAACATATACAATCATAGCAACAGTCTTTAATTTTAAATTAGCAGAAAAAAATTCTTGCCAAAAGAAGATAATGTTGATTTTCTGTTGGGCTCCAAGTCCTTGAAGTGGCAAACTGTGAAATGATTATTACAGAGGTTGATTAGGAAAACAGGCCTTGCTTTGCAGGGACAAGTCCCCAGTGCTGTTGCCTTAATGAAATCTGATCATGTTGAGGAAAACTCCCAGATTTTCCAGTAAGAAGGTGCTAAAAATATATTTATTAATAGCCGTTAGAAAAATGTTAACTTCATATTTTATATGCCATTACCTCATGCACATCTCAATCACACTGACTCTCTGAACCGTTCAGAATATAAATGTTAGCCCATCAGTTATTTTCGTAGTTCTTTATACTCCCTAGATAGGGAATTCCTAAAATTTCAAATTCAAGAGCCTTTTCATCTGTAATTTATAGCAGTTTTAAAAAGAAAAATTAGTAAAACTATCCATTTCAAGAGTATTCCATAATTTTCCTATGACAGGAAATGCCAGGACTCCAAGTTCATTTGGGTTTTAGAGCCCTTTAAGATGGTCCTTATCCATAGTAATCTTGGAACCTTTTGTTGGCCACTTTGTCAGGGTTCTTTATTCTGCAGGATACTAAACCTGCTATAAACATTTAGGGAATAAAGGATAAATATTTAGGGAATAAAGTCAAATATTCCTTTGAAATTTCCTTTTCAAATAGAGTAAAAGTCAGGATATACTCAGATCCTACTCTTGAGAGGAGTTGGCTTGACTGGTCACCATTATAGCATGCTTTAGAAAACCTGCAAGTTTGTTCCACCTCGATTTGGCTCTGTCCCTTACGTTCCTAGATTAACATCCATGCCTTTACTCCCATTGCAAATAAGAAGAGAGTAAAGTTTTAGTAAGTTATCAACAGTAGTTTTTATAAAATCTGAAAGGTGCTTCAGATTTCTGCTGACATCTGAGACTAATCTGTAAGCAGAGCTCACAAGGTGCTGTGCATATGAGCAGAAGGTGTGTTTGTAGTCCTGGCTGGTACCTCTTCTTTTCCAGACTCCCCAAAAAGGAACTGGGCAGAAATGTCCCCATTCTCACTTCTTACTGAAGCACATTTGAATTCCATTGTAATCATGACCAAATTAAGCTTTTCCATATTGATGCTGGGAGTGGATTACCTAAAGAAACAGAGATAAAAATAGTTTCAAATCTGCACAAGGTTTTTCCTACCTTCTCCAGTCAGGTGAAATTAAACCTCAGGAAGTTCAGAACCAGGAACACAAAACCTGCAAATGACTTTACTACAGTGAAAGTGTTTAGCAATGTTGAAATATTTTAAAAAAGTATTTGTTATATTATTTCAGGAAGTTTCAGGGTTAAAAATAGAATTTTCAGCAGGTTGGAATACCAAGGCATATTTTTAAAATCCCTTTGACATATTAGTGTTTTTATTGTACACAGCATGGTAATGGTTTGCTGCCAGTCAGACACATACTGCTTGCTTTACTTACGCATGGAGGTCAATGAAATTCTGAAGTAGAATTACTCATTTGTGCCTAACAAATTTAGATTTGCCAGTGAAATGACCTCTGGTTGTCAGCAGGATTGTCTTAAACCAAAGATCTTGAGTCTGTGCTACGCAAGCTAAGAGGGTTATGAGTACAATGGTGATGAAAACATCTTTGGTCAATCTTCAGACCCTTCAGTTTACTTAAAGAGTATGGGTTATTATGAAAAAATGATATTATAACAGTGGTACTGCTTGCAGCATGTAATGTTGTTGCTGAGATTTTAATGTCCTTCTTTCCATTTCTTGAACCCTGACTCGTGGTTATGAGTGGTCAAGCATCTTGCTTTGCCTGACTGTGGCTCCAAGCTGCAAGGTTGGAGTGACTGTGGATCCTTTTATGATTCTTGTCTGTCTTTTCTATCTTTGTTCCAACATTAGTCAGCATACAGTAGGAAACACAAATTCTAGATTACTTTTCTGCTTCCCTGTCTTGGGTTTGGTAGTTCCCTGACACTTGGGTTAGATGTTAGGAACCCAAGAGAACCCAGAGTATTTTTTTTTTCTGCTTACCATAAAGGTTTTCTTTTCACTGTTTACCCATGGAAGGTAAACTGTTTCCCTTTCAGAGCTAGGTTAATATAAAATGTATATTAGCCTGAAAGAGAGAAATTAATGTAATTCTGTAGCTACAGTCTTTGTCATAGACAGAGGCTTGCTATTTACCCATCCAATTGTATAACCAATTGTTCCCACAATCCTCAGCGCTTAAGAATAATGTTTCCATGGTAATCTTAGATTCTGTAAATGCTTATCATTCTCTAAATGGACAGCTTTAAATAAATAAGTCATCAGCTTTCTAGTAGCCAGAATACTCTTTATTGGCTTAAAAAGATGAAATATACCTCTGTTGTAAAAAGAGACCAGTTTGTTCAGCCATAATAAGTTCACAATCTGCAGAATCATGACCCTACTGATAGTGTTAACAAAAGCTTGCTCCTTAATTATCTGCCTTGCATTCAGCTGCTGTTTCCCTCCTAAACTCAATTATAATTCTAATAGCAGCTGTGCTGCCATTGTTTGTTGCAATTCATTTTAAGGAACTTTGATTGGATGTCATTGGTCTTTTTGACTAAATGTGCAAGGTTCAAAGTATCCACTGCCACTAATAGCCCTCATCTCAAGATTATACTAATTATTTACATAATTATATATTATACATTATAGAGCTATTATGTGTTATTTCTAAATGATACTTCTCCATCAAAGATGTTGAACAAAAGGATATATATATAGTTTTATTGTCCTTACACATATTTCAGTGTTGATGGAGATATGCTTATGGTTACTCTCTGTTTCTGTGTTAGCCAACAATTGAAGTATCCTTCCACTGCACTGCAAATTTGCTAGAGCATTCAGGAGTTTCTACTGCTTTCAGTTTTGACTCTTCATTTATTATTTCTTCTGTACATCTATGTCAGTGCAATTGATTTTACAGGAACAAAAATGTCCTTGTGTGTCCTTCAAGTTTTGGGGTCTTATTATATGATACATCTTAGTTTGATACAATAATTGCAACAGCTAGTGGAAATAGCACTTCATAATTACCACTTATGTAATTGTAAAAAGCCAGCACATCTCTAGTGTAATATAAGGGTGTATATGATGGAATATTTCAGCTCATTTATACAAGAGGAGACAAAAAAAAAAATTAAGAAACTGCTGCAGGTCTTGGATTTTGGATTGGATTCCTTGTGCAGAGCTAGATCTATTGACTTGATATCACTCTGACAAATACAACTTTATTTCAGGATAACTCATATATGTCAAGGAAAATAAAGTATTAAAAATATGAAAAGTTGATTATCTTAAGAAAAGGCTATCTGTTTAACTACACGACAGAATTTACTTGGTGTTTATAGAGGAAATGAAGTGCCTTGAAGTGACAGTTTTCTTCTGAGGACTGTGGAATCGTGAAGCTGGGTTTGAGCACATCAACCAGAAAGGCAAGACCCTGAATTCTGCCTTCTTATCATGGAAATTATGATCAAGGGCACCTACATGTATGTGGGGCAGCAAATGGCTCTCTTCCTGCCAAAAAGTCCAGAGTGACAGTGCATTAAATCATGAGTGCACTTTTGTTTGTATGTTCTTCCCAATGTTGAAATGCCACAGAAACCCCTCCCAACAAGTCTGCAAAGCATTAAAAGAACCCTGTTGGAGCTGCAAAGGCAAGTGATCTGTATTTTGCACGTCAGCTGCACTACAAATGCAAATTGGCAGCTATGTATATACACAGAGTAATGGTCTTCAGTTGCACAATCATGTGCATCTTTGTGAGAAATTGCTGCCCCATCCAGTACAAGAGATTCAGAGTTTGAAGTGAAAGAGATTGCAGCCAGGACTCCTCCATTTTGCTGCAGAGGCTGGAAGGTATGCAGCAAATGATGATGAGAATTGCAGGGAGAGAATGGTTACTCAGTTAGAGTATTCAAAAATTGCTCACAGCAGCTCCACAGAGTTTCTTTTTGCTGAGAGTTCATTTATGTAAAAGTGTTTGCAGAGGTCTTCAGTATTTTTGGATGCCTGACTTGGGATCATGTTGACTGATAAGCAGAAATGCTGAGGATTCAGAGCTACAACTGATATTTAGATTTCTGCTGCAGATTGAAGCTTGTGTTTCAGGCATACAAAATATTAGTAGAATTCCAAACACACTGAAGATAAGATCCAAGATGTCAGAGAGCTGGAACCCAGAACACATTGATGCCCTCATCCTTATTTTCTTCTTGGTCAGATTTTAAAACGTACCTATTTGCATGGCTAGTGATGGGCACAGGCTCACGGAAGAAACGACAAAAGCACCCTTGTGCTTTAAATGAAGTGTTTTAGCACTTTTGGGAAAACTATTAGGCTCCTTCATGCATTTTTGAGTGCTTATTTAACTG
The DNA here is from genome assembly GCA_013397195.1 of Hylia prasina. Classification (NCBI taxonomy): domain Eukaryota; kingdom Metazoa; phylum Chordata; class Aves; order Passeriformes; family Sylviidae; genus Hylia; species Hylia prasina. The sequence continues at coordinate 1,006,554 of VYXD01001702.1, read as the reverse complement.
TGAAAAATCTGATCCTCAGTGCTTTAACTCCTAAGCAGTAAAATGGCAGTAATAAAACCTATTCCTCCCAGAGGCTGTCACAAAGGTAAATTTTTTAATGTCTCTGAATGTCTGATACTCTCTTCAGGAGTCCCATGAAGAAGTAGGAAATTGCTAATTCTGTCTTCTGCTCAGAGCATGAGTAGTGTATGGTAATCAAGCCCTAGGATAACACTGGTAAAGGAGAAAAAAAATATCCTGAATAACTGCTCACAAGGTGAACACCATCAGTTGGGTGTAGTGAAGGAGACAGGACTGTGAAATTAAGGACTGTATCATAATGCACATGCAAAAGGAGTTCTGATGCCTGAGCAGTGCTTGACTTGGAACCTGAGTATCGACATGAGAACACAGTTCTACATGGAGGATTCTACAAAGTTTTGGTTGACAGTTGTTTGGGAAAAATACATACATCTAACTTACAGCTCTGCCACCTGTTATTAATAGAGTTTTCCTAAACCAGAGGGAATACAAGTTTTATTGCACCCCAGGCGCTCATGTGTCTATATTATGGGAGTGATTAATACACTTTTTCTTTTTTCAGAGTTGGCTACCAAATACTTACAATTGAAATCTTCTGGAAAACAAATATGAATCTTGTTAATGAGACAAGTCTGCCATGTTGATGAAAATAAATGTAAAGTTTATTCCACCAGAGTTTCGGGAGCACAATCCATTTAGAGGAGTATTGTATATCTCTTCCAACTATCTCATTGTATAAAATATGAAAACGTATTTTAGTTGCACATTGCATTGCACATGTAATCCAAACTTTAATCATGCTTCAAGATTTAAAGAGTAATTTTCCTAAGAAAATAAAAACTACCTTTTAATGTGAAATCTGTGTTCACTGCCTTTTCTCTCTTACCTATGTTCTTGTTATCCCTCCATAGATGGAGTTTGGTCTGAAGTTGGAAAATTCTGTGGATTTCTTTAAATTTCTGTTCCAATGCTGTCAGGAGGTTGGATTTTTTTTTGAGTGCTTCATTCTCTGAATGTATTTCTAAATAATTACAGAAGACATCAATATGTGAGATTCTATAACACTATTTAATGTTATTTTACCTGCTTCTTTGCCCAGTGGATGAGGAAGGGTTAGCAGTTCTCAGATGCTGCTCCATTTTAAAGCAAAATCTTTGAAAGGTCCTGGTTTTGCCCCATAGATGAACATTTAAAAGTAATTTAAAATTAGCTGAAGAATCTGTTTGATTCTACAGATTATTTACTTTTTGACTTGAAAAATGGAGGGAAAAGAAGCAGAGGAGGACAAAAAAACCCCCCAGGGTGCACCTTTAGGAAATGTCATGTTTGAGATTTCAGCCTAACCTGCATTTGGGGTTTTTTGCATATTTTTCAAATTAGCTTGGATCACTCTTACATTCCTGTTTACATTTCTTTTTAAGATATTTTTCTGATTCAATATTTTCCTCCTATTTACAAATTAAATGCAAAGTGGCATGTGGTGTGAGGTGCCAGATGTGGATTGCTTTCCTGCCTCTGAAGCAAACAGCACATAGAATAAGTGCAAGTATAGGGGGAAAAGGGCAATACCTTGTATGTGATTAGAATCAGAGTTCAGAAAAACATTCAGAAGAAAACCTGGGCTTTCTAATAGCAAGGGTATAAGATTTTAAGAAAAAATAAAATCAAGGATGAGAACAATTGTAAAATTTTAAAAAGAAAACAATAATGGATAAATTTTTTTCCAATACAAGACTGTATTGTTTTCAAAACAGATGCAGCACTAATGATAAGAAAATCAAGTATGCATTCTTGTGGTTTTTGTACTATTGGTCTTTCTCATCAACTCTAATCATTCTAACGGACTGTTTTTTATTATATTAAACATTATTATTACTATTATTATTATTATTCATACATATCTCTGCACTTTAGATATTCTCATTGGATACAGGATGGCTAACAGAAGGAAAGTCTTCAAAAAGAATTATAGTAAATAAAATATTTCTGAATAGCAGTAAGAAGTAATGTGAATAAAACATTCTGCTGTGACTTTTGTAGTCAGGTGATATAGACCTGATTCCAGTAGTAGAAAACATCTATATTTTATAGAATTACGGAGTAAATGCTCTAGTTGTTGCAAAGAGAACACTCACCCAATGCTTGTGAAATGGGGTGAAAGATGTTGAGTTAGCAGCAGCATAATTCTCCCTGGTTAAATTTGAACCTTTAAATGACCTTAATAGGTTTCTGTGTTCTTTCTGGTTTATGATATTTCTCATGCCTGGAATTATCTGCCTCATTTGCTTTGAAGAAGAAGAAATTCTTTTTCCTTCCATCAGTCTGAAAAAGACAGTCCCTATATGAGCTTTTCCACTGTATATATGATCCTGGCAAGAGTTAGGATCACAGTCTCCAGTCCAGACTGAGTACCTACATCCAGAACTTCAATGTGGCAAATACAGGAACATATGCTATGTCAGAAAGTGGGCTATCAGTATTGAAGAAGTAAAACTAAAATAGTTTGTCTGATAGATGATAAAATTCCATATATGTTCACATAAAGAAGGGGATTTAAAAATTAAGGGAGTTTAACTTTTTGTCTTTTTTAATTTTTAAATATATATATGTCTGCTAAAATGGAAAAATTATTTATTTTCTGAAAATTTGTGATATATTCTGCAAGAGACAAACTCATTATTTATCCAAGTACTTTATGACTAAATTGAACAAGAAAGAATTTTTGTGTGTGTTTCCTGATAAATCTGGCTGTTCTAAGTACCTCTGTCTTTTCTTGCATCTGATTCCCATGTCACGTGGGATGAAAGAGGAATCTATTTTTATTGTTGGATTTTTCAACAGGAGAAGCTTTTTGAAAGTCTTAGGCACATGACCTTCCTAAAACATGACAAACCAAAACCTCACAATCAGTTCTTAAACTGGCTTTTGTTGCTGTTGAAGATCTAATCCCTACAAGGGAATATTCCATATTCCACATTCCACATCTGCTATTATATGCTGTGAGTCTTTTTGCGTACTCAGCATGCAATTTAACCTGGACAAATGCACGGGGGTTTAATGAAAATATTTGAAGGGTATAAAGGGACATTGTCAAAATATAGGTTTCCTGTGCAAGTGGTGGGGAGAAAGGAAGAATTAGACTGGAAGATTGTTGCTCCTGAAATTTGGTAAAACTGATTATTCTACTTGCTGCTACATGTGAAAGTGTCTTAAATTATTGAATGGTAACAATAGCACAGAACAGGAGACCCATGTCCAATAATATTTATATCATAGGCATGTTTTGCCTTTGCCAATCCTTATTTCTGTTGTTTATCATCATATTTCAACATGCCTTTGTAGCAGATTGCAAACTGACTGCCTTGCTAGCTGACTTGGCAATTCAAATTTGAAGTCTCTCTTCTGTAAATCCTCTAGTAGGTTGTCTGGCTTTTGTGATTTTCTCTTCAAAATAGGTAATATAGTTTGTAGTTTTCCAGCTCTGGGAGCTTGGCTTTTCTCCACCGGTTCTAAAGAATAATAGCCAGTGACTCCATCACTATTTCTGTAAGTTCCATTAGCACTCTGGGATGTATTCCGTCTGATCTCTGTGAATCTTCTTTTGTTGCAATAAACATTTTGTACATTAAAAATCAGTTATTGCATTACTTAGTAAAGTCTGGGTAAATCTCTTCTGAGGGATTATTTAGAAGAAAGCTAGGAATGTGTTTGCTAGTGTCTAGATGTCAAAGAGGGAGCTGGATTTACAACAGACAATTGAAATGCAGAGACAGAAATGTAAAATATCACCAACACCAGCTCAGCAGAACCAGAACCACCTTCACCAGTTCACCAGAACATATGAAGGGTACCTTTGGAAATGTTGCACGCATATTAATTGTATTTATTTTTAATAACTATTAACCACTACTCAGTGAAAATTGTAATTGTTACAAAAATAAAAATTTAAAAAATTCTTTTTGTCAAAATTAAAGCGCTTCTTGTTTATAAACCTGACCCTCCCCTAGTAATCTGTTTGATTTGTTCTGCATCTTCATCTTGAAGTCAAGTTTCAATGAACTTTGTTGTCCTTTCTTCTTGTCATGAGTTATGTACATTTAGTTATGATATCGGAGATCAATGATCCTTACATTCATTTGCCTAGACTATATCACTTGATGACAAGGTTTTCAAATTCTTTTTTAGCAGTTTTGCCCTTCAGCTCTAAATTGTGATTCTGTATGTCTTCATTAATGATCTTGGAGTGCTTACATAACTACTTAAGAAAAAATATTAAATGTAAGATGGTTCCATTAATTTAAGAGCAGGGACATTCTATTTAGACTCCCTTTCCTTGCTCAAGGAGTAAAGCATTTTTCATTTTGATAAATGATTTGCCTTGTTGTAACTTTTTTAACTAATGGATAAAGAAAAAAAGCTCCTGTTAAATAAAAATGATATGACAAAAAAGTGTGACATTCACTTTATTTTATACAGAAATGAATGTAACGCAAAGTGCTTTTATTGAACTGTAACAACAAAACATTGGAAGCTCAGCGTTGAATTTGCCTTGAAATTTATTTCTTGGGTAATATAGATCCATTTTCCTCCAGATGTAGGTTCAGATATGCCCAGTTAAAGACCTGTACCACCAGCAGTGTAGCGCTATAAGGAACTGGGTTCATTCTCCTTTTCCAAAGGGTGCTTCAAGTGTTTGAGCATCAGTATCACTGTCTTGGCTCTGTATTGCAGTTGGATGCTAATCAGACAGGAAAACTGCCTCCCCTCTCACTTCTGACACTAGAGAAGTTATTCTAGTTGCTGCTGCAAAAAAGATTGTATACAGAAATTTGCATTGCCTGAACTGTTCCTGTGGTCGGGAGCAAGGCTATTGTTTCCAGGGAAGTGAGCCTTCCATATCTGAGAGCCACAGCACCTTGGTCTCATGAGGTCTCGGGCATCTCAAGTGCAGAAATACACGTGTGAGACACGCAGGGGCAGACTCCTTTGTTGTCCCATTTTTAGAAATAAATCATGATTAGCAGCCATTGAAGATCAGTGTACAAAGTGTGGTGATAAGAACTCCTTACTAGAAATTTTATTTCCTCCTCATATTTTTTGGCCTTTTTTTGATTTTATTTTTGGTTTTTTTCATAAGATTCTGTGAACAAATATTTCATTTAACCAAATAACATAATGGTCTGACTTCACGTGTATATCAGTTTGTGATCAACAAGCAGTATCAAGACTGAGGTTTTCAAAGGGTCTGGAGAACAATTACACATTCATCTCCCATTAAGTTCTGAATGCAGCTGAAAATTTTAGTCATGTTTATCACTAGCCTCTACTGAGAAAAAATTGAATTGCATTATTTAGTGAGTGCCATCTGCATATTGAACTAGCTGAAGTATCAGAACAGTAATCAATTAAATCTCTTCATTCTAGACACCTTTGTACTGTTTTTCAATCATGTCCAGCAGCACAACTGATAAACCTAAACACATCTCAACCTTTTCACCTGCTGAAGCTCCCAGTTCCACCTAATGCGTTTCACTTATGTAACAAAAATAAATCTACCCATGCAGGTTATTACTGTGAAAGTCAATTGCATTTATATGTATATCAGAGGAAAGACGTTGGTCATTATACATTTTTTCCCTATTCTTCAGCTTCAACTGCTACTTTAAGAAGCATCAAAAAGCATCAAGCATTTGAAATGGCTTTCACATTATTTCCTTTTCTTGCTGCAAAACTGAAGAACCTAATCAAAATGCTGCTACTGTGGGTGCACTCTCTCATGGATGGAAAGATGGATCCAAGATATTGGGTAAAATTTTCAACCCCTCAGAAGCATATTCATGCAGTGAAGGGCGTGAAGTTGTCATCACATCATCTACTGGAACCTGAGTATGCGGTGTACACAGCTCCACAAGCAAATTTGCCATCACCACCCTTGCTACTGTATAACTGTTGTGTGCTTTCCAAAACTGAGTTATTTTACCTACTGGCTTTCCATAGGATGAGATAAATTACTTAATTTTCAGTAGCTTCCAACACAAACCCCACCAATTCAGCAGCTGAGCATCACACTTAACTTTTTGTCTTTTTTCACTGTGTTTTTAACAGTGTGTTAATACTAAGCAGGGCGTGTTCTGTTGTCATCTCTTTGAAGGTTCAGATTCAGTGGCAAAGGAGTTTTTATGGCACTTTTCTGTCAGGATCATATGCAAAGTAACTCCACATTTACATCTGGATGTGCAGAAAGAATCCACAGTGTGTGCTGAAGAGAGGAGGGGGTAAGGGTAGAGGAGAGAAGGATGCCCCTCCACACTGAGCTACTGCAAAGTCCAGGCTGATACACTTGCTCTGTCTCAGGGCATGATTCCACTGAGAAGTGGATGATGAATGCAGTCAGGGATTGTGTGAACAGGCAGGAGGGGAAAATAAAAGGAAAAAAATAAATTAAAAGCCTCCACAAAACTATGAAGTGTGTAGCAGGCCTTAGTCCTTAGTGTTGGGATATTTCTCCTTATAAGAAGTTAGGGGTCAGATAAAATCTGTGTGGGAAATTGTCTATGATTCACTCTCCTTATACCCTCCCCCCTTACTTTGTCATTTAATAGCAGCTAAACTGTATGTTTTTAGAAATTCAAGATGAAAATTTTTGTTGGTTACTCCCACATCTTCATGGGATTTTCCTGCTGTTCATTTATGCTCCAAATTTATTTCCAGCATACTGGCCCAAAACCATTGCTCTCTATAGGTTGCCCAAAAATGAGGAATTTTAGGATATGGAAACAGAAACAGTTATCTCTACAAGCATGGGGTTTTTTTGTTAAATGTGTATATAAGTCAGAAGATTGGTGGAAAGACATAATAAATGGCAGGGAGTGTGGGAGCCACCCTTTTCCAGACATTTAGTGTTCTTGTGCTGCATTCAAATGGAAAGAAACATGGATTGAAATTAAGAGAGTTATGCTCATCTTTGATATGTTAACAAGATAGACTTTCTTCCATCACTTTTTACAAGTGTCCTTATGACAGCTGCTGTGCTGAAGAAATTATTATTCAAAAATAACTTTCTATCTCACTCAAAATTTAAGTTGTCAGATATGTTTTAAACATATTTAAAAATAAGTTTAAAAATTTCAGTTAATTTTTTGTGACTATTTTTTACATAAAATTCATGATTTTAACAACTGTAAACCTCTGCTTGGAAATGAAATGTCAAAGGATTTCTTTTACCTACAGACATATAAGACACTTCTAAGGCAAACATACAAAAGATTTTCCCTGTTTATGACGTGTCATTAGGACTGTCTTCAACTATGCTTGAACTGGTGCTATGGCATATTAAATTAACTTTCTTTGAGGCAGATCCCTGTCTGCTGGAAGTATTTGTTGATTTCAGTGCAGCAAGGCTGGTACATAACACTCACAGACAGGTGCCATTTGTGTGAGATTACTGAAGTCTGCCAAGACTTCAAGCATTTAACTGCTTACCTCATGCTGGTCAATATTCTAGATACTGACTTTCCATTTAAAGTGCTTATTTGGATCTTTTATAGCATGTTGGCCTGACAGATTTTGATTGTAACATTGACAAAAATAGCAGAGGAGAAAAGAACAGATCTCCAAGTGGGATTATGACGCATATGCTAAGATCTGCCTCTGGAGGCTGTTGAGCTTTTTTGCTCAGTGACCAGGCTCTTGCATCTTCCTGAGTTACAGCAGATATTAAGCTGGTATTAAGAGATGCAGTAGTTGCCTTGAAAAGAGATCAGTCTATTGAAGGAGGCCTTTCTGTAGCTCAGAGTCTCCTCTTCCAACAAGCATTTTAGCTGTGGATAGGCCTGGAAATCCATTGTGTGTTCCACCACTAATACTCATAAACACCACCAGATTCATACATACCTTTTTTTGGTTACTGTGCCTGTTTTTGTGGCTTCTGAGATGCCTTGAGCTTTTCAGTGGGTAACCCTGAAGCAGTGAACATCCCATTACTGACCAACCTGTAGGCAGGGCTTTTACTATTTGGTGCAGATCTAAACCAAGGTAAATAATCCTTCAGCTGTGACTGTATTTAGCTCACAAGCAGAAGTTCCCATAGACATATATTGACAGCACGTATATAAATGATGGGTTTTTTTCTAATCTAAGAATTGTACATGTGTTTAAATGTGGTGGAATTAAGCTTTTAATCTTTTTGAAATACAAGGGTTTTTTCATATCATTTATATACAAGGCATGTTTTCATAACACTTCTGCACTTGTATCAACTATTATCGCTCCTACATTTCCAGTAAGTACTGTACTAACATCTCTTTTAAGGATGAGTAATCTTCAGTATATTTTTTAACTGGAAAATGAAAGATAAGATTCATTTCCCCTCGGCAAAAATGACTGTATGGAAATGCATCTTCCCACTTAATTTATTTGCCAGCTCTTATGTTCAGATTGCTTTACTGATTAGAGAGCCAGGACATCAAGGTTTAATTCACATTGAATTTTGTCACTGTGATAAGTTTTGCAAGCATTTCAACTTTCCATATATGCCAGTTTCAATATTTGAAAATGGGACAGTATTTCAAATTCACTTTTCTGAAATGGCTTTGGGTGAAAGAAGAAGGCATGGTTTCCTTATTTAAATAATGGTGTGGGTGATTGATCAATTCTTTTATTTTGCCAGGTGAGCAATTTGAAGCAAATACTAAGCAGTATAACACTATCAATGATGACATAGAGTCAACTGTTCTTCATTAGATTTGTGGTACAATATTTCGTCTTGATAGTTAAAGGAATGACACAATTATTTTACTTTATCAGTTATGGAATACTTTTTCCTTTATGGAACCAGACCATGCAGGGTTTTGGGTTTGGTTTGGTTTGGTTTTTTGCTGTAAAAAAAGACTTTTTTTCCAATGTTTTACTGGAACAAGGAAGCAATGCCACAAAAATTTTAATTTTATTTTGCTACCTGGAAATATACACATACCTTGAAATTACAAGTATTGATAGTACAACAGTGGACTAAGTGTGGTTAGTTCAAATGGAAAAGTAAAGTTGTAAAAAAATTTTGAAGAGAAACCTTTCACTGAGAAACTGATTTAGAAACCCACTGTTTAGTACCAGAGCCTCTCTGTCTCATGGGTGTTTGGAGTCTCTCCAGGAATAGTTTTCTGGTGATATTCAGGAGAGACACAGTTCCATCAACCTTTCCTTTGGTTGCTGGACTAATCTGTGATAAGAAGGTCCTGAAAGCCCTGTGTCCTACCATTTACAGGAATTGTAATGTTGTTTGGTCTTCTATGTGAGAAGAAGCTTTGTAAATGGGATTAAAAATTCTATGGGGTAAGAGAGAAGCAGCGAGGAAACAATGTAAAATGAAAGGCTGAAGCACTGACACTTCAAGAGGTGGAGTGATTATTCTTCTACCTGAGGAATAGAGGAATATAGGTGTTTAAAAGTCTGTATGTAGTGCATGTTAGTTCTTTCTTGCAGCTTTGATGTTATCTTACCAGTTTAATTTACATGGGATAGCTTCAAAAATAATATAAAAAAACGATATTGTAGAGCTATCATGACAAGCGTTTCTTATGGTGTCAGTTTGGAATAAAGGAATAAAAAGTTCTAATAATATCTTTCAAGCATTAATCTCTACAAGATGTCCTGAAGACCAGAATTAGAGCAATATGTGGTCTTTGCCATCTTTGACTGTTGTGACTCAAAGACCCTTTTGATCACTCAAAAAGAAAATTCAACACTTAAAAAGCACAGAAAAACCCAGTAGAATTTCCACAACAATCCAGTCCCCCATTTATATCCCAACAGGCTAAATTGTCAATGCATTTGACATAAGAAAAAATATACTGTTCTCACGATTGTTTGTGTGTGCAGCTCTCTGCACCCCATGCTGTAAACACACCCCGCGGTGTCAGATCCATGCTGTGACCAACAATATGTGCCCAGTGGGCCAGGCCAGCAAGATCTACTGTGTGTTTATGTTTTTTTCCTTTACATTTTCTGTAAGGCTGCATCATCCTATGTCGTAGCCTGGCAGTATAGCTTTCTGTAGTGTGGAGGATTGTAAAGCTGTCCCTAAAAATCACACTGGAATGCAGCCTTTGGACCCACAAATGAAAGCTCAAGCTCTCCACTGCAAAGTCTTTGTTTTCAAAATGATTTCAGGATATAAAAGCTGCACATCACCACAAATACTTGTAGAAGGTGCAGATAATGCAGGGGCATCTCAGTGCCTCTCTTCAGGTGACAACAGTGGCTCTTTTACAGTGGCATTTTACATCAGATCACTCCTTGTCTTCCTGAGCTGTGTTGGATATCAAAAGATTCTGAAGTGAAATTCAGAAAGTCCTAAAAGTCCTTTAGAAATGTTGGAAATGACAACTTGGCTGCTCAAAAAGGAAGATTTTCTTTAAAATTTTTTCCCCACAAAAAGTGGGCTGAAGTGTTGGAAATTTCTTTAGAAGAAGGCTAAAGGGAGACGTCCCATCTCTTCTAGTCCTATTTTCATATGATTCTGGGAATGTGGCACTCAGGTTGGTAAGGAACTAGAGTTAAATACACCCATTAATTTGAGTAAAGTTAACACTTGTCTAATGTTGTGTGTAAGAGGTTCCTGGAGTGGCAGCACTTTTCTAAAATTGCATCCATAAAGTTGCAAAACCAGAGTTTGAAATCAAGGATGTCTGCGTGTTTGTGACTATTCAATTAAACCTCACCTTAAATTCTATTTGTTTCCTGGTTTGATTAACAGAGCCCACTGAAACACAACAAATGGAACATTAAGACTTTGAGTTGACTTTCAAATAGGATTTTTGTTGCTCAGGCCTGTTCACCTGGAAGTTTACTCAAAGATGTAGAGGAATGCCAGGGTGTAATTATGGAAAAGTGCCGCTAAATATGAAAATTATTCCAGGCATGTATTCACAGTGTCAAGCCTGAATCATGTTGAAGTGTTCTAGAATTATCTAGAATTCTAGAAATGTAAATTTAGGATCATTACTAAACTGTTCTACATCTACAGACTTAACTAGTGTTTCTTAGAGGTAAAGTATAATTCACTGCAACTTCTGAGGACTGGTACTTGTGTAGCATTTACGTTTGATTTTTTTGATAACAAATACAATATAATGCATCTGCTAAGATCAAACTTCCCAAAACACTTTAATACTGAGAATCGTATATTTATGTACATCCATTTTGTCTAAGTATATAATAAATAAACTTTGTACATATGTAATTATTATTTATTTTATTACATCAAATTCTTTAAGGAAAGTGCAGCTGCTGATTTTTTAAATATTTTTATTTTTGACTGATGTAGTCAACACCCTTTTTCAGCATCCTTTGAGTGAAAGATGTCAGCAGTCTTCAGTGATACTTCTTTTTGTTTAAGAATTTCTTTCAATGTATTTAAAACACAAATTTCAAACCCTTCAAAATAAAGGAGACAAATTTTAATCAAGCTGTCACTTTTTAAAAGTTCTACTTAACTGAAGTGTCATTATTTCCCTGTAAGGTTTTGGGAATCTTAAAAATATCAAAGCTAACAGCCAATATTATTTGTAAGTTCTTTTCTTCACCGCTGTTTATTACTGGATTATGATTTGTTTATAATGAAGCAAGATATAAGTCTTTCTATGCAATGATAATCAAATAGTATAAAAAAGAGATTTTAAAAAAATTATATGTTTAAATGAAGTTACTTAGTAATCCAGTGGGCCAAGGGCATGAATCCTAACTGAAATCTGGAGTCAAATTTGTTAGAGAGTTTATGAAACCAAAGTATCTTAAAGGTCTGCGAGGATGTTACAAGGATACCATCAAGGACTGCAGTATGAATCTCGCTGGAATTCTGCCCCTGAATTTAAGATTTAAAGTTCTGAGAAACATTGTGGAAGAGTTAATGGCAGAATAAGAAATATTTGTCTTACTCTGCAAAGGCTCTGGAAGTAATTTACAACCCAACAGTTACGTGGAGAAATCTTCGCTATGAAAGAAAGGACTGAAAATAATTTTTGCTCACACATTAACCAGAATGATGGAAAGTTTGTTTAATCTAAGAAGCTCTGCTTTTACTTCTCCCAAACAGGAAAGATAATGAAGCTGTCCCATTTATTAACTATGGTTATTAATAATGGTCCTGGTCAGTTCAATGAATAGTAGAAATACTAGCAAAACATGAGGAGTTTGTTATAGTTCTTGCCTACCAATGGAGAATTCCCTTGAATAAAGGTTTCATAATTCATAAAGAATAATGAAGTGCCTATAGTTCTTTATGAAGAACTGGTAGACTAATAACACCCTATTATCCTTTAGTTGCTATACTAAAATATTACGTATCAAGGGAAAATTCAAAATTCATCTTTTGTGGTTACTGGCATAGATTTGCTATCAATAAAGCAACTGATTTGCTAACATTTTTCTCAGATCAGGGTAGGCAGAGGAAGAAAATTCTGAGCAAACTCTAAAAGGCATTCAAGTTGGACTCCAGTGGTTGCAACAAAGCCTTGACTTCAGAGGGCCCTAATTGTCTCAAAGAAATTACTGCACTGTATTATATCTATAGGAAACATACAAAGACATGCAATTTTAATGACTTAAAAGCTTTGAAATTCCACAGCAAGGAGACCTGTATTTCAGCTGTATTTCAAAATGCTGCTGGGAATGGGTTACAAGTGTAACCCTGAAACCAGATCCGTTAGAAACCAAAATTGCAATCTTAGAGTTAAATAACGTGATACTCAGAATGCTGGAGCTGTAAGCAGGACAGTGCTTCAAGATGTTCAAAATGGTTTTTAACACCACAATTACCACCTACCCTTCTGAGATAGATATCTGGAGATAACTTAGCATCTTCCTGATAATTTTAAGAAAACAAGATTAAGAAAAGGGTAGTGTGCATGGGGAGGTGGGGAAGGTGTTGGGGAGAAGCTTCATTGCACTAGAAATGATAAATGCTATTTTTTGTTCTAAAAAATATTTATTTGATTAACCAAACACAAATATATTGTCACGTATGCAGTCAAGAGATTTACTACTGTCAAATCTGTGATTCATGCTTGCAGTCCTTAGAATGTGGAATCCATTGGCAAGGTTGATTTCTAAAGCCCTAAAAGGGTATTCTATGAAATGACAATTTCCCTCTCGGCTCTTGAAACATATTTGCTCTTAATCACCACACACCTATTTATATTCTTTTTCCCTGTTCTAACTAGCTAGTGTGATAATTTTCACAAATATATTTATGTTGTTTTTCTGTAACACGTAAAAATTAAATTATTTTAAAATATGCAACATATTTGTCTGCTTTTGAAATCAATGCAGAATACATGCTTTTTAATCCTTCTAAAAAGCCTGCTTGCATTTGCTTTGGGTGCTACAGGCAAAACATTGCTCACATCCATTTCTTGTGCTGCCAATGGAATTCTTTAATATAACAAATCAGTCTGCTGAGTATCTTCTATGGCCCAGACATTTCTAGTATTTATAACTGCTCTCAGGATTTCAATCACAAAGAGAAATGCTGAAACTGTTGCTTAGCGAACGCCTCCCTTTATCAGCAGTGAAGACATTTCAAGACATCCAATTCAAATTAAGAAATTTGAACCAATTATTTTGGTGAACAGATTGTTTGAGATCCTGATGACATCCCAATAGCTAGAGAGTATGACAGATTATCCAGAGACACATAAGTAGCTGCATACATGCAGTTGTCTTCGCTGCTGCATCCCATAAGACCAAGCCTGTGGATTAATAGACTCAAAAATCAATAAAACATTGACCACATTAAAACACAATGCTAAGCACCAATGAGAAGACAGCTTCTAGTCTAAGTACTGGGAAACATAGGAACCTGTTTGTGCCAGGGCATTTCTCTTCCCCCAGAGTAATTGTTACTGGCCTAATTCCTTGATCTGGTTTGTTCTCCTGAATAGTCTCCAGCAGGTGCTGTATTTAATAAAAATGCTCCCAGTCCTGAGCAACGCACTGGAGTTAATGATGGAGTGGCAAAGTTTTAATGTTCCTTAATCTGTTTTCACTTGGTTAACCTGAAAATAATGTCTGCCTGCCCTACTGGCAGCTCCAAAGACTACAGTGAACAGGTGGGGTGTTTTCTTTCCAGGAAATGTCAGTTTGATGTCTGGAAGCAGATGTAATTTTCCCCGACTCAGTGCGGGTCTATCTTCTAACTTAATAGGAGCTCTAAATAGCTGACAGGTGATAATACATCTAGTCAGATCTAACCATATTCTGACTGCACTGCCAGCTAGTAAAGGGAAAACTTTCTCTTCTGCAAAAAAAGTGATCACCTTTTAGAGCAAGAAAGCATGTTTAAAAAACTTTCTGATTAGAAAATCAACTCAGACTAATATAGCAATAGATCCACGTAAGTGTTCCATCTGCATGCACAGAAACTTTATCTTGATATATTGGTGATCTGATATTAAAAATAGTTTTCAGGGAAGAAGAGATTATTTAAATCTCCATTCTAGGCACCAGTAAGTAAAGGAGGATACAGAAGTGTATATCTAATCTAATCTCTGATGTCAGCTCTAGGGCAAGAATCTAAACCTAAATTCATAAATAGTATTTTTCTCTCAGAAACCCATTATTGAGCATTTTTGGTGGCTCCAGTGTGGTTCCATTAGTGCAGTTCTCATGGGCTGAAAGCTTTTTCTTCAGGCTGTGGTACTCTTTTGGTGACTTCTGCAGTCACAATAGTTATTCCAGGCTTGCATTACTCAGTTTTTCTGAGAGAAATGAGGGACAGAGAAAAATGAAAGGTGTTCTGGTATTAGTTTTTTCCACTCTCTCTCTCTCTCAATCTTCTACTTCCCTTCAGGCTGCCTTGGTCTGAACAAGGACCATCTCCTCCCCTTCCAATTCTTCACAGAAGTTGGTCCAGCACATAGAAAGTAATATTTTCTTCCATAATAATTTATCCTCTGAGATCTGCACCACTGATGATACTCAGCTAATACCCAGCTTCCATTTCCTGTTCCTGATGGTTTTTGGTGTGTGTCATTGGAAATTGTCCCCTAAAGTAAACATTTCATATCATGCTGAGATGGCATCTAACTCCAGGTTATGGTAATTTCTGGTTTGAATCACTCTACTAAAAGATCATTTTTGTCATCAGAAATTCAAAATTAATTTGACTGTATGGAAGGAAAATCATTTGCCAAACCTAATTTTTAGTGATTTTGAGCTGCATAAAGTGAAATTCTGAATAAATCACCATCAGGTGGATGGTCCTGTCTTTTGGCATTTTGTACTGCAGCAATTCAGGTTATGTGTGTAGATAAAAGACTGACTGAGTAGCTGACTGACCAACCCACTGACCAACTTTATTTGCTAAGCCTGCGATTCATGGAAAAAAAAGTCTCTGGCAAGTTAGAACTTCCTGAAAAACAAGATTTAAAATAGAAAGGATGACACATCTCTAACAATACCATTGTGAATGGCGACATTGTCATTCTGAATGGAGATCTGCTTGAGACAAATTGAATAACAATGCTCTTTTTCTTCATTAAGCCCATTAAAATCTGTAAGGCTATGGGACCTGGATAGACATAAAGGTTTTAAAAAGCAATGAGGGAAGAATAATGCTCATTGCTGAATACTTACTTGAAGAGCCCAATTAGGTAAAAGTTTGTGCTAATTTGTACTCTCTGAAAAATCTAGGCAGAAAACTTCATTTTTGCATTGGTTCAGATAAAAAACGCCAGAACTTTTTCTTAGTATCACCACATTAATATTTTGAATTCTTTTAAAAGTGTGAATTTTTTTTTTTCTATTCCTACTGCAATGGGAGATAAATGTTATTTTTACATAGCACCAAAACACAGAAATTCACCAAGGATCTTTCGCTGTGCCTCACTATGCTGTTTCAATGGGGTGTCTCTGGGAATATTGCAGTTTTCTATTGTTTTTTGGAAGTGCTAATATTAGCACGAGCTGTGATAAGAATTATTTAAGAACCTAATTGCATGCTCTCTATTTGGCATTTGAATTTTGCATCTTTGGAATTCATCTTTTCAGAGCGCTTCATTTAGTTTCTATTAATACCCTGTAATTTAATAATTGTAGTGGGAGGCTAGGGAGAATATGGAACAAGGAAAGATTTGCATATTTCTTTGATACAGTAGTTTGTGATAGGCTCTGACCTTTTTCTTTTTTAGACTGATCTTAAAAAGCAGTTTTGCTAAGGCTGGTGTGAATACCATGGAGCATGGAGAGACCAGATAGGGAAACTGTTTATCCTTTATTCCAGTAACTTGTCATATGACTCAGGAAAGGCTGAATCAATCCATCAGAGCTCTGCAAAACAGTATTAAGCAATGTAATTCTTGATTAAATCTTGCTTGCAATGTAGATATCAGCCTGAAGAAATGATCTTCTAAACTAAATCTTACCGTGAAAGCAGAAAAAAAATATTGCTTTTTTTTCTGTTGCCCTTAGACCATGTTGAAAAGCACATCTGAAAAAAAAAATATGGCTGTGACTTCATGTTTGAGTTTTTGCCTGTTAAAACATATTACTACAGGCCTCTGTTTTTTGCTCTTGTAACCCGAATTAGAAAATAGCATGCAAGAAAGAAATCTTCTGGAAAGATTGGCTAATGGCTGTGTAAACAGCAAATGCTTGCCACATATGGGCATTAGGAGATTTTACTGCAAAGACTCAGTGACTACTGTGAACAGGGTAGAGCTCTGAAATGTGGCAGCAAGGCAGATTCCTTTGGGAGAGGCTTGGAAGTTGCTCGGCAAAGGCCTTTCCAGAGGCTTTGGGACCTTGGCCCATGCAAGAAAAGGACTAGAGCAGCTAAAAGACAAGGCTGAGTGTGGGGTGATGTGAGTGATGGAACACAGAACTGTGAGGCCACACCTTGAATCCTGTGCTCACTTTGGGGCTCCTCACAACAAAAGAAGGACATTGAGGTGCTGGAGTAGGTCCCGAGAAGAGCAATGGAGCTGGGGAAGAGTCTGGAGCACAGGTCTGATGAAGAGCAGCTGAGGGAGCTGGGGGTCTTTATCCTGGAGAAAAAGAAGTTCAAAAGTGACCTTATCATCTCTACAACTGGCTGAAAGGAGGCTGTAACCAGGTGAGGGTCAGTCTCTTCTCCCAGATAACAAGTGACAGGACAAGAGGAAATGGCATCAAGTTGCACCAGGGGACATTTGCTTTGGATATCAGGAAAACTTTCTTCACTGAAAGGGTTAAACAGTACTGGACTAGGATGACTTGGGAAGTAGTGGAGTTGCCAACTGTGGAAGCATTAAAAAAGCATGTAGATGTGGCACTTGGGGACATGGTGTAGTGGTGAGCTTGGCAGGGCAGTGCTGAGTTAAAGGAAGGTAATCCATATCCTCAGATGGTGATTGTAGAGGTCTTTCCCAGCCTAAATCTGATAGTCAACAAAACAGGGCTTAAGTAGAGTCACCTCGAGCATTTGCATGTGAACAAGAAAGATGCTTTGCATGCCTGCAAAGCATCAGTATGGGGAACCCTTTCCTAACCTGTTCTGGGAAATCCATGTACCATTTCTTTACTGTGGGGGTGTCTGAGCCTTGTCACAGCCTTCCCTGAGAGGTTGTGGAGCCCGCACCTTCAAAGATATCCAAAAGCCATGGTCCTGGACAATCTGTTGAAGGTGTCTGTGACTGTAACAAAATTTCAACATGAAGAGCTGCAGAGGCCATTTCCAGTCTCAGCCACTCCCTGGTTCTGTGAGCTGAGGAGAAAATTGGAAAAGGCTACTGAATATTTTGAAAGAAGTGGGCTCCCTGCTGCAGCTTTGGACAGGATGGACTAAAAGTTTCAGGAGCCTTCCTTAATAATGAGGAGTGGAAAACCTCAGTTTCCAGTCTCAGTCTACTTTTTTTAGCTTTGGAGAACATGTCCAGGATGCAGCAAATATTACTGGGGACGAAAGAGGGTAAAAATACTCGCACTCATGGAAGCAGGGATCTGAGTAACTACCCAGTTTGCATTTCAGTTATGGCTCCTTTTCCTCAAATAACATTACCTTCTGTTTTTCTTGTTAATAGGGAAGGATCCTTAATTTCTCTACAGATTTTGCATGGAAATCATTTAAACAACCCTATTTAAAGGGCTAAATATGGATCATAATTGGAATGGTATTTGAGGTCAGCTCAAAAAACAAAGTACATTGAGAGGAGAGATTTGAGAAGTAACCCCAGTCTAAAATATTTTTATTTAGTTGCATCACAGCCATGCAAGGCTTATAAACATCATAACAATTCTGTAGATAATTTTCCATCAACTAGTAATACTGTCCCTGAAAAAAAACCCTGGATGCATTGCACCATGCTGCCATTACTTTGCTTGTTCTGGAAAAATCGAGAATGATGGAAGTAATTACCACAAGTCTCTGCAGTTTGCACAGAAGTTCCCCTTTTTCTCACAGTGGATGTCTGATGTCATGAATCTATGGACCATAATGTTTAATCTTCCCACCCTCTCAGAGCAGAGGTATTCTAAGTAAATTTTTGTATCTGTGACAGCTGACAATACAGACAATAAGAACATTTAGGAGCCCCAAAAACATAAAATAGTTTTATTTATAGATCAATTGATTCTGACAGAAAAAGTAAATGTTGATTTACCAAGATAAAATGTTGAATTCTTACAGGACAAAAGATGTGGTTTTTGCTAACTATGTACTGGCTTTCAATTGATCAGGAGGTTTTTGCTCCCAGATATAAAAAAATTATTGAAAAATAGATCTTGGAAAAATGAGTTGTATGCATTATCTCTGAAATTCATGATTTAGCATCTTTATTTCAACATTTCTATTTCATCACCTGACTCCCCGGCCACTTCCTCTGAAAGAAAATGTTGACTTTTCAGGAAATGATGAGCTTTGTTGAATGTTTGGAATTTGACTAAAGGCTGAGTAAGGATTACTTGTATGAAAGAGTTTTTATAGCAACAGCTTCCCAGATGTGTGGGTATGTTTGAATGTTTCAGGAGTGTTGTATGAGGACATGATCTAATATTCTGTTGTGAACTCCTAACTTTCTCAGTTTCTTGGAGGAATTCTTGCTTCAAATGCATCAGTAGGAGAGATATTGTTCTTTAGAAAACAGTCTTGGACAGATTGCAGTAATATGTTAAATATTAATTACATTAAGGTTGAATGTTCAATATTAATTAATTTCAGTGTTATGTAAAATTAATTTCATTAATTTATTTAGCAAGGACTGCAATGAAATGTATAGAAATTTGTAATTAGTATTTTAAATAATACAGTGAAACTTACAATAATTTAATTGCATATTTAAAGATAATACAGGTAAAAACTGGAGAAAAAAATCATATATACATATGTGCATATATATGTTTGGATGTGTAGATTTTGCACTCACTCATATATATTTATATATATAAAAACATGAGTGGTGAGCCAGTGAATAAAGCAGAAATTAAATGATCTTGGGCAGCCAGCCTTCAGATGTCTTATCTGTGCTTGTCCAGAAAACTGAAATTCTGCATTCAGGTGACTAAACGTGGTTGCACCTCCATTTCCTTGTACGTGGGTTTTCAGCAGCATGGAATGGTGACTGGATATGTGCTTAACCAGACCAATGCTTGATCTGAGCATTTGGGGAAGCTGGTCGCTGGAGCATGCTGTAGCATGATAGATTAGCAAGGAAGTACAGTTGCAGTAGCTGCTTCCTCACTGAATATGATTGGAGACAATAAAGAATTTAGAATACTAGGAAAAAATTATGGTGCCTGTTGTCCACTTGATGCACAGTTTTTAAGGGAAACAAACCTTTTCAATTTATTTCTTTCTCACTCAATATTTCTCTCTATCCTTTCTCACGTGGCCCGTCAGCCATGTGGGTATTTTGCTGAAAGAGTAAAGACAGATATATGAGTAGGAAGGGAGAAAGAACTCAGTATAACTACTTTTTCCTTTCATATATGTCTTTTCTGGTGGTATATTTCCCCTCAAGAACATTCACAGGGTGAAAACACCATAAGGGCTACTGAAAATATGTAGCAATGTACTGCTTGCTTCTTATCCTCATTAATTCAAGACAGATAGCATTTGAATGTAAAATAGTCCTCAATATCACTACAAAAAAAATGGACATACAAGATGAGCAATGTGGTATTTGTTTCAATGATCTCAGAAGTTCAGTGCACCACAAGGGGCCATGGCATAAATATTCAGCAGCATTCAGTTTTTCCGGCCCCGCATGTGAGAAGGTTCAAGAGAAAACCCTGTGGGATGGTTAATCTGCTTTTCCAAACCAGATTGGTGTGTAGACACTACTTCTAAGCCCTGGCTGAGGAGTTCAACTACTGTGGGGAGCTACTTGCTGTTCATGCCCACCGTTGGGTGAGGTATTAATCTCAGTATTAAGGAAACTGGCAGGAGCCCAACGGAGTGGGGACCTCACCCACCCCATAGACATGCACATTATTGGACGTCAGGGAAGGGTTCTACTAAATTTGGTGGGCTTATGGAAAGAATATCTTCTATTTCATGATGCATTGAGAGGATTTCAAATGAAGATTTGCGTACCTGACTGTCCAGTTTCAGACATTTTATTGAAAGATTGCCTTGGGGCTCAGGACTTTCCTCCTGTACTTCCTGCTCTTCCAGAGCAGTTGCTATGACCAGACTCAATCACCTTTTTAAGATTCCTGGCATGCATAAGAAAAGATGAAGCCTTTTCTGTTATGCTTCTATTATTGCAATTATGTGATGAAAAGGAGAATGCAGTCCAAAATACAGAAGCCCAAAATCCTCACATGCAAATGCTCTTGCAAATGAACCCTCTGCCCACATGGAGAGAAAAGATCCAGGCTCAGATTCACAGCCTGGCTCTTATTCTATGTATGAGACAGCTTACTGTAAGACCAAAATCAAATTATCCCTGTGTTCAGAAGGTAGTTAACATTAAATTCATCTCTGCACCATCTAATTTCATTTTCAGATTTTTGCATAGTTTATCTTAGCTAATGAAGAATGTTGACACAGCAAATCATGATGTGAAGAGGGGAACTCAACTTTACTGTCTTTAAAATGGTTGTTTTCCAAACCCTTCTGGGCAGAATGACATGAACAGAATAACAAAACAGATTTCCAGCTGAAAATCTGTATTAGAAAGCTTTATGTTAGTACTGGTATATCAGGGTTGCATTGTCAAGGAAGGGCAAAGATGTTAAGAGCATGGGAAAGGCTTTATTTTGTGAATATTTAATTCCTAATGAAAGAAAAGTATAGGAAAAGAAGAGACTCTTTTTCATCATTTCAGACTGCATGTAAATGTCAGTATACCCAAGTGCATTTACAATGTGATTTATCCTAAAAGTACCAATTTATTTGTACTAGAGCATTACTTCAGTAGTTTTCTTTCAGGCTGTTATTTTTATATCAGGAAATCCAAATTAGGAACCTTGTGAAATCTGAGATGTTTCTATTAATTTACACAAGATTCTCTTTTGCTAATTCCTTCATGATTGGCTCAGAGTCTTTTATTTGACTTGGTTCTACAGATGATTATCCCTCAATATTACAAATATTTTCATTGAGACTGGTATATAAGGCTGCCAGGGCAGCTTGAAAGCTGAGGGAGCCTTACAGTTGTACCTGCAGGAGCCAAAATATTCTCCTGATTCTGCAGTGACTCCTGGATCTGTCCAAATGCCATTCCTCCTTTGCATAGGTAAGGCATCAAGTTCCAGGGACCCTATGTTTATCTTTGCAGCCCTCATTCTGGTGGTCCCATGATTAAGTGATCCCCTTTGAACTAAACTCAGGATTCTCCTGTTCTATCCCATTGAAATTTCATCTCTCCACCAAGCTTGCATTTGGTCTGATAAACTTCTTCTTGGAAAACTGAATTCAGGATCACATACTCAGGTAACATTCAGCCTTTCAAAGTCAAGTCAAACATCTCCCTCTAGATGACTTAGAGGCTGCTTCACAATTAATTTTACCCTGGAAACTTCAAGGATCCATATTGTCTTGAGAAAAATCTGAAGAGTTTTACTTTGGTCTTGAGAAATGACTGGTACAGGGGAATGTCAATTTGTATCCATTTCATGTATGGTACAATACAGGGAACGTATTTGAACAGCAGTGTGATGGTACAGAATTATACCATAGAAAATGTGAGCAATAGCACTTTCAGGACCCATAAGAAAACCAAAGATAATGCCTTCCCATCCTCCTACCAATGTTTATTAGCCCCACAGCAGTAAGATCACCCTTTATTGGCAAATGCAGTTATCTCACTTGGCATCTGAGGAGCTTAAACACCAACCAGGCTGTGGCTCTTTCTTCTCTCAATACACAGAGGATTACCCTTGTGAAGGACTACATAAATAGAAAATGTGATGGCTTTGCTGTAACTACACTAAGCCTGTCTCTTTTTTTTTTTTTTTTTCCTGGCAACAGTCTTAAGTGCCAGTGTTGCATCCATATTAAGTGTGAATTCCCTTGTGTAAATCCCATTAAGGTTAATAGAATTTTAGTTTTACTGCTTAATAAATTTCAGAGTGGATTATGTTTTGAGAAATATGTAACCAGTCATAATGCACAGAGCATAATCCCATATCAGCACACATATATTGTAGCTAAGTCTGGGAAGTGCTAACAGAGACATGATGTGGCTTCATATTACATATAAAGTAAATAGAATAGATTATTTTCAAGTTTGCAACTTAGATAATATTTCAGTATAGTTTGTCTTTTCTTGTTTATTGGTTTGTTTTGGGTTTCTTCACTTCAACTCACTTTAAAATTTAATTCTTTCAGATTTTGTGCTTCTGGATTTAAAATCATAATGGGTTATTTTAGACATCAGCTCTTCCAAGCTGTTAGATCACAGTGCAATATTATATGCCTGGTAGTTACTGAACTCTTTGGGGGAACTGTACAGTGAGATAGTTGGTACTCAAATGTCTGGATTTTAAGGGAATCATATTTTAGGAAGATCCCATGATATATTTTAGAAAGATCCCAATGACTAATATACATCGTTGTATGCCACGTACATTTAACAATGCATGTATTCAAACTTTGTGAATCTGAAAGTGGTTTATAGTATTAAGTATCAATATCCTCTAAAATTATTTTATTTGTCTCTCAGGAGCTTTCAGAGACTCAATGGTCTTTTTTCAAGGGCTGTTCCACTGGATTTACCAACTTTAAATGACAAGCTGAAGGTTTCTTCTCTGGAGGTAGACAATATTCCTGAACTTTTGGTCATTTGTGCTGCTCTGAAGTCAAGGTGAGGCTGTGTCTCTGTGGGCTGGCAGCTTTCCCTGACCCTCATGCTTCTCAACCCCAAATTTAGCTAACAAAAGCAGACAAAAGGTCTAAGATTTCTACTGTTTCCCCACCTCTGCTTTTGTATTAGATTTCTTCGCTTTCTCCCCACTGCTCAAATCCCTCTTTATATCTCATTGTTTATTTCTGTTGCCAGTGTGGTGATTTGGGAAATCTGCCTATGTATAGCTGTAAATTGCAGCCAAGGTTGTGAAAAAGCATGGTATCTGGTTATTAGTTATAGAGACTGACTGAAAATGTCAGTACAGTTTTCCATATTTATTATCTCAGAGAATTCCATATCCAGTAAGAATATTATTTTTTTTCTTTACATGCCAGCCCTGTAACTCTGCCTGTGATCTGAAAGTCAAGCTGTCATCGTTGCTTTTAATGAATTTTTTGCAACAGAAACTTACATTACAATATTGCTACCTCCCTGAGCCAGCATAGGACTGAGGTTGTTTTCATACCTTCATTACTCCTCCAAAGAGCTGAAGTAAAAAAGGAAATAACTAAAAAAGAAAAAAAACCCAAACAAACAAGAAATTATGTATTATTAAAAACAAATAATTGTGATCCTAAGTAGTTACAGAAATACCAGTGGTTCAAAACTGTCTTCATTTCCCTTTTTAATAAATACAACTTTCCTTTTAATGTCTAAGGGCAGCAAACAGATGCAACAGCATCCTTCTAAACAGACAAGGTGACTTATGCACCTGTATTGTACATAATGCCTTAAAATTGAAAAGCTGCAAATATGGTTCATCCATGTTAACCACTTAGCCAGAACTCTCAAGTATCACTAAGGATCTCAGCCTGTAGCTTCTTTCTCATAAAAGGATTCCAAGTGGTCCTGTTCGCTTTACCTTCCAGTGTTCCAGGTGATACTTGATTTCACATTCAATCTCAGCCGTTTTAGTGGCTGGTTGTTTGAAACCTGAATACCTTTATTCCAGTTTCTACCTAAAAATGCTTCTCCTTACACATAATCTGTATTTCTTTGTCTTTTCTCTGTGGCTATAAGTTCTGGTTAGGTTTGCAGCTGAGTGTGTGACAAAGTCATACAATTATGTCTTTATTCAGCTTGAGGTAACATCCATCAGGGTGAGTGTGATGGTTTAGGGCAAATTCAGGAGAAAACCTCCCCAGGAGCCCTCCCTCCCCTTTGCCAACTGGTTTGGGAAAAAAACTTCCTCAGAAAGAAATGGAAAGAAACCTGTTTATTACACAGGCAAAAANAAGAGCCCTAAAAAAAAAAAAGCTCTCTTGTGTGTTGCTGCTCCCCCCCCAACACTCAAGGCCAGCCAGCAGAGGAGAGTTCCTGGAAAAGAAAAAAAACACAAAAAACCCCCCCTGCGCGCTTCTCCCTTGCCCCCTGGTCTCAGACCCAGTATCAAAGGTAGAGAGTGTATTATCACCACAAACCCACCACACAACTGGGGATACAAACATCACGTCACCCTAGGACAGTGAGTTAGGCTGTTGTACCTCTGATGTTGACAAATGCAATATGTGCATTTGCTGCTGCAGTTTTAACACCAATTACATATTTTTTTTAAAAAAAATTTGTAGTTAATTAACTTTTTCAAAACATTATTATCCGAGCTTTCAAGATGAGGAAACTGAGGCAGACGACCAAGGCAATGTTACCTTGCCCCACCACAGCCATGAAGTGTGTTCAAGGCATTTAGCAAAAGCAAAAAAGGGTCACAGAAATGGCCACTTCAAAACCAATTAATGATCTGTTTTAGACTTCCCTAAGTTTCTTGCTTATAAGAAAAATACTCAGCATCATAATCCCATCAAAATGTGTCACCATTTTTGAGTGGCTGCCTCTGCTGAGCAGTGTACTTGTATACTACAATTCAATTTTCAGGTAGCATGGATTTATCTTGGAGACCTGGTTTATGGCAGCTTTTTCTGGATTTGTTCCGTAATTACCTTGAGGAGTATTTGGGAATATTTTGAGTGGTCAGTTCTTTTGTTGATTTAACAACGTGTTCATTCTTGTGGGTTTTGGCTTTTTTAATGAAATGTTTCTGCTGTTGCTTCCTGTGGCTTCCTACTATCCAGTCCCACTTCTGACACACCCCAGTGCTGATGAGACTTTGAGAAGTCACCAGGATAGTATCCAGCAAGGCAAGTTTTGATGGGAGAGTCTCCATGCACAAAACCTGGAGACTAAGTGTACCCTGCAGAGGAAGAAATCATTTTCACTCGACACTTCTTTTTTTGGACTGTTCTCCAAAGTATCAAAAGTCTTTTTAATTATTTTTTATTATTTTTTATTTATTTTATTGATCAGAATAGGTAATAGAAATGTTTAAATTTGTGTATTATTTAAATCTTTATTTGGCAATGGATTATTTTATACAGTTCGACTCTATGGATATGGGTCTATTTTCCACAGATCCTGCCAAGAGACTTTCCATTCTGGGGCTTCCTGCTTATTTCTTCCAGCTGCTTCTCCTTCTTATCCCTTCTGTTGTTATTCTCCTCCTGTCTCCTTGTTTTCACTACTGATGGAGGAGAGGCTTGGTTAGATTTTGAAATCATAATATAAATGTTCTTGGCAATTGTTTCTTTCTATACTCTTCATAATTATTCTCCTGCGATTCCAATTGTATTTTCCAGTTGGAGACCATCACAGACAAGTGTGTTGCTCAGCCAGAAAGTTAAAGGTGCAAATAATCTTTTGAGAGGGTTAATAAGGATCAGGTTTGACATTGAGATGCAGCAGGAGTAGCACAGTTGCCAAAGTGGCGTTGGCTGTGTTGAGGAGCGATGCAGGAAGGAAAACTTCTCACCCAGCTCCACGTCTCCTGCCTAGCCCTTAACCTGTGCCACAAAGCCTGTCTGTAGCACAAAACCTGTGCCAGACTCACCCTGACAGCTCACTATCAGAAATAATGGGGTTTGTGGGACTTGTTGGCCCAACCTGCTGCAGTGGGGTGGTACTGGGTGAAAGCGCGAAATAGGAGTGTGCATGTGCCTGCGTGCATCATTTGTATCCTCCTTAAAAAAAACCAAAAACAAACCAAAGAAGCCCCCAACAAACAAAACAAAACAACAAAACAAACAAAAACAACCCCAAACAAACAAACAAACAAGAAAACCCCCACAAAACCAAAAAAGAGCAAACAAATTTCACCCCCTTTATTTCACCCCCTTATGTCTGTGGAAGTCACTTGACAACCTGTTAGCCTGATGGCAATAATGCTAGTCCTGTTAGAAGGGAATTGGTCCTACTTCCTGCAAAAATAACCATTGTCATGGAGGCAGCAAAATGCTGTTTTTTCACATGTGAAAGTATTTGTGGAACAAAGTCCTTTGTTTGTTTGTTTGTTTGCCTCTGTGTTTGTGTTTGTTTTCTCTACTTTTGGAACATATTAGAAAGCATCCTGCTCTCGTTATTCCTTTTGAATAGTCTATTTTCTGTAGAAAGTAATATCCACATGGTAAACCCCTATTCATCAGAACTGTGCCAAATATGTGCCATTTTAAAGCTAAATATATGTTATTTTATTTTATTTTACTTTAAAGTGAGCCAAAATACATACCAAGAACATAGCTCTGGATGGTATTGGTCCTATTTTCAAGTGAGTATTTACTGTCTGAGGCACTTCTGTGCAACAAGCTGAGTTTGTAAGGGGCTGCTTTATGAATGCAAAGCAGAAAGCAACATTTCTTCCTCCTAGTACTGTGAACCTACCTTTTAATTGTAAAAATATGGATTTTCTTGCTACTCTTGATGTGAATGTGAAGCATGACCTTATGTAATGTAATTGTACCTGGCTCCCTAGCACTCCCTTTTTGCTTGCATATTAGGACTGTTTCTCCAGGGAACATAAGGAAGGGGGTATTCAGTTTGAGGAAAATAAAAGGTCAGCACTTAAGGCCTTCTGTGTCAACTCTAATATCATTCTGTAGATGACTGACTGATGTACAACAGTGTATTTTTGGTCCCATTTTTATTC
Organism: Hylia prasina; assembly: GCA_013397195.1. Classification (NCBI taxonomy): domain Eukaryota; kingdom Metazoa; phylum Chordata; class Aves; order Passeriformes; family Sylviidae; genus Hylia; species Hylia prasina. The sequence goes on along the minus strand of VYXD01001702.1, from coordinate 979,239 downwards.
CCTGTCAATGGGTACTAATAAGTCTTTCCTCTTGTCAAGTTCTGGTAATATTTTTCTTCCTTGACTTGGTCAGGATGAGAAAAATTTCCTACACATGTTCTCCCATTCCTTTACTATACACTAAAGTAAGACTGAACATCAGACAAGATTAAATGAAATAGGGAGACTTCTGGAGTTACAGGACCACATGGTAAATCACTTCCTTTTTCATTACTTTGCTTCATAAAATGTTAAAATGTTCTCTTTTTCTCTTTGTAAGGATTGCATTTCACATGTCTGACTCCAATTTTCTTTTTCTAAAAACATTCAAAAACATTACAGAGCAACTGTGTTAGCAAATGCTAAAACTAAATAAACCGATTGTTACAGCATGGCCAAATTAAGGATGTGTTAGGGTGTTTATAAAGTGAAAAAGAAAAGTTTTAAAAATAATTAAGAGCAATCCAAAACCAGCAATAGCTCCTCTTTGATCACTTGGAAAAGAGTTCTACATGGCCTGAAAACTTACTGACCTGGAAGAATCCAGTATTTGAAACTAGGAATAACTTAAAAATTTCACATCTTAGTTGGGCAGTGGAAATGAGGTTTGCTTGCAAATACAGCATGGTTCTATAAAAGAAGTCACTTTAGCTAATAATTTCTTTATTAAGAACATAAGCTTCATCCTATTGAAAACAGCCTGAAAAGTCACACTGATTTTTCTAAATAATCTCAGCTGGGAAAAGAAATTTACCATCCTTGTCTAAATAACATAGAATTTGAGGGTTTGGTTTTGAAAAGTTAATGAACTTTGTTATCAAGCTTCTAATTATTAAACTTATGATTTTCTTCTAACTAATAAATGTTTATTTTTTTTACTGCAGCATTTTCCAGTTGAAAGTCAAAGAAAGCTGATTTTCATGTGTCAGCTGCATTAGCGACTTCATCTGTGAGAGAAGAAAATCACTTCTCTTACCAGGATTTCTGGTGCCACTGTGTGAAAAGTAACTGGTGAAGTCTTTAGAAATTAATTCCAGCATAGAGATATTCCTTTGTAGGGAAAAAATACCATATTTGAAATTCAGCAGGACACAGGATTCCTCCATGCTGAAGACCTTCTTAATGAGGACATAAAAACAAAAGTGAAAATTGAACAGGTTACAAAATATTAGAGCACTTAAAATATATATATTAATTTGCATATGATAGGGTGAATCAGTCTACAATGTACATACTGGGGTCAAAGGGCAAAACTCTTATAGTGAATTGATAAGGAAAGTGTACAATTCCTAGAGCAACATATAAGTCAGTGAGTCTCTTTATTTAGGTCTTTTTTCTTTAAGCCATATAAGGGACAAAGCTTTATTCTGACAGTCATCCTTCTGTGAAAATGCAGTAAATATTTCAGAATATGTGGCCTAAAAGAGCAAATGGCACCTCTAGGTTTTCTCAATGGGTGCAGTTCTGCCTCAGTCTCTGAAAGTGGTCTGTTTGTTTTGCAGGATGGAGGCAGGCACTGAGCACTGCAGGAAACACGAGTTTGTTTCTTCCTGCATGCACAGCTGATGACTGATGTAAGCAAATTGTTAAGGGATATTGCTTTCATGATGCCTTAGGAAGGCTGACCTGGAACAGGGACTGGACAGAGCTAGAGAATAAAGTAGGAATTTATTGGAAGGCCTTTAGGATCCACCTTGGGCAGGACAGGAGACTGAACAGGGCTACACCCAAGGTGGATTAAGAATGGTCACAAAATATCTGACCGGTCACAAGGTCTCACACTTTTATAAGTTTTTGTCCATTTTTATATGGGGATTTAATTTTCCAATTACATCTTCAGGTTATGAGGTCTCATCCTTCTTGTTCCTCCCTTCACTCCAGCACGGTTTGTGCTTTTGGGGCTGAAAGCTGTCCTTGGTCTCCAGCAGGAAAAGGATTTGTTTTGTCTACCTACTCTGTGAAGAGACCATACTAACACTCAATATGAGGCTCAGAACCGCACCCCTAGGCAGCACAGAATCTGAAAAACATGAAAGTTAAAACGTAAGGCATCATTCACAGAGTTATTTTTTTTCCCCATTGCCACACAGGCACACGAGCAGCTGGTTCAGCATCCAGCCCACCTGGAGGTAAGAGGCAATGGGAACTCTCTAAAAGAGATGTGCTGCTGAGGGATGAGTGTCTATCCTCTGCCAGCAAATGCCCTTTAGGAGTTTCCAACTGTCCATCCCCTGCTGTTCATGTTCATCCTGCCAAAACAAGATGCTTAAGCATCTGGCAGAAGGAAATCAATCGATTATCATTTCTGAGATTAAAAATGACCCGAGAGGTTACCAGTTAACCAACCTCCTGCTGGTTAGTTTGAAGGCACAAGCAGGTTGCATATGGACAGCCAATGCTTCAGTTTTGAGGATAACTTGGGTACAGAGGGAAATTTGGGAAAGGCTTGAAGCACTGCTGCTGCTGCATGGATTCTGCCTGCTTCCTCTCAGTGGAAAGAGTAGGGTGGTTGGAAGGCTTCTTTTCTGTTTCCCTCAATCCTTTTTAAAAGAAATTCAATCTTGTGAATAGATGCTGCTCTGGGACACATAATCTGGCTCTGTTCAGCTACTAAAAGGAGTTGCCTGCTCCAGTCTTTTTAATTATTTTAGTTATTATATTTTCTAATATTTATTGTTTCCTATTTTTTTACTATAAACTAAAATTTTCTGTTATTGTATTTCTATTATTTTCTAAAAATTCTTCTTCTGCACTCTTGACCTTATAAATAATGCCATATCAAGAACCCTGTTCTGCATTATCCCCAGCCATCTGCAGCCCACAGCTGTCTGTCCAGCTGTGCTCAGGGAGCAGCAGCCTCCACACCTCTGCCTTGCCTGGTCCAGGCGCTGGGGATCATCTCCTCCCACTTCTCCTAAATCCAAACCTTACTGGTCTCTTCATGGTAAATCAGGTGACTTGTGCTGCCAATTAATGCAGCCAGGGCATGTTTTCTGTGAAATTTACAATTGTTCTGATTGGTACCAGCTTGCTTTGCACACCTCTTTGGAGGAATTAAATGGTGTTTAGTGGAATGACAATATGTCACTCCAGATCTGCAAAAGGCAGCATAAGGTCAGCAAAGGGAAGACTTCACCTTCCAATAGTCAGTTTCTCTGTATAAATTGGCACTTGATGCTCCTCAAAGAACAAGAAATATTGGATATGCTCTAAATGTCCATTGTATTTTTGAGCCAGCTACCTGATGGAAGTCATCACTTATATGTAAATGAACTGTCAATGACTTGTCTCTGTTGGCAGTCGCTGGACTGTGAAGGGTATGTCTTAATAAGAACCAAAGCTCTTCACAGACTTTGATTTACTGGAAATAAAATAGAAAAGTCCTCTGAGACTACAAAGGACACTTGTTTCAGATAAAATGTCTAGACAGTAGCAATATATTTGGGGCTTTTATTATAGTGAAACTGCAAATTAGAATGGAGTGCTGAGAAAGTTCCTATGACCCAGCTGAGTTCAAAAACACTGTTTCAGACTGATCTTTGAAACATTTACACTCAAATTAAGTTCATGAGCATTCAAAAAGTGAAAGAAAAGATGTGCAAGGTCAATGTTCAGGTTTGCTAGAACTCTAGAGCTGCCCAGACTTTACATTCTCTCTGACAAGGAGGAATTTGCAATGCAGCTCTGATTTAAATCAGCTAAAGAAAGCGCAAATCATGCATTGTGTTTCACTGCATTAGATAACAGACTGCTTTACAGTCCATTCCTGTAGGATGGCTTTTTGCTTTGATTATTGAAAACAAAACAACACAAAACAAAAGAAACAACAAAAGAGAGGTTAATTATGTGAAATATCACATTTTGGGAAGGGAAAAAGGAAAATGAAGCAGGATTAGGCTCAAACATGTCTGTCTCTTGTTTTAAGGAAGGCAAATCATACTGCATTTCTCATATAGATTTTCAAATTTCAGAACAACCCCTCAAACGAATATTTTAATATTATCCTCATTGTCAGTTTTTTAAACTATCCAGAATGTTTGGGAAGTTCTACAGATTAAAAAAAAANAAAAAAAAAAAAAAAAAAAAGACTGCGGGACTGTGGTAAACCTTATGCCTTTTATTGAGGTCTGTGTAACCTGAGTTCAGTACTTTTGCCCAAGAGAATTTGCATGCCCAATATAAATATTATACATGAGAACATGGGTACTTAAATTAGAACATTGGTTGCCTGTATAGCTAATGAAGAATCCAGAAGGCAACCCAGTGAAGGATCAATTTCAAGCACCAGAGTACTCTGAATCATTTTGTGTGTGATTTATCACAGCTTTCCAGGAATCATCCTGTGCTCCTCGTGATCACTTCCTTATCCATCTGTACAGAGATCAAATGGAGACACATGGTGGTGCACCCTACCAGCATTTCTCCCCAACTGCTTTCTTTGCTATTGGAAACTCTGGCTTTGGAAGAGCAACATTAGTCATTAATTTTCAGAGCATTCATGTATCCATGGTCATGTTTCACACACCTGAAACAACAGCTCTGGGAGGTGTGGACTGTCTGGGAACTGATGTGACACCTTGTATCAGGTAATTAAAAAGAAAAATAAATTTTGTTAGCTGTCAGGTTTTTTTAAAGCAGGGGTTTGTGGTGCTTGGTTGAGAGTAACCTGTCTGTGACAAGGGTCTGAGAGCAGAGATTCTTCTGGTGCTCTCAGTCTCTGAGTGCTAGTTCTGAAGTGGAGGGTCAAGGTGGGATAATAATTAATAATTCTGGCTGACTTCAATGAGGTAATCCACTTGCCATTGTCACCCAAATAGAAAAGCAGAAACAGTTTAAGAGGATCACACTGAGTCTGCAAGCAATCCGAAATCTTATCTCTGATGTGTGCAAAAGGCCCTTCCCCTTCAATAGGCTGCTAACCCTGGAAGCTGAACAGCAGCAATTCAGGGTCCTTCTGAGTGCAGAGAAATCTAGATTCAGCTCAAGGCTTGTGTACCTAGGCAGTCTATTAAATGATCATGGTCTCTGGTTTTAGTTCCACTGTAAAATTAATGTAAAGCCCTAAGGTTAAATGATACACATTGTCAGCGTGATGACTGCATTAGCTGTAGCTGTTCCAAAAATAAAATTTATTTGATAGTAACTGAATTTCTACATAGTCCAACAGATGAGTCATCAGATAATGTCCACAGAGATCAATTTTATTTATACTTTCAGAAGATTAATATTCACTGTTTTCTAAATCTAAGGGTATGCATAACACCAGACTGAATTAAATCTAAGAAATGTAAATGGATAATCAGAATGTCTTTTGGGGCTTCCTGCTGATTCAATATTTGATACTCTGATCGTAGCCACAGTGTACCATGTTCTTTTTATCCTGTCATATGGCTGGTAAATACCATTACAAATACAAAATTAACAGACTCAATCCCATACAAGTATAATTTGATGCAAGTCATAATATAATGTTTACAGACTCCTCAAGAAGGCTTTGTACCCCCATATATCCCTGCATGCAGTCCTTCAAATATTTGACAAGTCACTGCTGTCAGAGTACAAAGGAGGAAAAAACCCACATGTGGTATAAGAAAATTGAGGTTAAAAGCACAAAGAAATCGGATTTAGATCATCAGCTTTAACTGAACAAAGGGCACTATTCCTACCTATATCCAGTTGTTTTGAAGTATGGGAATCAAACATTACCTGTCGTCATGGAAATAGTGAAAAAGGCTGTTTTCTCCATTTCCCTGACATTATAAGCAGTACAGTGCTGTAGTAGTTTCACTGCCTGAGGTATTATCCAGAACATCTATTTTGCATTCAAGTTAGTGCTATATTTAGAGCCTATTTTTATTCTGCCTAAAGTAAACAGTACACTAGACCTTAATGTACCCTCTAACTCCAGACATGGGCACAGAGGATGCAGGCTAAAAATAGTTATTACTCTAGAAGCAATAATTTGTTTGAAAGCCATCACCTGAATTCCCAAGCAGCAGTGAATGATTAGGACTCGCTTGTCTTCTCTGCTGGAGAGAAACCTCCTCAGCAGATCCTCTTTTGCAGTCAGCAAATTTAAAATTTGTGCAAAAATAGTAGTTGAGAAAGTTAGAAGAATTTCAGCATGCCATTAACTCCTGCAGGAGGACAAGGTACTCTTTGTGAATTCCTCCCAACAACAGTCACTTTTCAATACTTTATGTTCTCCATTGGGAATAAGGTAATTATCAGTAGGAGTAGCAGTGAGGAAGAAAAATAAAATTGTTTATTATTGGACCAATTGGGCCCAGAGAAATGAAGGCCAATTTGTTTTTTGCTTGTCTGAATTTGATTTTTAGTCAGTCTGGATGTGTTTTTTGTTTAGCACAGAACTTCAGTGAAGAGTATGTTGTTTTATGACTGAGGCCAATAGAAAGTCATTGGCATAATAAAACTGCAGATTTTACAATTTAAACGCAGCTGCTCTGTGACTTTTAAGCAACTGTGAAATCACATTGTTTAAACTGTGTTTGTAGGGACTGATGCCTGGATCCATCTTTTTTCCTCCTTTTTTTTTTTTTTTCCTGGAGAAGTCAACAGAATCAACAACTGGTGTTGCTGTCTAACCATTTTTGTGAGTGTTCACAAACCTCCCTTCAGAACCAACCACCTGGTCACTCTGTGCTCCACTCATCTATGAAAAAGAGCATGATGTTACCAGTATGATCAATTATTAGGCTAATATTCTTTCACTGGTGAAAATACGTTCATTTAGTGACAAACACACTTTTTTGGAGACACACTAATTACGTGCAGCCTGGCATTTCAACTTTTTTACAACTACTTTCTGACTTCTTAGGCTGCAGCTGTTGGTAATTCTAGGACATACTTTTACACTGCATCGTATCAAGAGTATATAAGAAGCATTTATAAGAAGGAACTTTTGCTTCTCATGGACCAAGTTCTTTGCAGTGAGAAGTGAATTCAGGACCTATGTCTTCCCACCCTGAGCCTGTGATCCCATAAGCATCCACAAATGTGAGAATTTATGCAAGTATTATCAAAGTGGTTTTGTGTGCTTGCCAGAATGGTGACAAGGAATAGCTTGGATCACTACTGAGTTACAGGGTAGGAGCTAATTATTGTGGTGACTGACCCTTAAGATTGAGGAGGTCAATAGGTCAAGAGGCCCAAAGAAAAAATCATAATCCAATTCAGAGATTTCTGTGTATCTTGTTTGGCTTTTGAGTTTAGATGAGAGCCTCAAAAAAGGAGTCCAGTCACTGCTGCCCTGAAAGAAAAATGGGATGTAGAAGAGGCACTGGAGAGAGAGGGAAAATGGGACAGAATATTTGAATTGGACAGCCAGATTTTTATATATTAGAAAGATACATTGTGATATATTTCACTTCAGAGGAGGAACCCAGAAAAAAGACCACATACACCTTTACTGGGATAGAAAAAAGACCTTTACTTTCTGGGATAAAAACCACATGGGAATAACTGTGCATCAAAGGGCCAGTAATCCAAATTACACCCACCCTAAAGCTGACACAGCCAGAAGGTTATGACACAACTCATCAGCCTCTTGTGCAGGGGGTGTACGTGGCAGCCTGATTTCTAAATCACAGAAAGGAGGTGTCACTCCCAAGGCATTATTCCTTTGCCACACAGGGTATTCCAGTGTGTGCATGGGGAAACTGATAAAAAAAGGCACAGTTTTGGATTGAGTCATGTATGCACAGACATTCCTGTGGATGTAGGATAGCTTTTGGAGCTGTAGAACCATCCTTGGATTTTATTAATAATAACTCCCTCCCTGGCATTAATGTGGTCATCAGTAACAGGTGGCTATTCCTATATTTGGATTCCAATGATGACTCCTGCACAGTGAAGAGGGAAGTTGGGGAGTTGGAACTAATGATCAAGTTCCTTCCAATCCAAGTCTTTCTCTGATTCCATGGAGCTGTAACCATTTTTCCTGCTCCTGCATGACTGAAGAGAGACATCATTTACCCTGCAGTGCACAAAAGGAGTGGGTTTGTGCATGAAATGTACTGGTTAGATAAAACCTTCACTCAAGTCTGATATCTTTTCTTCATATGCATACAAAAATAACAACTCAGGGATTCAGCTTCTATTTTGTTTATCCACTGCACAAAGAAAACAAAAGTGCATCTGTTGCTCGTCTTACTCATTTTTGTGCCATCTCAATCAAATTGAGACGAAAGGCTTATGCTTGTCCCTTGAACAATAACACTGCTTAAATACATCGACTGGGATCTCCTTCTGACAAGTTTTAATTATGGGATGAGTCAAGCTGGCATTTACCTAGAGAGTTCACACATACAAAGACTCTAGTGTCAGACTCTGTCTATGCTGCGTTCTAAAACCAGTAAGCTGAATTTCACAAATGTACTAAAGAAAAGGTGTGGTATTTGCTGAGAGCCTGGAAATTCAGGCACCATAAAACCTCCCCAGCAAGTCATGTAACAAGAGCTTGTCAGGTTCCCTTGCAAGGAAGGGAAGAGAAGGCTTCATCCAGCTGGCACATCAGGAGTGATCCCTTGGGCTCATGCATAACAGTTGGAGAGGAGAGAGGAGGTGGATGGGAATGAAGAACCCAGTAAATTCACAAACTGGAAGGAGCAGAGAGCCACGTTGCTTCCTAAAAAGAGAGTCTGAAGTGGGTGTTTCCCCAGAGATCTCAGCAGAATTCAGGTACAGGGTTATGAGCATGGTTTTAAAACCAGGACAATGGCTAAGGTTTAGCACATTTTAAATAATGTGAGTGTCAATTCTAGCATAACCATAAGATGAACAAAGGAGTGACTAAGTGAATCTGGTGTTGACTGTCTACTCCTGAGGGCAGAATTCATCTCTGTTTGTTATTGGAAGCTTTTGCATGCTACTTAAATATGAAAACCAACATTATTCATTAAATCCTGGAACTCTATTCTTTTGAGGCTGCCACCATGCTACAACATAGACATCAAATGGCAAAACCCCTGGGCAGCCCCAGAGCTGAGATCAAGACAAACCTACAGAAGGGGATACCTACAGTATACCTGAAACTTGAGAAGAGGGGACAGAGTAACGTTGCCTTTGTACTCTTGATGGAAAGAACCATCTCTCTGAGTTTGCAGCCTCAAATGTCTTACATCCACAATGAGATGCTTGATCTTATGATTATTTGTAAGCCTAAAACTTTTGTTACAGTGGCATAAATAATTATCAGTGGAGAGAAATCCTCCAGTGTAGAATTCACCCACTTACTGCTGATCTAGGGCACCAGCAATTGAGTTTATACCTTCTGCTCACATCTAACATACTGGCTGCAAATATAACCCAAATTAAGCACACTTAAATTGTACTGGGTTCTTGCAAAGGCAACAAAATTTATTCTGGGCTTGATTTGATGTCATGAAATGTAATAGATTTTTGCAATGCTTTGATGTTATGTAACTGACACACAGTAAAGCACACACAAGAAAGCAAATATCAAGCTCACCCTGCTTTGCAGTATGACATTAACACCCAGCCAGATTTCAGCATGGTGTCTTAGGATGGGGCTGCAGAGCAGGAATTATTCCTGAGTGGGTAAGAAGCACCTTTAAAACACCTCACTGAAATGAGAATGGATTCGTATTTCTTTCCTCCTGTTCAGCAGAAAGAGTAAGTAAGTAAGTAAGAAGTTCTGAGACTGCAAGGTTTTTAAAAGGAAGAGCAGTAATTTTTTCAGTAGAAGTGAGGATCTGGTAACATTTATGTACTTTACTTTGAGTTTGCAGAACATGACATGATATGCATGTTGCTTACCACAAAACAAAGGGAAGATGGTGCTTTATTATTGGGAATTGAGCTACTTTTGTTTCCTCCTGGCTTCTCCATCTGCTTTATTCTTTTTCAAAAACTTGGTGCAAGAATTCAGAGATCAGGAGAAGAGCACTGATGTAATCATAAAATATACATTACAGAAAACAATAAAAGAAAATGTATTTTAAAAATCAGGGGAATACTTGATAGCCTACATATTTATAATTGAAAGCTGTTCAGGAAGGAATTACATTTTGTTCAGTCAAAATTGTTCTAATCCCAAGACAAAAATTTTCCTGGATTTCAGGAACCAATAAATCCATCAATCAGAAACCAAGGGATAAAAACACCTGCAATTGCCAATAAGATATAAAAATAATAAGAAACCTCTGCTGAATATAAATATTTGTCAAGTGGAGAAAGGTAAAACTGGTATTGCAGTCCAAAATATCTCTTTTATTTAGTTTGTTTCTTATTTTAAAATAAAGCCTCTTTTAGTGGCCTCTCTAACCATGGATTTCTAAGCTTTAATTGGTTGGCGTAATATCTTAAAAATCCTTTAATGAAATCCTGATGGATCAAAAAAAAAAAAAAAAAAAATCCCCACAGCTTGGCTGAACTTTAATCCATGAACTAAAACCAGTGTGATTTTTCAGCAGGAGTATCTGGAAGTGGATACAGCGCAGTTCTTTCATTGACATCACATTTGCTGCTGGAGCTCATCCAGCCTCACTGGAGGTTTACATGCAAACCTGACTCACTGTGGGTCTCCCGTTCACATCTGATCTGCTTCCAGATCTGATGTCAATGGAAGCACTGTATACTCTAGGCTGATGCTATTCAGCTTGGCCTCCCTCCAGAAAGTTAATGTCTTTCTTCAGTTGCATCAGTGCCTCTGAGCAAAAAGAGAATGACATCCGTATGTTTTAAGATTAAAGCCGAGTCAACATTCCCAGTGAGAAAATGTAGGTGCTTGTAGACCTACAGTTACACAGTGAAGGAGTAAATTTCTTGAAATAACAGTTTCACTCTCAAAGATGCTGAGGCCATTGTGTGTGTTACTTTCTTGAAAATGATCAGCAGAAAGATACACAAAGATTGCCATGGCTTTCTTTCGGCGGCTAAATTTTGAACCATGTGATTTACTGTATACTTTTAAATTGAAGAGGATGATTTGACAACAAATATGCCAATAAATTCCCATTTAAAGGAAGTGAAAGAGAAGCTAACTCAGAAAGCTGAAGAAGAGGACTCGTAGCCTATTCCTGCATGTGAGCAGGGCTCAAAGATGCCTTGTGAGGAGAAATCCATATTATTGCAGTTGCATTATGCAAGAATGAAAACAGATCCGAAAAAATTCAAGTCACTTGCATGCACAGTGAGACCAGCCTGGCATTTTAAAGTAATTTATTGAAGGATTCTTCAAACAAGCATTATTTCTCCAAAAGTATAATGTCTTCCAAATATATTTGGTAATACATCATGAAGATGAAAGGCTAAAAATAACTCAGTAGGGTAACTCCAAGGATTTTTTTTTTAAAAAAAGCTATTTAGCATTTTTTCAGTAACAGTGAACTAGGAAATAATTGGCCCTTGCCAGGTACCTTTATTTGTTAAAAAGCAATCTCTGAATATGTTTTCTCTGTACTGGCAGGTAAAGTAAGCTAAATTCTTAGATCTCTATGAGGTCAAGATGACACCAGCTCTTGTTTGCTATGGAAACTCAACAGACCGGTCTAAGCACCACCAAGTTAGATAAGCACAACCCTGACTTTAGCTCATCCATGTCTCCTGACCAAAAATCTGATCATGGTTGTTTGACCTGCTTATTAGCTTCCCTGAGTCTTTTATTCACAAAACCACCACCAAACACCATATTCAGGGCATTTGTATCATACTAAACTGCTTTGGAATGCATAATATGGAGGAAAACACACAGCAATCTGCAAGGGTGATCACTTTAGAAATAGCTGGAGCAATTCAGGGTAGGTGCCCATATGTTTGTTCACCTCAGTTCCTGGTTAAAAACAAGTTGGGTGACTGAAGGAAATGAAGAGAGCTGGTATTTTCTCCTTCTTCTCCTTGGTGGGCAGGGGAAGAGCCATGGTATGCTGGGCTGGGAAAACAGCAATGCCATAATGTGCCCCTGCCTTCTGGTCTGTCTGCAGGAGTGTTCAAGTGCACTTAGCACTTGAAAAACTTTTCATAGCTTTTTAAAGCATTTTCTTTCACTCCTGCGTAGAAAAGCCATACATGAGAGATCTTTTTTTTATTAAATCTAAACATAAAAAGAAAATTTCACAAATCTGTTGGTCTGGCTGGTTCCCAGTCATGTGTCATCTGAATTACATTACCACAATATTCCAGACATTAAATTAAAGACAGTAGGAACAAGTATAGTTGACATCTGTGCAAAATTTAAAACTAAGGAACTTCCAGTGGTTTCTTTAATCCCAGCCAAATTATGGCTTTTACCACACTCTTCCTTCTACGATGCCAATTTTTTTTTCTTTTCTCTCTCTCTCTCAAATAGACTAACAAGATCACAACCACGCAGCTGCAAGGCACCCTATGCTGTTCCTGTGTGGGCTGGCCATGCCAGCAGTCACACCAGGGAGAGGATGCTGGCACATCCCTGAGGGGTTGCTGCCCCAGCTTCCTGGCTTTTTGGTACCACCGGGAATGTGTAGTGCCTGGAAGAGGTTATCTCTGCTGTGCCAGGAATAGCTTTCATCCCTTGTTTTGTCTAATACTGGAAAGAAATTAGGAAGAGGTAAACTCCTTGCTGGGAGGTGTGTCCAGCACTGGAGCATGGCATCCAGGGAGACTGTGAAGTCCTTGGGGATTTTCAAGTCTTGCCTTGGCACAGGTGTGGCTGAACTGAGCTAGGATAGGTCACCTTCAAGATTCCTGTCCAGTAAATGTTTTTAATAATCACTGCTCCATCCCTGGGGAAAGGGGCAAAGACCATTGATAGTGGCAGAGCACTGATTGCTTAGTTGTAGCTATGACTTCTGATGATCCCTCCACTTGAGGTGGGTGGGTTATGTTTCTGCCTCTTCTTAGGCTCAAAGATAGTAATGACCAATAGCAAACATGCCTAGGAACTGTCAAAGGTGTTTAAAGTGAACAAGCAACCTTTTGTTCAGGGCAGCTAAACCCCCAGATGAGTGGCGGTAGTGGAGAAAGCCACAACTCAGGCAAATCCTGCTGTGGTCTGATCAGTTAGAAGCTAAATCACATTTACACACACAGGGGAGAGAGAGAGAGAGAAAAAACAACATTTTTTTTGGCTGGCAACTCCTGCCCTCAACTGATGGTGCAGGCAGAGGCTGCCTGCTCTGGTTCTGCAGGTTCCCCTCTACTGCTGCCCTTCAGTGCCACCACTGTCCCTGGGGCCCCTCATGACAGGCTGGCACACACAGGAGCCAACCCATGCGATTCCCTGCATCCCCTTGTTTTCCTCTGTGTTTGTTCAGCTGTGAGTATATTTGGAAACACATTGGTGGCAAATGGGCTGCTTTGATTTTGCTGAAGGAAGAGTGTGGTGAGGATACTGTGTTTTCCACATTATCTGATTGATACCAGTCTTCTTTCCTCTTAATTGAAACAATCCACTATGGCTTTGAGATTGGCCTATCCACACAGGCCAGGAAAAATAAAAGAATAATTTTCCATTTTGGCTTTGTATGTCTAAACATGAACAATATTTTCTATGGAGCTGATCAGGCAAAAGTAAATAAAACGTTTCATGTTGCTTCAGATGAAACAATTCTTCTACCTTTGATACTTCCACCAAGAATTATTTTGGTGTGGAAAAGCCGTAATTTTGCATGGTCTTTTCCCAAGATGGAGAGGAATAAAATAACTTGAGAAAACATTGACGTTTTCTACCACAACAGAAGGGAGACTTTGCATAGAAACACAGGATCTTCTCATGCTTCTGGGTAGTTCTGTTTCCTTTGCATTTATTATCCCTCAGAGGTGAAAATTGCAATTGGAACTCTGCTTCTCAGGTTGCAGGGTGAGGTGTTTGGATATGGTCCATGGACAGGGACCTCCCTGTGACAATCAGTCATGGAGGCCAAGCAGACCATGAGGAGAAAACTGGCATGTGATGGTTGAAGTGCCAGCCTTGATTCTTCCCCACCTTCCCAGCCCACACATTTGTAAATGAAATTGGGATGAACTACAGGTGCCCTGGCAACTATCACATGTGTTTTGTACCAACTATCACATTCTTTGTTGGGAAGAATGCGTCCACTCATCTTCCTGCTCTTAGCTTGGGAAGGAAACCATGAGACCTCCCCTCTCCTGGACTGCCAGCAAAAGGTGGAAATTAAAGATAAAATAAAGGCTCCTCCATGTCTATTATTTGTTTGTTAGGTGCTGGCAACTTGCCCTTGGCACCACAAGGCAGAAATCTGAATTATGGCCATCCCCCAAAACATCTTCACACTGTGATCCAGACCTTGACTTCTGTATCCACAGAGGCCAAGGGAGTTTTAACAGTGTGGGAAATATCATGTGAGTAAATCTGTGTATATTGTCCTCTCCAAGGGATCACGGTGATATATGATGGCTTATTTGTGTTTCCTTGTTCTTTTTCATTTACTTGATATTCAGTTATGATTTTTAAACAGCTACAAGAAAACAGATTCAGATAAATAGTCCAACTGTTCTTTAACATCAACCAGATATCTGATATCTTCTTGGCAATCTGGGATCCAGAAATCAATGAATAAATTGCCGTCATCCCGTGAATAAAATAGTCATCTGAATAAGTAAAACACAGATGTGCCCTTTCACTTCAGTAACATGTACTGTAGGCAGAATACCTTAAACATGATGCAATTTTTACATTTCATAATACATGCTTTTTTGTGAAACAACATGTGTTTCCAGTTGTAACTGTTTGAAGGTACTGCTACAAATGATGGCTATTAGTCTGTTGATGTTGGCTAGTCATCCTAGAAACCCTTTTTCTCCCTGCTAGTAGAAGAGATCACTTGAACACAAATTAGCTCAATAAAAATATTTATTACAACAACAGTCAACAATCTGCTCCTCCTAGCATGCATCCTGTACGGTATTAGAGTGAAAGCACATATTATCATGTTGCTAAAAAGAAAACTACTGAAATAAAAAGATTTTAAAAAGAATAACAGTAAACAATCTGCTCAATCAGGCAGCCTAATTACTTAGGTGTGTAATTATAGAAATGACACAATGTTTATGCAAGTGTCTTCGGAATAACAATAAAGTGCAATGTGTTTTCTACAAGGAAGGTTTACTTGAATAAATATGTGATTAGCCCGGCAGGCCTACTCACATGACAGCAGAAGGGTAAACAGGGAGAGGCATTCCCTCATGCACAGTCAAAGGGCATAAAGGCAAGGCTATGGAATATGAGGCTTTATCCATGTCTGAAAGGTTAGGGCTCAGTCTCATTATTCTGTAGCTGTGTTTCAGGCATTTGTGCAGAAGGGGTAAGCAGAGTAAACAGAGCTCAAAGCTGTGACACTCAAGGCTCTCCACTGTGTCAGATGAATGAGAAGTTGAAAAGGTGGGAGGATGCCTGTTTGCATTTAGTGAAGATGTGTGTCTTGATTTGTCACTGCCTCTGTTCCACATTTTTTTATCTTGTTTGCTTCTGGTCCAAGAAAGAATCCTAACCTCTGTGTCTTACTTCTAGATATCTCTCCTAATCACTCAAGTTACAGAGCAAATTCATCCTCTTTGCATCGAACTCTTACTCTTTACAGCCCTCTTTCATCTCTAATCTTCTCACTGTGACAGGAAAATGTGCCCTGCAGCAGTGCCTAATGATGTCAGAATGAGAAACTTCTGACTGGATGAGCAAAAGAGTATTTAAAAGGCAAATTTAAATGTACAGGTTCTGACCATATAGTCATCACTGACCTCAAAAATGAAGGGAAAGGCCTCTCTGTAGCTTGAGCTGCAGTTTGCCTTCTGCAGCCTCTAAAATACTACAGAGTAGAAAATACTGCTGATTTGAGGGGTGGCCTTCTGCGTCACTTCTGTGCCCCTTCTGTGCCAGAGTTCGTGGTGGCAGGGTGTCAATCCCTGGAGTATGGGGTCCTCACTGTTCGTGACCAGTCTGTTTTCTGTGGCATTTCAGCAGACCTGAAGCTGGCAAACTACTTTAGTCTGATAGTCAGGTTGTCATGGTATTTGGGTCACTTTAGTAGCTGGATCTCAGTCCAGTTATTTCCCCACAGTGCTGTGGCCATGACTCTACCCACTGGGAGACATTACCTCACACTCTTATCTAGGGGTGACCCAGGGTGACCTCCTGGCAGTGCTGGCAAAAATTAGTCAGGTGGCCTCAAGAGCTCAAAAAGATTTTGGCCACTTTTTACACAGGTGGGAAGTATGAGATGGGATCTGGGGTCAGCAATCTGGAGTGAAATCTCCGAAGACTTGGGTTCAATGCTTCTTCTGTAATGGCATACTCAGACAAAAAAGCAGCAAGTGCTGCTGTAGCTTATTCAGCCTGTGAGTTCCTCCCTTCCAGGTACTTCTCAGGCCTGTCCCACACTGTTCTGCACATCAAAACTCTTTTGACATTTTCCAGACAGGATTTTGGTTTTCCTTTTTCAATACATTATTAATATTATTATATGGTAGCCGATATGCAGGCAAAAATTTGGCTCTGGCTTAAAGAATTTCCCGGCTGTGGAAGAGGTTTTAACTCGTAGGGAGCCTGAAATTGCTCCCACTTTTTGCAACATTCTTCATGTTTCCCTAAATTTTCCAAAGGGGATCCTGGAAACATCAGCTCTGTGTTTGCTTTAAGTTATGCAAGGAAGTTATTAAGTTAACTTGTAAGTTAACACACTTACAAGTAATCTAAACTTTAACACAGATGCCAGAAATTACTAGAAATATTTAGGAAATCCATGTGGATTAGGGTCACTAGGCCCCTTGGTGTGAACAGCCAAATGCTCTGTGCCCTATGTTCACTGAGCTTAGGAGGGAAAGGGGACCAGAAACAGTTACAGTCCAGAGAAGAGCTAAAATGCAACACCTGTAAGTGCAAATCCATGTTCTGAAGGCCAAACTCAGAGCTAAGGTTGAGCACCGTTTCAATAGCTAGTAATGAATCAAGGCACTCCTGCACAACGACAAGGCTGGATGTGCATCAAAAACAAGATCCAGCAGATCAGCTGCTCATTTGGCACTCAAAGACACTCCCTCTACCAGCAAAACACCACAGTGTCTATACCACACTTTTGCATCCTTGGCAACAGGGTGGTGCATGTCCCATCTTGATTGTACAGTCACTGGAAGTGCAGTTGTGGGTTTTTTTCCAAAGCAGGTTTGGCACAGGGTGACAATCCCCAAGGTCTGAAGTTTTCCAAACCCAGCTATGTTTGCATTTGGGAGCTGGAGAAGAGCGTTACAGCAGTCTGCATGAGAGTGTTAACCACACTGGAGTGACCCTTGCAGTGTTGGTACATCCAGCCACTGCTGGTGCTGAGGTCATCTGTGATCCTCTCAGTCCCCAACCTGCATCAAACCAAGCCGTGAGTCCTCCCACAGTGGGAGAAGTTAAATCACTTTTGGGGCACTTAAGGAGACTGTGTAAAAATATTGGAGGTCTATCAGCACTTGCATGACTTAGCCTAAATCCTCTCAGCAGAGCGAATGTTCACAGTCTGAGGGGAAATCTTGCCTGTAGCTGTGCACAAACCAACTAACTTAGTCTGAAAGGACCAAATTAACCTTGGATAAGAGCTTTTTGTGCATGGATGGTTAGTGGATTAAAGGAGATGTGTGAGTGAAAGCCCAAGCTAAGCAAGGGGAAGGAGTAGCCCTGGCCATGCTTCTCTCATCCCGGACCTGCTTCTCTCACAGGGAATTTCTTGTCTGCAAGAAAGACATCAAGGTGCTGGAGCATGTCCAGAAAAGGGTAAGGGAGATGTTGAAGGGTCTGGAGCAAAAGTCTGATGAGGAGTGGCTGAGGGAGCTGGGGGTGTTTAGCTTGGAGAAAAGTAGGCTCAGGGGAGACTTTATCACTCTCTGTAACTGCCTGAAAAGGAGGGTGTAGCCATGTTTGGGTTGGTCTCTTCTCCCATGTACCAAATGATTTGATGAGAGGAAATGACCTCGAGTTGCAGTGGGAGAGGTTTAGATTGGATATCAGGAAAGATATCTTCATTGAAAGGGTTGTCAAGCACTGGAACAGACTGCTCAGGAAAGTGTTGGAGTCACAAGGCCCGGAGGTGTTTAAAAGACACCTGTGGCACCTGGGGACATGGTTTTGTTGTGGACTTGGCAGTGCTGGGTTAACAGCTTGACTTGATGATCTGAGGAGTCATCTCCAACCCAAATGATCCTATGATTCTCCCATCCCACACCTCCAACCTCAGTGCTGTGGGGCTGCAACCAGCCTGTGCTTCTCAGCCTCCACTTCTTGCACTCCTTCCAGGGCTACTGGCAAAGCTCAACAGGAAAACTGGGCCCACCATTTAAAATTTGTTTACTGAGAGCTGGTAACTACTTCTACTTTTTTTCAGACCCACCCACTCACACTTGACTGGAAAAGAAGGGACCTCCTGCAGCTCCCCAGCACATGGCCACTTTGGCTGCAGTCCACAAGGCAACCACCTGCATTTGGAGAGCAGGGATCCAGTTAAGAGCCCATTTTGGACATCATCATCTTCTTTCAGTGAGGAGTGATATGTTCCAGCTATATACCATTCGCTACAGGGAGAATAAAGATGACTTACGGCAGCTGGTGGCATTTGCAGGACATAGAGGGACTGCTGCATATTGGCTCCATGCTGACACAGGATCAGTGATTGTCTGACAGATTGAGATAAGACACTTCCTTGTCAAGATACTTCCAGGTTACTGAGAATATAAAATCAAAGGCTGTCTGGAAATACTGCTCAGCACTGCTGGTGTCTTGGAAAAAGCCATGCACAGAAAAAAAAGGACAACAGACAGCATGAATATTCAGAGCAGGAATTACAGTCAGGACGACTAAATCAGCAGGTCTTTAAGACTCAAAATAAGCTTGAAGCTGCCTTGAACCATTTCTCTCAGGACTCCTTTTGTGTACCTATAGAAAAGAGGGAGTAGCTGACTTGCTGTTGCACTGCACGCTCTCCTGTGGTGCCAGGATGGTCTTCTGACAGTCAAAGTCAGACAGGAACAGTCTCTGATGTCTTTCAAGTTGAAATTTGGGTCCAGCCTGCTGTGTAATGAGCAAAGATCAGGGAATCACAAAGATGCTTATGACCGTTTTGGGTTCTCTGAATTTGACTGGAAACTAAATGGATTAGACCAGAATCTCCCCTCATTATTACACTAAAAATATTGTGCTGTAACTTTGCAGATGGCAAGCTTGACATAACATCCACTCCTTTATATTTAGGTTTTAATGTGCCTTATAAGCACATCTGTTATTTGCCCTACTATGGAAGTAAAGCAATGCAAAGACATTTACAGAAATTACATTTTGATATATATCAAGCAGCAAAATGAAATTAATATAAAAATACATATATTTATGTTCTTTGAGCAGCAGCTGGAGTTAATAATAACTGAAGTTTGGAGTTAATTATAACTGAAGCTTGGGCTATTCATTTTTATGTTTAGGACAACCCCCCTGAGGTTTCTGTGACCAGGATTTTTTAGCCAGAGACAAGAAATTTCACCACTTCTGGAAACCTACATGTTGCTGTCAAGTCAGTTAAAGACAGAAAATAATCATTTTGCAGGAACATGTCCAGATAAACCTAAAAGGTAGGTTTAGTTTAGTCATGGAAGATCTCTCTCCTCACTCCTATATGTTGCAGAAAGTAACAATCACTGGGAAAACTTAAAATATTCAGGGAAAGAGAAAAAATATGAAATAAATGCTTCCATTCTCAAACCTGTCTAGATGCACAGCTACCACCAAGCAAAAACAGCAAATGGGAGACCTAATTCCTGAGAGATGCAATTTTATTAGCCTGTGTTTGAGCTAACTAGAAAACAGTTTTCCCACACAGCAGAATTTCAGATTTGTCTTCTCTTTCCCATTCCTTTCACCGGAATGGAATCCAAAATTTACAAAGGCTTTTTGTGGAGCATGAAGGTCACTCCTGGCAAGTAGGTCTGTGGAAGATCTCAGTCTTTAGGGAGTCTGGGGTGAAGTGGCTGTGCTGTCCTTTTCTGCTTCTCAGGTGGGAGAGTCTTCTGTGTTTGCACTCCACTCTCCCTTTGGCAAACAGTAAACACTGGGCAAGAGGGATTATACAGGTTAAAGTTCAGTGGAAAATAACTTTTGCAAAGCATTTTGATTGTGATGGAAAAGCATTTTCTTTTGCTACATAAAAGGAAAACACGACCCCCACCCTGTAATAGCTCTGTTTTGTATGCAAGCAAACACAATTGCCCCCAACAATAGCTCTATTTTGCNATGTTTGTGTGTGTGTGTGTGTAGTTCTTTCAATAGAAAAATGGCGTTTGATGCTAAGCATTTGTGCAGATCCCTCACAAATGTTTGTCACTGGAACGCATGCACAGGAAGGAGGGACATAGGTGAGCGGGCAAGGAGGTGGATAGACAAACAGCTACCTAAAGGTAAGGACAGAAGAGGTAACTGTGGAAAACTTTTGTTTGAACTGCCCTGACCATTATTTCCTGGGGATTGTAGTCAGAAGACCTTGTGTCCAGTTAGCTGTAGTCTGACAAGGGTTGATGACAGAGAAGCAAACAAAACATCATTCATAAAACATGTCCACAGTACCTGCACTACAACCAAGTGGGTCAGCTGGCAGAGTAGGAAGAGCCAGCTGACGAGACCTGGAAAGTCAGAGCAGCTGCGCTCTAACCCCTGTTGCTATTTATTATTTATTCAATTCATTCTTTTTAAGATGGGACATGCAGAACAACACAAATTTGTTTTGCCTTTTAGAGTCTGCTTGAGCAGACCAAGTGCCTGTCGGGGGCTTACCTCCCAGGAGAGCACTTACCATCATCAACAAGGGGGCTGTCAGGGTGGATTTGCAGCATTTTCTAAACTGAGAACTGTCTGAAGTGTGGGCTCACAGGAGAGGACACGTAGCCCTGGGTCCTACAAAGCAGGAAGCCTGTTGGAACTGTGCTGATCTTGCTCGCCTACAGCCATCCCTGAGGGTACCTACCCTGAAGCCAACCTTGTTAGCTGGAATGCTGCCAGGACGCAAACTTAAACACCCACCAGGACAACCTACATCTGCAGCAAGGCTTGTTTTGCTTATCAGTTGGCTGTGGTGAGATTTCTCACTGAATAGACAGTTTCTTTTCGTGCTGGAGAGAAATAACTAGAAAAGAAAGCTGACCATGTTCTTTGTAGGAAATCACGCTTTTAGTTGTTTTTTTCACTGTTTGTCCTGCAAGTGCCATGATGTGTGCATTCTCTGAAGAAGAAAGGGCATAGCTGCAGCTAGCTTGGGAATAAATATGGTCCAGAGATACAAAAAAGCTGGTTTCTGCACTAACCACAGCAACATGACTCCTGTTTTGGAGCTGTTTCACATCTGTCCAAAGAGAGGCACAGGCAGCTGGAGTTCACATCTGAGTGGAAAATAGCATGTACACATACCCATATGTGTGCTGGAGAACCTTTGAAGCACAGACAAAGCCTCTGGGAAGTAAAAGGGAATGCATCTCATGCTAGCATCAGCTAGAGGAGTTTGATGCAATCTTTACCCAGCAATGAGGCTGAGGATCTAGGTCTGTGGCCTTGCTCAGGAGTGGCAGATTGATGCTGAAAGATGGGTATAAGTTGTTCATGCAGAGCAATTTTTTCTTTCTTTTTTTTTTTTTTTAATGTGATTTTCAAACTGTTTGTGTAAAGGAGGGAATAAGTGCTCTTTTCCTGAATTGGCCCTCATTTTTTTTTAAATCTCATTTTCACANGAATTGGCCCTCATTTTTTTTTAAATCTTATGTTCAAACTGTTTGTGTAAAGGAGGGAACAAGTGCTCTTTTCCTGAATTGGCCCTATGAGAAATAGTATGGCTATTTCTCAAGAGAGTTTTGAGCTGGATTCATGGGTCTTAGATGGAGTAAATTTTAATCTGTTCAACACTTTTCCCCAAATTATCTCAGATATCAATGGCAGACTAGCCCCTGCATGGCTGAGGGAAAGCTGACATGTGGAGCCTGAGAAAGCTTCCTGAGGGTCTGTATCTTAACCAGCCATGCAAGTTACATCTTCACAACTTGTGATAAAACCCGACACTGCTGGGGATTGATGTCATACTGACAGTTTCACTACAGGCTGAGTGACCCAACAGTCACACTTCAGCCTCAGCCAGAAGTTCTTTGAAGTTTGTTGCCTGAGATTTAGTTTCTTCTCTTTGTGTTTAAGTCTCCATGTCTCTGTTTTTGTAGGTGAACAATGAAGCAGAAGCCAGAGACTTTGAAGGAGATCCTGCAAGTGTTTCAGCCATGGATCACTGCCACATTGTCACTGGGCTTCATTTTTTTGTGTAGCTTCAACTCTGTTGTTCTCCCTGATGAAATAAGTGGTGTTACAGAACAAATTCTTTTCAATTTTGTCTGCTGCTAAATGAAGTCTGGTTTTATTTCTCAGTATAATGCAGACCCTGCATCTAGTTTACTTATGATTTATATTCTGTTGAAAGTTATGAGCCTTCATGAAGCCTACTGGCTAATAATTAATTAAGCTAATTTTAAGTCATTAATCTATTGTTCTGCATGATCTTTCCAGAAGACATTTAAGATGTCTGATGCAATGTTTATTCTCAGCCCTTTTGATGCAAGTCTATAAATGCCTGTCTTTATTTTCCATTTGCATCACTTGCAAATGGTTATCTGCACAAACCTAATGATTTACAGTAACCCTTCAAAAATAGGTACTTGAGGTGAACCCATTTAAGATGATTTTTTTCTAAAAGTGTAGTATTTCACCCAAGCACCTTATGAACAGAAAGCCAAGTGCTCTAAATGCATCAGCATTATGATAGCTTAAACCCATTTGCTGTGGTATTGAGGACTGACACACAAATGACCCTGGGCCTCAGTACATGGAAATTACTTGTAATTACTCTATATTTTCCATCCCTCAACATGTTCATCTCATAACTCTTTGGTAGACACTCCTTTGAGCTGGCTCTAACATTATCAGGGGAAATTCAGAGATCTCTGCTGGAGCTCTCCAATTTGCAGCTGCGTGGCTGACCCATTTTTGTTTAGGACGATGTGTCTTTGGTTATAAAACCATCATTCTTTATAAGCCTCTTGCAGGGGGATAAATGGATGTATTTTTTTTTTTACTCTATGTGACATTTTTAAACAGATTGATACTCTTTTCTCAGTGTTTTTTTAATCTCCATTTTATGAAAAATGAAGGTATTTGGCATGGAATTTCAATTTGATTTATATTCAGAATTTCTCTCAACATGTTTAAGTCTAGTTGATATCAAAACACGAACAACAGCTTTAATCATTACCAAAGGTTTCCATGTGATTTAATAGTGAGAGGATGTTGGCTTTCCTCATTATTTCATAACTTCTTATAAACTCATACCAAATTCATTAACTTTCATCCAAAATAAATTACATTGAAAACCCATAGGAAAGAAGACTTTGAAACAATATCCTACTGCAATTTCTGTGGCCCCATCCAATCTTGGTGCTGTCTCTCATTGCTATACCATAAAAGTAACAGTGTTGTGAAGTAAAATATCACCAAAGTGCTAAATCTCTCTGCTGGGCAGGAGTCCTCTGAATTTATGCTGCATATTCCACTCAAGTTCACTTTTTTGTGTGTGTGTTTATTAACACTAGTGAGTCAATAGAGCTTTGAAAATGGGAATATTTCTCTACTTCAAGTCATCAGGAAATAATGCCTTCTCTCTTTGGAGGCCAAGATCTTCAAAAATGGAGAGAATGCAAATCAGAAGTGAAAAGGATTTGATTCTTACTTGCCAAGAGGAGGTTCCCATCTTTTCTCAGTGAAGTCCATTAGGATTTTTGCTATTGATTCGCCTGAGAAGAGGGCCAGACCTTAATTTGAGGGAGGGAAGAACATTCAGCTCTTTCATATTGTTAGATAAAATAAAAATTCTTCAGCTAACTAAGCTTGTGACCATTTGAAGAAGCAGCTTAACAAGAAATATTCTCAGTTTTGCAAAGGTGCTAACCCCTAGAAATTAGGGTACTTACCCACCACAGGGGTAAGCCTACATAGGTTATGGAGGGGCTTCAGTACCTCCCATACCCCACAGAAGCCAAAATCTAAACTCATAGAGGAAACTTAACAATTCACGTCTTGCTAAGAGAAGGATATTCAGACCTTGCAGGTTATTGAGATTGTGCCTGTTGCTACCACTGGTCTGGGGAGTCCCCTGGCAAAGAACCAACCAAACATAACCCCACCTTCCTCTTTTGCCACCCATCAGTGTGAACAACCTGCTCTTGGGTACAAAGTTTACATTCTGGTCTGACCACTTGGATAACGTGTTTTCCAGTAGTTTCTCTAATCAATCAGTCTGAATAGTCATATATTTATGCTGAAGTGTTTCTTTTGTTACCTTCAAGACAAATCTGGGAGCTCTAATTCCAGCTCAGGATGAGGTGGGCTACATGATAGAACGATACTCCAGATTTTTACAGCTGCTAAATATAAAATTGATAATGGTTACCTTCCAGCTCAGGTGAGGTAATTGCAATATTTATTTTCAATGTGCAGTTTGTCACTTTCCCACGTCTTGCAATCTAGCCCCTCGTCATCCCTTTTATTTTTGCCTTTTCAGTGGGTAACACATATAATGTGAAGGCTGTGTTTAACACCAGAATTTCATTGTACAGGAGCACTGGGCTCAATGTATAAAACAAAAATATAAAGTAGCTCTAATGAATTAGGTCATGAACAATGGAAATTAAGACATATTGCAAGAGGAGATTAAAAAATAAAAGCAGAAACCCTTTAAGGCAATTATGAAGCATAGACCATCTTTATACCATCCAACTCAGTGTGATGTAAGGACTCACAAAGGAAGTTGCTAGCTAAACTTGCATGCACAGAATTCCTTATTCCGACTGTACCAAAAAACCTGCTCAGGAATATCTGTAGCTGTCTTTTTGAAGTTAAGTCCTGTCTAGTAATGTTCTGGTGTGGGAATCCACAAGTGGGCTTTAGAACAGTCATGGTCTTCACTGATAACCAGACATCCAGTGGACATTTCCTGTGATTCTCATACTTACATCTCAGAGCATCTGCTGGTCAGGAGGCACTCAAATGTTCACCTGCATACAAGCATAGCCTAAGCATACGTTTATGTCAGCCTGCCTGTTTTAAAAGACCATGTCCCTTCAAATTGCTCATCAGTTTTTAAAAAGTTAAAGTTCTAGTTGTCAGTAAACACATCAGGTGGTTCATGCAATGTAACCTGCAACTCAGCTGCTGGTAGGGGATATAAAGCTGCATGAAATCTGTCTTTATCACTGCAGGAAGATTTGTGGAGTCGCTGCTTTCATCTCATTGTAGTTACTGCATTGACTTTTTAAAGAGTGGATGGTTTTCTCTGGCTTTGGTCACTAGTTTCTGAGAAAAACTATTAAAATTCAATGTAGTTTTGCCAGTTGGACCAGCTAAGGATGCTTCCTTCTATTTGCTCTTAAAGCTCCTGAGGAATATGTGATTTAAATTCCGTTGGGATTTCACTTTTATCTTTGCAGTCAAAAATATCCATGTATTTTCTTCCACTTTTCCCAGAGCAACATAAGAGCTGTGTGCTAACATGTGCTACAAAAATGTGTTTCAAAAAGTAGATTGCAAATATCCATTTGAATAACTTGGATTTATTTCAGCTACAACTCCAACATCTTTAATTGTATTTTCCAGTAAAGTTCTTAGGACCTTGTTAGCAAAGCAGTAAGATGGTATGGCAAACTGCCTTGTAAAATCTGAAGTTTCTTGCATATACTTGCAAAAATGAGCCCAAGAGCTAACAAGGTTTGAAGTGACAGGTGTGGGGCAAGAGCAATATTATGTTAAATATTAAATAAAGCAAGAGCAGAGAATTGTCACAGTGGTCTATTAAACGTGGAAGGAATCATATCTGTAAAGGCCTCCTGCTATAAACCAGAGGCAGCTGGAACAGAAACGCTGAAGGGAATAGAGGTGTGTGAAACACCTTGTCTCCAAGTGGTTGCTGAGCACCACATGGTACCAAAACAAAAAACAGCCTAAGTAGAATGTGGATTTTCAGGATCTCTCTCAGAGCCAGAACTCTCCAGAAATGTGGAAGGCAGCAGAAGGAAATTCAGGAGGCGCTTTTCCTTGTGAGGAGGGAGTGCCAGTAGGAATGAAGAAATTCAGAAGGTAGCTTTGTTCCTGACAGCAGCTGGTTCTCCAAAGCTTGTTGCAGTCAATAATTTCCTGCTAAGCAGAACAGAGGCTGACTGTGAATCTGTAGTGCAGAAATGTGAGGAACCCCAAATTCCATGTAAAAATCAAAACATATGTGTAGGATTGGCTCAGAGTAAGCAGACTCTTGCAATTTGGAGGACTGTTTTACAGCAGAATGGGCCCTAATGTGAGCTGGGAAGAAAACTAAGAGAAACTACTGGAAAACCCAGAGTGAAGCTGAACAAAACTGTTATAAAGTGCTGGTTAATGCATGTTTGTTAGTGCTGGTTAGTGCATATTAGTGAGGAAGGAGGTCACTTGGCACAGTCTCCAGAGTGAACTCTGCAATTCTTTGACACAGGATTGGTTTGGTATGTGAAGAAGTCACCAGAACCCCAACCCCTCCAGGTAAAAAGGTGTGCAGAGCTCTGTCTTGGATCAAAATGAGAACATGGCAACTTGCAAACATTGGATAACCAATAGGTAAAAAGATGGTGTCCAAGAAAACAGAAAATAAAAAAAGGCAATGGGTTGCATCATGTCTTTGATTGTGGGCATTCTCAGAGTGTGGCCAGCACAGGCAAAGGAAGACAATTATGCCTGTAGCTCAGCTGAACTCCACAGAGCAGCAATGAATAGAAGAATGTCAACCTGAAAGTAAATATGACAGCCATTATTTCAATCTCAACATTGACACACAATCCGCTGTTCCCAGAAACTATAATAAAAGAGCTTCAAGAAAAGCCTGAAAATAGAAGATAAACTGATGAAGAGAGCTATTTACACATCAGCCAGAGAAGTATTTTTCTGTAGCAGTGCTGTGTGCACTATCCTGCTGCACTTGGAGACTGCCACACCAGAGGGATGCTCGTGGTACAGTACAGCACTGTCACAACAAATGACTTGCTGCTTCTTGACGTTAGTTTTCATGTACCAGAGGAGACAAACAAGTTCAGGTGTCAGCAGCATCACAGACTAGTTGGACGTTGTTGTTAAGGTAGGGAAGCAGACAGGCTTGGACGCTCCTGGAATCCCATGTTACGTGAACCCTTCTCACTTGTCATTCACAGGGAGCTCTAGGGAATACCTCTGTGACATCAGGCTGTTCCGAGATCTGTGCTCTGCACTGCCTGGGCAGTGTCTGGAGCACAGGGGAGAGTGGAAATGAAGCAGTCTTTGCCAAGGTCCTTGCTGCAGAGTGGTGACTGAACAGCACAAGGAGCTTGAGCTCACATGATTAACAGTTTCTATTCTTCCACAGTTCAAATCAGTAGTCTGATGTAGCCAGAGCTGGGGTTTTAGAGACCAGATCTCTCTTGCAACTGAAGTGGAGCAGTGACTAAAATTCCTCTTGCTGAGCTGGACAGTAAAGCTAACTGAAGAGGTCTGCTTTTTGTATTAGCTTTTTTTTTTTTCCCCCCAAAATGAAACACTCCAGTGAAAATACATTGGAAATTTCATGTCTTTATCAACACCTGAAAAGTAGAAGACCAGCTTTCTTTTTTCATTTATGAGTTTTGGTTTTCCACTCTTTTGAGAAAGATAAAAGTTCTTTTTTGGCTAAGAAAGAAATTGCAAGAGAAATCATTAGCAGAGGTCTTTACCCAGCTTAAATGCCATTCTTCTGGAAGCTCTACCTTTTTTCAGCTTTCATCTGATGGCAGTGTTAAACTAGGCAATTTGTAAAATTTGGTAACTGTTGTCATTTGTGATAGGAATTGTTCAGAGGCATTGTATCTGTTGAACACATCCATTTCTTCTATTAACTAAGATTGATGTACAAGTTGCATCCAGGGGTTGGATTGTCTCTAGCAGGCTCCAAACTTTTTGAAGTTGTTTATAATGACTGAAGTTCTTTGGCTTGTTCCTCCAACATGACTTCCTTGCTGGCAGTGGTGGGTTTGAATGAAGCAGGCAGCTGAGTGGATGTTCTGTAAAAATTATGCCAAACGTAACGGAACTGATAAATTCCATTTCCTTTTACAAAAAAGTCATCTGGAAGATGCACTTCAGCAAAGCAGAGCTGATATAATGCTCTGGATGGCATAAAGGGTTTTAAAAAACGGCCTGAAAGAACACACGTGAGCAGAGCATAGATTTCAGTTACATCTCTATTCATAGCCACAAAATAATTAATCAAACAAATAAATAAATAAATAGGAAATACCATCAATAATTTCCAGGCCTTAATTTAACATCACTACCACATGCATAAGGCATGCTGAGGTTGCTGGGCTATATGTTACCTGGAAGTTTATAAAATATGTATTCTGTCAGCCACTGGCTGCTGCTTGGTTTGCAGATCAGCGTGAAGATGTTTTGATGAGTAAAACACAAATGACCTGTGTTGCACCTGTCTGACACAGCCTCTCTGAGGTACCAATAAACTGATTGCAACTACACCATGAAGGAGCTGAAGTCCCATATTATAACAGGGAAGAGGCAGCTGCAAATTGCTCACACTTGAAAAACCAGTGTTTTTTAAAGTCTTTTCTTCCCTTGTTTGATAATAGCCTCATTTCTTTAGTTTTCCCTGTGAAGTCCCACCTAATTTTTCCACTGAGACAAAAAGGGTGGGAGAAGTGTGAATAAAAATCAGTTCTTGTATATTACTACCAATTTTCTCCTCATAAAACATAGGTCATACGTGACTCTAAAAGGCAAAGATTTGGGCATAATAATTAAGTAGCATGACTGGAAGCTAGGATAGGGTATTTAATCACATAGGAATAGTTGCATACCTCATTGACTATGAAAATGCTCCCTGTGTGCTTTTTGGGGTGTGCCACACTATGCCAAGCATATATTATCCTGTAAATATTGATGGTGAGTAATTTAAGATCAGTAGTTGCCTTCTTTTCAGAACACCTCAGACGTGATGGTTCCCTTTCCGCCTTATTGGACTCGCACTTTTGGGGCCATTCACTCAATCTTTGCTTTCTAGATTGGGAACTTCTTGAACAAATACAGTTCACTTTGTTCATCTTGATATACCCTCCCAGAAGCCATTAATTGCCCAATGAGCCCAATGGACAATTAATGGTTTCTGTGGGTGTTCCATCAAACTGGTTACATGTGAAGCTTCTAAATGGAGCACAGCATGAGTTCAAAGAATACAGAGAGAAGAGGGGTGTGCTGATTTATACATCCAGCTGTTTTCACTGATTGAGGACAGGGCCCTAAACCCCAGAGGGCTACAGAGGATAACCACCAACACTGACAGCCTGAGGACCTGTCTACAGCATGCCAATAGGATGCATGAAAGAGTGGAACCTCGGGGCTTGGATCAGAGGGAGGTACAGTGGCAAGAGCAGGATGCTCAGAGGAGCTGCCTGAGGTACCTGGGGCACATTTAAGTGAAAACTCCAGTATGGGCATTCATAGCATTGGGCAACAGCTGAGTAAGAGTGTTCAGGACCCTGCTTTTCAGTCATTCTTGAAATGAATGGAGTCAGATCTTAGTCTTGGTTACTCACTTTTGCCACCTGTTGGAGTGAAATGATAATTCCTTTATATAAAGAATAAAATAAGAATACGTGTATTCTATCTCTCTATCTATATATATGAAGTGACCTATGGAGTTTCATGTATATTGTTTTAATTAATTCAGAAGGAAAAATATATACCAAACAGATGTTATTTCTGATGTAAAATTAATGGGGGTTGTTTCATTACAGACCAAGTAGTTACAAATACGTTGCCCTTCTTTTTATCAGCCAGTATTTTTATTGGCATTTGTCTAATTCTTCTTTCTCCTCTATCATGAACCTCTTAGTAGTCACAAACACAAGGTTTGAATATTCTTTTTTCCATCATGTTCCACTAACATATACCACTATGGTTCTACATAAATTTGCTTATATAAGTTATGTATATAGAGGTACATCATGCTAAGAGCAAAGAATACAGTAAAGAATAAAGCACAATACTTCAAAAAAACCACAACACACCAAAAAAACCCCCTAAAAACCAAACTCCATTCATTCAAAGATGAATAAGTAATTTATTGCTTTTGGGTACTGAATGTCACAAAATTCTGGAATCATAGAACATCTCCATTGTTTATGGTTGAGTAACTTTTCTTTTTAACTTATTAACTGAAATAATGTAGATTGATGTTACAGAAATTTGTATATGGAAATACCTTTAGACAAAAGTAATCATTTAGTTCAAACAGCACTAGTGAATTCATAACATTACCCTAGTGCACATTTAGACTGAGTCTCTTTTCAATTGTATATGGAATATGTGTTGTCCTCTGGTAAAAGTAAAAAGTATGTGCAAATACATATATGAAAAAAGACAAGAAAAGGAAAAATATGCAAGCTGAAAGCAAAACCCCTGCTAGGCCTTTAGTCTACTAAAATAATGTTATTTTAATACATGTTAAACAAAAAAAAGCCAGACCTCGTCATCTTACATTTTCCTATTTCCCTAATGAGACTCAACTTATCCTCATCTGCTTTTAATTCTGAGTTTGAAAACGTGAAAAACTTATCTTCAAAATCAGAATTATTTATCTTTATGAGATAAATGTTGTCTTTGTGTATTGATGGAAAAATGGGCCTCCAATACACAAGGTGCGATAAGTGGGACTACTGCTAAATTCTTTTCTTGGCTGCCATCCCACCAAGTGAGTCATATTTAGTCAAGATTTTGCCTTTATTACACACTTGGGGTCAGTATCCTGGAGATTTAGTGGTTACTAATGGTTACTCAGACAGAGAAGTGAAGGAAAAAAGGTAAGGCAGAAAAAAGCATACACATAAGATACACTTTTCCAAGTCCTGCTGCGAGACTGCAGGAGTGAAAGCTGAGGAATCTTCTCATTCCCTCCCTGCCCTCCAGTATCTGTCTTTTGGGGGCTGAAAAATGCCCTTTTAATGGTCTCAAAAAAGGAGAGTTATGGTAACCCTCTTTTTAAGTAATCCTAAAAAGTCCCGTGACATCAATCCAGAAAAAAAACAAAGATCTAATTTAGATACAGCATCTGTGAAACAACAGGTTGGGGACAATATACTCTAGGTGCTCCCCTCCTCAGTCCCCCAACATCCAGCTATATAATCCATGCTGTAAACAAAAGCAATGAAGGATGCAGCCAAAGAAAAGACAGACTCTAGATACAGCTAAATTCCATAATTAATCTAATCATATAATATTATTTTTTCTGTATTTCATGTAATTGTCTCTTCCAATGTCTGCGCATGTATCTGTCTGGGATTCAGATCATGTTGTCATTTCATGCCATGACCATTTGATCTATTAGCCCAAAAGTTTTATTAATGGTTAAAGGACTAAGTGAATTGGCCACTTAAACACATGCCTCCATTTCAGCAGCTTCACCAGATGACCATTTTATCCAAATGACTGTGACAGAAATTAGAGCTACTGCAGCTCCCTCATTCATCGTTGCTCATTGACCTTTAACTGCAGCCAAAGTGTATGGAACTGTGGTTAAAGTGTCCAGGGGCATTGTGAGTTGAGAGAGGAGGGGATGGAGTAGAGAGCGAGGAGGGAGAAGGTTACTCTCCTTTCGGGTGACACTGACCCCCTTTGAAATCAATCACAAAAATACCATGATACCGAAGGTGTGTGGACCAGAATGTCGCTGTGCAATTAAGTGCTGGGTCTTGCCATTTGAAAAGAATATATATTTCTCTATTTAGAGTACTGAAATGAATGATCTCTGTTAATGAAAGAAAGTTATGTGGGAGTAAAATAGTCTTTGGGACTAGAATCCTGTTGCCAGCTTTGCTCTCTGCTACACAGTTTTGCGGCTAATCTGGGCACACAGAAAGGGTTTCCAGCTGCTCTGCGCTTTCCCAGTGGAGGGATTTTATTGAGTGCTTGTGTATATATGTGTGGCAGCACCTCTTTCAAGCACTGCATGCAGCAGCCAGGGAGGCTTATTGGTGGGTCTGGTTTGTTGATGGGTTTTTGTTTGGTTTATTTGAGGGTTTTGTTTGTGTATTTGGTTTTTTTCTTTGTATCCCAGAGGAAACAGCTGGGGAAAAGATTTTGGTGTAGACCTGCAGGCTTCTTATGCCAGTTTTTTTGAGCTGTTTGTTATGTTTGAGTTAATTTGTCCCATGTTTAGAAAATGTGGACTCCTAAAGAATGTAGATGTGCATGAGAAACATTAAAAATAAACAAATATTTCAGTAATACCACCCAAACTGTCCTCATGTTGTTGGATAAAATAAATCAATGTGGGTATTTTCAGTGTGATGAACCAACACTTGGGAACATATTCCTAAAAGGAGTCCCTTCAACACAGGCTAGGACCCACTTTGTTACTTGAAGTCGATGAAAATACATTTGCAAGTAGGAATTGCTTGCACACATATGGTCTTCAGTGAGGGAACTTGTACCAGCAGCCCACAGATGAGCTGAAACCTCAGACAAGTTGTATTAAAGTTTGGGTTTATATCTACTAGGAAGAAGATGGAAACTTATTTTTGTCTAACAATGTTAGCCTAAAAGTCCATTTTTTTTAATAAGTAAAAGTTCCTGAAACTAATTATGTAAAATCTCCATCTTTAGTATGGTTTTCATTTACTAAATAGCTTCTTCCCCAGTTGCTCTGTTTGAGCTCAAGGCTTCAAATTTTTGCAAGAAGCAGTCATTTTTTCATGTGATTAACACACAAAAGGAACAGACAGGCAAAATAGCATCCTCTGTTCCTTCAGTATTTTTAAATAATTAGTCCATTTGATTTTAATGTAAAATACATTTTTCAATTTCATTGTAAGAACATGATACATTTATGGAAAAAGCCCTTAAGTACAGCTTTTTCTCCAAATCAAGCCACCTATTTCTTCCCTTTTTCCCCTTCCTTATTAGAGTATTTCTGTACCTTACACCAAAGGACAAGAATCAATCACCTGTTTCATGCTGAAAGCTACATTTTGCTATATTAACCCTTTTTTTTGCATCACTTCCAGGGGCAAACCCTGAGTTGGTGCGAGATGATCTCCAGTGAGGTTAATAAGCTGGTCTCTAAGTAGAGAGCTGCACATCCAGCCTTGCTTTTTCAAGGCCATATAACTCAAGTTGTTTATGACATAAATCTAGAGGAGGGATTGCCTTTCAGTTTGCTGATAATTCTGCCACTGTAACTATTGCTGTCTTAGTTACTGCTTTGTATATACTGATTTTCTAAATTGCTGTTTTACTTCTTTTTTCTTTTTTTTTTATTCCCACTGATTTGATTTTGCTTCTTGCTATATGCCAAAAGCAGGCTTCAGTTAATCACAGATAAAATTTAAACTTCTCAAATAGTTCCTGTGAATTTTGTGGCCAAAAATCCGTATTTCTTAGCAGCAGAGTCTTTGCTTTATTTCCATGTACAGGGGTTTTTGCACACACATTTGTTCATTTGCAAACATTGGTACTATCTAAATAAAGACATTCCTAAGAGACCAAAGCTGAGTTTTTTAGTGCATTATTATCATGGTTTCACTTACAGGGAAGAGTAGGATTTCATCACACCCCAGATCCAGTGTCACTGTAAAATCCATGCCTTCAGTTTCAGTGAAGAAACAGAAATATGCTGCCTGCACTGATTCTCAGTGTTTATACTGGGCATAATTGTGATTTTCCATGTTGACATGAGATTCAGTGTGCAGTCTGTGGAAGAGGCTGGAAGATCAAGGCAGGAACCCAAATCCAAGCCAGCTGTGGTGCCAAGAGAGAGCAAACTCCGAGGCTGCAGCTCAAGGCATAGGTATGCAAGAGGATGTATTTCCTTAGCAAATGGGCTAGGTAAACATCTGTAGCCTGTCAGCTGGATAGGAGGGACTAAAGACCAGTCTTTAAAGTTTATCCTTAGTGCAAGCAGATTAAGTGCAGCTTGCTTTTATTTCTGTCATCTACATCTACATAATACGTGTCATTGCCATTGGGTTTCTGCTTTGGATTTTGTAAGTCTAAGTGATCTGCTTTGAACTTTCACCTAACTTCAATGAAGAATTATTTCAAGGTCACCATCTAACACCAAAGCATTCTGTGGCTGTCCTTACAGCCAGAGGTCTGAACCACCCCTAACACACACCTGGCAGTTGCCTCCTTTTCTCCATAATACTCAAATGCAGGAGGAGACAAGCCTGTGTAGGATGCAGTAGTCTGTGTTCAGAGTTAACAATAGGAATATAAGAAGAAAAAAAGTCTTTCTGCAACCAGAAAAACTCTGGCACATGGCAGTTAATGTGGCATTTAATCTGCCTCATTCTGCAGAGTCCTGGCAGGGTTGGGAAGCACCATTCAGGGCACATCAATAACACCTCAACACTTACTATTGATCAGAGAGCAAATCACCAGCTGAAGAGGGAAAGTTTGCATACCTGCTGTTATCAGCTCAGACTGGAAATGAGTAAATGTGCAGAAACAGTGAAATTATTTTTCCTTGTCTTGATTGCATTTTATAAACAAAAAGCCTTAGAAACAAAACCAGCCTATAAAATCCTTTGTCATTATTTCCTTCCTGTTTCCCTTCCAGCCCAGCTAGTGCATTTGCAGGCAGGTGAGCTCTTTGGAATAATTCTCCCATGTAGGAAAGCATGGGTGCTATGAAATATTACTGCAGTCCAGTTATCTCTGAAATGCTGATCTGCCTGGCTAACATGGAGCTGAAATTCAGTTATTCCCTTTGACATGGAGTCAGTTGGGAATTTACCAGATGAACTTCCTTGACAAATAGCTACCACCCACTCTATCCATCACTTCAGGGAAGCTGGACTGCCTCACACTTTTTCTTTCCTAAGCTTTTATCTTTTGTTCTGCCTCTCAGAAAGATCACGGGGTAAAACCCAAAGCAATATTCAAAGGTATGTGGTTTAGAGCACCAAACATGTAACAGAGATATTTCAAAATTGCATATTGTACAGTAATCATGTATTGCAGAATTTTCTCCTTTTTAATACAGAAAAATTAGATAGAGCTCTTCATTAATATTTTAATTGGCATAAATGTTGAGTTCCCAACTATCCACATGGTAATTTACCCTTCTACTGTAGCTGGTGGGAGGTGGTTTGTTTTTCTTTGTGCTAATACAAGGATCTCACTTCCTGAAAGCTGCAGACAACAGTTGCACGGCATGGGTGAAAGGCACAAAAGGAAAGAGAAAATATATACAGAATAATTTTTCTAAAGTCTAGAAGAAAAATAGGTGTTTGTCTAATATCTCTCATGTCAGGCAGATTGAAGTAGCTAATAAGCATTTTCACTGAACCACAGAATGGTGGACTTTGGAAGACATCTTTGGGGTCATCTGGCCTGAACCCCCTGCACAAATGAATGAGTAACTCTCGGCCTTGTCTTAGCTAAGCAGCCATTGGGGGAAATTTTTAAAAAATGCATATATAAAAAGGAATTTTTCTGTTCAGAACCTAGCCTGAGAAGAGGGAGGGGATTCTCAGCAGATACGCAACATCTTGGAAAATTGGGTAACCTATAGATTTCCCAACCTATACATGTGCTACTTTCCCATAAACTCTGGTGATATCCATGACAGCCACCATCCCAGTGTCTTCTCCTGCAGGGCACTGGAACTGCTGTGGATGAAGCATGGCTGGAAGGGGGCTGATGAGGGAAAGTCTGATCCAGCACAAGGCTTCTCCCTTTGGCCCTTGGCACACGGGGAGAGCAGGATGCCCCGGCAGAGTTCAGTGAGTGGCAGGGCCCTGGGTTTGGAGACAGGGAAAGCCCAGACCTACAGCTGGTGTAAGCCTGGAGAGGAGCTGCCAGAGGAGAGGGAAGGCTGCTTCACCTTCCAAAGCCCAGGGCTGACCAGTTCCCTGCTCTCATACACTTCCCAGACCAGGTGCCCTGGTCCCTTGTCCCCGGCATTTCAGCATCAACAGTTTTTCCCTGAGCTTTCCTCAAGCATCATGAGGATTACTTTTGAAAGCATGTCAGTTTTGTCACTGCATGGCTTTGCTGTTGTTGGTGGCACTGCTGTTGTTTTTCAGGCTTTTTTTTTTAAGGGAATAAAGGATAGAGGAGCATGGGGTTTGCCTGGATGTCTGTCTCTCGTCTCTTTTTATTTTTCTTTGAGCCCAGTGGCAGATTTCAACCAAATGTGACAGAGGGTTAAAGCTCTCCCAGATAATTAACAAATGCCATGAAAATAGACAAATGGGTAGAGGATACAGATGCTATAAATGCCCTTACTGTGGGAAAAGCTGCTGAGTGGTATCCCACATCATCAGGCACTAGAACAGCCACATGGGAAAAGGGCCCCTGTAAATGCCCCAAACACAGAGTTTGCTTAAGCTGCGTTTGTGTTTCATGCATGCCAGAGCCAACCACTTGTAAGACAAAGTTCCAAAGAAAGCAGGATTAATTCCTTCTGTGCACAGCTAGAGATTGGTTTTCAGATTGGAGTCCCCTCAAAATGTTCCTTGGACCCAGATGTTGACTTTTTTTTTTAAGAATGCTTTTAGCTACCTGTAAGCAGGTATGATGAAGTGATTTAACCAGGAAAAATGGCCTTATTCTCCTCACAACCACTTTACCTGCAGCAAGATCTGTACTTCAAACACTTAGAAAAATGGGCACAACTACAACCCTGCCAACCAAACTGTGCCTGTAAGGAGCATTGGCTGCAAAGCTGCATATGTTTGGTGTGCAGGGCTCAAGAACAGAGAGTGGAGTCCAACTGAGGAATTAGGAGAATGGGCTCATACCATGGCACAGTGATGCCCTATCCATTATGGAGATGCAACAGTTGCCCCAGATAAAGTGGGGAGGGGTGGAAGGGGGGAATGGCTGGAGGTAGCACAATCAAGAGCTCTCAATATTTTAAGTCAAGCCCTTTGTTAAATATTCAGCTCTCATGGCATCCTGGAATAACACTGAATGAAAATTACACTGGGAAAAATAAGGCAGGAGAGTCATTCTGTGATCAAACATTCCAGCTGTGCATGGATGTATCTGAGGCACAGCTGGAGCCCAGTGTCAGATGGTTCTGGCCAGTTTTAGGAATACAGTAAATTCCAGCATCGGGCAGAAAATTTAGAACATGCCAAGAAGGTCATTTGCAAACCCCTTCTTGGGGTTCTGAAGCTTATCACTCTTTCTCCTAGATTTCTGCTATGCTAAAAACTTAGGATGGGTTTTGTGGGATTTTAGCCACAGTCCAGAGGAGTGGAGGTTAGAAAATAGACACCTCTTGGCTCTGTAGTCCATAATCTGGGGAGTGGTTTAGGTCTGTGGCTCAGCCCAAAGTTCAAGGGAGTTAGTAGAGTCAAACTTCCTTCTTTAGCCCAGCTGTCTTTGAAGAAACATTTTAAAATAAAAGCCTTTTCTGGATGTCCTGTGCAAAAGAAAAGCTCAGTTGTTTTCATAATATCCACCATATATTCTAGGTATTTTCCAATATTTCTGCTAAAGGGAGAGAGATAAAGCCTTCTCCTTTAAGTCTCTGTTTTAGCTCAGCTGGCTGTGCACTCTGAGTGGGTGATTTCAGGTTACCTGCTCTCTGTGCCATGACACGACTACATGAAAATCACTGTAGTATTTTAGCACATGTTCAGTACCAACAAGCCAGCATAAGCAAGTGGAGAAAACAGAAGCTTAATCATTACTCCATGTTCTTGGTGTATAAAGAGAGATACTGTCCACCCACACAGTCTGTGATCAATGCCAAATCTTTTGCAAACTTAGGGCTTTCGTTCAGTTTCTCTGATTTACACTTGTGCATCCTTCCTGGTCCCTCTGTTTTGGTGATGTAATGAACTCAATGACCAGAAACTATTCTGACACAATGCACAAAAAAGAGGGGTTGGAGATGTAAGGCTGAGTTCTAACTGATGAGGAGGAAGGTCCTCTCACCCAGAGAGGCTGAGAACAAAACCTCTTTGTACCTTTCTGGGCTTCCTGAGGAACCATGGTGGCTCAGGCTTGGCAGGATGTC
Source organism: Hylia prasina (assembly GCA_013397195.1). Lineage (NCBI taxonomy): Eukaryota > Metazoa > Chordata > Aves > Passeriformes > Sylviidae > Hylia > Hylia prasina. The sequence continues at coordinate 941,170 of VYXD01001702.1, read as the reverse complement.
ACCAGGCTGTCCACAGCCACACAGAGATGTCCACCTAGGACCCATTTACTTGTGTTCCCCTGGCCTGCTCAATATTTCCAATGTTTTAAGAGCTGCATCATTTCTTTGTGAGTGCTTCATAATCCTCTGAGCAGAAAATGGGTCTCTTTTGAATGAGACCTGAAATACGGCCATGGTGACATCATTTCACCAAAAAGGTGCCAAGATGAGATCCTCAAGAGATTCAAGAACACTCCTCTACTGTCCTTGTTAAAATAAATCACTCAAAATATTGTGTTGGGTTGTAATCACGAATAGACATATCTCAGCCACGTGCAGAGAGTGGAAAAGTTTCAGATGAAAATAATTCACACACTGCAGACACATTGATTAAGAAAAAGAAGACACAAAACACTTGGGCAGGGTGGTGGACCTCTTAACACCAAAATCAGGAACCTAACATCAAAGTCACCTCATGCCATAGAACATGGGCAGGCACTATCCATTTCAAGGGAAAAATTGCCTAATAATATGAATAAAGGAGTATTGGAAAGGAAGTCTACGTAAAAAAGTGTTAATGAGTGGGTGCATCCAAAATAGCTGGAATGTTGTGCTTGCCCTTCTCTTTGGCCACTCTTACAGTCCTGGCTACACTGTAAATTAGAGAATCATGGATTTCCCCAAAAACTCAAAAAAAGTTGAGAACTTGTGTTCCCACAAGAACTTTTCATAGGAGGCATAGGCTCATTCATTCATTTTTAGCTGCTACAGCCACAGAATCTTTGGTGTTTAAAATGTAGATAGTCTTGGAAAAAAGAAGGTATTAGTAAGACTTTGACTGTCTCATTTTTTTTTGTGGAAAAACGTGAAGTCAGGCTTTTTACACTGGAAGTTATGATCAGGAGAGAAAATGATAAATTAAACCAGCCCTGCTGAAGGCTGATATCTGATATGCTAGAGCACTAAGGAACCTAATCTACTTGCTTGTGAATATACAAAGGATATAAAGATTATCAGCGAGGACAAAAGAGGAGCATTCTTAATCTGAAATAGATATTATTTGCAGCTTGTCTGCCTTCTGAGGGCTTGAGTGTTCATGCAGACATCTACAGGTTTGCTTGAACTTAGAAATCTCACTGAGCTTTTATATGTGAGAGTAACACAGCTGACTCATAAGTAAATGAGGTTAGCCATGCAGGACTTTTTATTTAATTTTCTTTCTCCTTTCTTGCTCTCTAATTTCTTATTGTGAGAATATTTTGTTCCTCTGTGGCTCCTGATGATCAGGGTCATTTTTCTCCTTGCACAATGTGGTGCCTCATCAATATCAGAGTAAACTCTGCCACTGATGTCACTGAAGACAGGTTTAGATCTAATATGTAAGCATATTCTTGATCCAGAGAGATAACACAAGCAAAGAAACATAAAATCTCACAATACTAATATATATAGTTACAAAAATAATAAACACAGTTTTAAAAAATCGTAAATTGAGAAAAAAGTCTGCCAAAACACTGGTTAGGAAATATGTATCATTAATTCATATATGCTGAGAGAGATTATGAGGTCACATACAAATCAAGAAGCTTTGAGATTACAAGGTTGGACTGATGATAAAGCAGCAATCCAATTTACTATTAATTGGTTTTAATGAGTACCCAGAGAGCCTGCTTTACTGCAGGACCCAATCCTGCCATGCAGTACAATATCTTTCATATGGAAACTTAGGGAGATGTTCATTGCAACAGGATCAGGAAAATTGTAACTCTACCTATTTCTTAGCATCTTATGGAAGAAAGTCTTAAGGACTGTACATTACACAAATTTATAAAGAATTGTTTTGATTAAATAAATATTAAAATGTAAATTTCTTGTCAATATTGTTGAAAGCGTCCTTTTAAGTGTTTAGGCATTATTATAGTAAATCAACTCCAGTTTGCAAGATCCTTGACACAGATTTTCTTTAATATGTATTAATAGTATGTATTTTGCCTTTTAAGGTCTGTTATGAATAGAGTACTTTTGTCTCTCCCCCCAGCTAGATACACAAGTCCCATTCTTGAGCATTTTAAGACAACCCTAAACAATGCTAGACCCTCTTCTGGCCCATGGTCAGGCAAGAGCTGGAGAAGTAAAAGAAGAAAAATGTCTCAGAGCTGCACTGGTCAAGACCATTCAGAGACAGGATTGGGGAAGCGGTAGCCACCNGAGGGAGGGGGGTACAAAACAAAAAAAAAAAAAAAAAAAAAAAAAAATGGGGGCTCAGGATTTTTCAAAAAAAAAAAAAAAAAAAGAAAAAAGAAAAGGATAGCAAATATTTTACTCAGGAATGTTCAGCTGTGATTGGTCATGAAGGTTTAGTTGTTCCTTTTACCCACTGGTTTACTTCCACAAGTGGAAAATTGTTTTTAACCTTTTGTGGCTGTTTTTGTGCAGGTGATTGGGTGCAAAACATGAGTGCTTCCATCAGCCTGATCTGGGAGGGCTTTGTGCCAGCTGTGCTCAAGGTGGGCAGCCATGCAGAGGGCAACAAAGAAGAAAAATCAAGCCCCTGATGGTTCTCTTTTTTCAAAAAAGGAAAAAAAAAAATCAACAGATTCTATCAACTGAGCAATGCCCCAATCAGGGGAAGTGCTTTTTCCTGACAGCAGAAGTCAACAGGGCAATCAAAAGGTTATTTCGATGCTGTGCTCTGGAATCTGAGATGCAATTGCCTTTCATAACTAAAAAAGTGTTGGCGTTTATAATTAGAAAAACACTTTGTTACTCTAATGTCAGTTCTTCCAGACTGGGCTTGGTTGAGTTTTGGTGGGTTTCTTTTGTTTAAAAGGAAGATTGATAACAATTTGGGTGGTGGGGCCTCTCACAGTGTTCAGGATTGGGAGCCATGCTGTTTGGGATAGACTTTGAGGCCAGAAACAGGCCAAGACATTGCCCCATTATGTAATATAGAGGAGCTACTAAGGGAAGTTTTTCTTGCACTGCCCAGGCTACTAAACCTTGTTTTTTAGCAGGCAAGTGATCTCCAGGGATTCTTTAGAAGCACTAGAGAAAAGAGAGTACTTCAACATTACTGGGTGCTTCACTTTTTGTTGTCTGTGAGGGCGCCCATCAGTGCTCAGAAGACAGACTATAAATAGGGGGAGGAAAAACCGGGAAATGCTCAAAACAGACTACAGGCAAAAAGAGGAAGAAAGCATTATGAAGATAACATTTACTTCAGCTTTCCTGCATCAAGGAAAGGGATCTAACAGAGACTGCAAATGTGTGCTGCAGTCTGAACCCAAGCAATCATTATGGGCTGATACATGAATTGGCTGCTCACGAAAGATGAACTTGTTAAGTATCCAACATGCTCCCAGAAATAGACTCTGAAATACATCTTTTGCTGATATTTTTTTCCCCCAGCTTGAAAAGACGGAGCAGACTTAAACGTAGAAGAGTGGTTAATAAAATATACTTGAAATATTGAAATGAGACAGGAGGATCTTGGGCTGAACTGTTTAACTTTTGAAGTACAAGGCCTAAGTTTATTCATTAAGATGATTTGTTTCTCTCCCTGCTCCAAGGAGAGGGAGTCCAGATTGTTCCATCTTGTTCTTGGTCTTGTTCTTTTACCAGTATGACACTGATGGTGAATTTATGCTAATCCTTAATTACCATTAAGGTGAAATTTGCAATATTCAAGAGCAGAGAGGTCAGTTCTGAGCCTACTTGAACCTCTAAGTCATGTGACCAAGGAGCCAATGAACCAACTGTAGGTGACAGTCCTGTCACGTGAAATTTCTGGAGAGGAAGGCAGGCAAAGAGGACACTGATCTGCTCACCCAAAGTGTTGAGTGGATGTGGAAGATGAAAGCCCTAGCAGCAGAAATGCCTTTCTGCTTTTTTGGCTGAGCTTCTAACAGTGAGCCACGAAGTTGTCATTCAGCCCCTGTCAGATGTAATATGTAAGCCACATGCAAGGCAGCTCCACACAGCTGAAAGCAGTGCTGCTCGAGTGAGGAGTCAGATTTGTAGCCTGCCATCAGGGTGGCCAAACATGCATTGCTGAGGTGTGAATTATGAAAGATAGTTTCCAAATGTCCAACGGGCAATAAACATTAATATAAACTAGACATGGGCCCGTGCCAAATAGCCCCAACTCGCAGGGTGTTTGGATTGCAAACATTTGATCAGGATCCAAACTTTGCAGCTGGCCTTATCTCTGCAGTGGCCAAGCCAAACCCTCAGGGTTTGTGGCCACCTGGCACATTCTGTGATCCAAGGATGCAGTATCTGATTACCTGCTCCTTTGCCACCTCCAGCTAACAGTCCTTTCAATCAGCCCTCCCCTGTGCTTCCTGCCTTGCTCTGGTATTCCTTCTCTGCCTTCATGGTTTGTCTCTCTCTGACTCAGACTGGAAGTTCTCCAATTTAGGGGCACACTTTAAATCTGTTGTGAGCAACTCCGTGTAGAATTAAGCAATATTGTGGAAAACCATCAAGGAAAGCATGGGGTCTGAGCATGAACTTTGCACCTTCCACGCGAGGCTGACAAAGGGGACTGGACTGCTCTACAGGTGAAAGAGAGGTAGGCAAGAAATACATTCAGTAAAGGTACCCAGTTCCACTCAGAGGACCTTCAGATGTTCCAAAAGACATAGTAGGGCTGGTTAGCAGTCAGTGCCTGTGGAACACAAGCCAGAACCTCCAACCATCCCTGGGCTCAAACACCAGACTGTGCAACTATTTGTGTTTTTCCTTTCCACCTCAAATCCCACTAAGTTTCCTACAGGGATTTCCAGTCATATTGCACGTGGTTTTATTCCCTGGGGTGTAATCCATAGAGAATCAACTGGATTGGCTGAAACACACACTTGACCCTCTTGTTTCACCTCCAGCAGCAATAAACACGAAAGGAGTTGGGTGATCACCCTGCTCTCTGTGAACTGTCCTTTACTTCCTGGGCCTTTGGTAAGAGACAAAATAAAACACCAGACCTTGGCCTAAACCTTAAAGCCAGACCAACATTGTGATACTACAGCTTCAGGGTTTTTTTCTGTCTTCTGTAAAAGAAATACTCAGGAATGATGTAAATTTCAAAGAATGCTGACTATCACTAAATTCTAAGAGGTTAATTGGCATATCAATTGCCTGTAATTAATAGATGCATATACAGACATGAGAAGTGGAGATTTTATAGCTATGAAATTTGTCCATTAGCTACACTTCACACTCATCAAATCCAGTGTTACTGAAGCAGTAAGACTATTGATCTACATATGGATTCTGCTCGGGCACTTGTGATGTCTATTTAATACCCTCTTCTTAAAATGGAACAAGGGGATTCTCAGCTTGCACCTGGAGTTTTCTCAATTTTCTCTTTGCACTTAGTGGCTGAAAAAAACCTACAAAATTTTATTATTATTTCATCCCCTATTATAACTGTCTCTGGTTTCACCTGAACAGGTTTTCCAAGTCTAAATTTCTGGCTCTAGTAATTATACTGTTGACTCAGGTTTGCGTGAGGAAAAACTTTGTACATTCCACACTCATAAAATACCTCCAGGGATATTATCTCAATTTCTAGAAAATAAAAGGTTAATAAGGATGCCTGAAAGAGTCAAGTGTTGTCTTCAATTTCCAGCTTTTTGAGAAATAGCTGTGTTCACTGATAGTTAAACCTAGTGCTGTGGCAAGTCTTCAAGGTGTTGTGTCTCATCACTGTAGACATTTTCCCTCTGTTTTTTTCTGTTCTCATTGATATGGGAACATACCAGATCCGGTTTCCTATACAGACCTGCTGGATCAGAAGTATGCCTTTCTTTAGAATTCATTTCTTTTTAAAAATTATCTGGACCTAAGGCATCCCTGGGTGTCTAGACTCCCAGGGATAGTCATGAAAGTAGACCCAGCTCTTCTCTGTCAAAGCCCTGCAAGCATCAAGGGCCTGCCAAGATCATCAAAACACAGTTCCTTGAAGTGTGGGTGTAGGTATGAAAATTGCTCCGTTAATACCACCCAGTTTTATGTCTCCACTCACGTGGGAGTGCAGAATATGTCTGACAATGTCTTCAGCTGTTCAGGAATGAGCACTAACCCGCTTGTGTTTTCTGCTTGGTTATGGGATTGGAGTGGGTGGGAAGGGTTCTGTTTCTTTTTCAGCTCACATCTCACAAATCTGCCAATATGTTGTCACCATTTCCCACTCAGACTGCTGCAGAAACCTCAGCTTCATTGCCTATGCTCATTGCTGACTGTTTTTTGGGGGCTTGGGGGCTTTTTTGTGTGTGGTGAATTTTTTCTTTGGTTAGGATTTTGTTTGGTTTTGCTTGTTTTGATTTGATTTTTAAGTTAATTCCTTTTTTAATTTCTTTTCTGTGCAAGATCCAGAGGTGATGGGCTTCACAAGGGCTGTCCTGGCACAAATGGACTCACTGAGAATGTGGACAACCCAGCATTTGTATGAGGGGCCGCAAGAAGGTAAATTACACTGCAAATCTATGGCAATGCAGCTTCAGCCAGAGACAGCTCCAGGTTTTGCAGAATCACCTACTGAGACCCCAGGAAAGGTTGGAAGGTCGAACTGTGAGCTGTCCCACTTTCATCTACTTGTGAAGGTCGTGAAATTCTTTGTAGACATTTTAACAAATAATGCTTCAGAAATATATTTTCCCCTTACATCCTACTCCTTTTTTTTTCTTCACAAGTGTAAAAGCCAACAACAACTCAGCACGCATGTTTTAAGTTAACTAAAAGAAAATAGTAAGAATGCATGTTTCACCCTTCCAGAGGGGTCATTATGAAAGAGTGAGGTTAAAAATAATGTTAACATGATCAGCAAAAAAATGAACTCTTCATTTTTCTGCGTCTTTTAAGACATTCTGGAATGTCCCTCTGTGAGCCCTTTGTCATCCTCCTTCCTTTCCCTTTTAACCCACACCCAGCCTCTGCACCACAGAAAAGGAAAGTTTTTGCTACCTCTGGCTGCAGCTGAAGGAGAGGTCCCTCAATGCTCTATCAGCTCCATTTTAGGAGGAATTCAAGATGCACATTTTTCCCTTCTCATTTTTCCCTTTTGCCTCTGCGTCACTGAGAAAATCAGGCACCCAGATGTAATGGCTGCAGAGATCTTGCAGGATCCACCTCTCTGCTGCTCTAGTTTCCCTCTTTAGTGAATCTTAGAGAATTTGCAGGAAATCTGAATTTCTTTGCTGGTGCTCTATCTTTAAAAAGCAAATGTTACTGAATATTTAAGACTATTTTTTTTCCATCAAATTGTTAACAGATTCGGGACTATCTTTGTTAAAAAATGCAGGAGAAGTTCTGAAATACGTATTTGTAATCGTGTCTATCTTCACCTCCTACTCTTTGTGTCCTGCAGGGACTGTGGAATTCATGACTTGGTGCTGCCACAGGGAGTTTCCTGCTGGACAGCCTTCCTCTAGGAGAATGCTCACCATCACCTTAGATGCAAGATTCCTTCAGGTGTCCAAGAGAGGCAGCAAGACCCACAATTCTGCCCATTTAGGCACTTCTCCAAGCATTTTGCAAGCCTAAATATCTCTCAGTATCTTATTTTCAAAAGCAGGATCCTAAATATCTGGAGAGTTTGAAATTAGGGGTTCCCCAGCCTCAAATTTCAGCACATGCTACAAATCAGTTTAACAGCAGAGTTGTGTTTCCTGGGTTCACCACCCAGTGTTATCCTCTGTGCTGGACTGACATTTCCTGGTCCTAAAGGCAAGCAGACACAACAGTAGCTTAATGGTGATTTCCTCAACTTTGATTTGGAAGGGATCCACAAGGGTGAATAATCTGAAAATGCCATAGCTCAGGACAATAGAGCATCTGCATTATTAATGGACTTATTAGCATAGTTATTAGCACCATGTCAATAATAATCTCACCATCAAAATGATTCTGATAATTATTATTAATATAGCAATGAACATATGTTGCAATGACAATTCTTGATGTTAACACAGTTATGAGCTCTTTGTATATTCTGTGAGGAGATGGGCTCTGGTTTACACAGGCTCTTATTCTATTCGTAGACTTTCTCGGTCCTCTTCCGCCTTTCCCCTGGCCCCCACACCTTGTAGCTGCTGTTTTTCCTTTCCCATGTTTAATTCTTCCTCTCTGTTATCCCAAGCATCACTCTCCTCCTTGAATATTCCCTTTTCAGGGAAATGTGAGTCTCCAATCCCACAGAATTTTTTCCCAGCATGCCATGACTGTTGGGAGTTGTGTAAACAGAGCTGGGTTCACAGCACATATGGAACACGGACCTGCCCCCACAGAACTGGGGTAGGAATCATGGGGTCACAGAATCACAGGAGATGCTCAGTTGGAAGGGGCCCACAAGGATCACTCTTTCTATAATCCCCCTTAAGGTGCTGGAAAGCCACGATGAGGTCTCCCTCAGGGAGCCTTCTCTTCTGCAGGGGAGATGCTTCAGCCCTCTGAGCATCTTCATGGCCATGATCAGCCTTTGGACCTCCTCTAACAAGTCCATGATCTGCCAAGTTCAAAAGATCCTTTTGATCTCTTTCTCTACAAACCTCATCATAGAGTAAGATAAAATAGAGCAGAATAAAGCAGAATAGTATTACTGGACATAATTAAAAGATGAAGATACAAACCATAACTTTATAACAATTAATATTAAGAACATAATTCTTCATATTAAATAATTTTTCTTATGAAATCTATTCATCCTCATTAAGTGAAAAGTAAAGTTCAGTGTGGTTACTGCCTTGGCTGCTTATAATTTTTTTCCACACTGTACTGTGCACTAGCTGGACTTGGAAACTACTAACAGGATTTGCATTGGCTTCAAAGTATAATACAGCAGCTCATGTGGGAGGGACAAGGTTCTTTCTATTTTAGTATTTACTTTCTGGGACAGACAGCTGTGAGAGAGAAGTATGGCAGCTTCAGTCTGAGGCACAGCACTTCCTTTTTTAACTCTTAGATCAACGGTGAGAAGTCTGTACCTGCAGAAGGACCAGGTACTGAGCCTGGAGCTTCTGAGACAGATGCAGGGGAAAAATCATCCTTTTTCCCATTTGTTCAAGTGCAGTTCAAAACTGTATGTAGAAATTGCATTTGCAAAACAAAACAAGCTTGAAAATTTGACTTCCTGCTTTCCAAAGGTCATGCTTCTGTGACTATTTTGTTTTTGACCACTTCCTCATCCCATTCAGGCCAGATCCAACAGACAACCACAGTCAGAAGGGAAAAAGAATAAGGAATTCTAAAACTGATTTATAACCATGCCATCCCTTAGCAACCTCTTTGCATTTCCTAGGTGTTTAAAGATCAGGGAGTCTGTCAAGCCTGGCTATTGTATGGGTAATCCCCAAAAGGGAAAAGTGGAAAACTTCACCTTTCCCAGTGAAAATTCTGCAGAGGATGCTGCCACAGCTGTGACTGAGTCCCACCATCGATGGAAAGGACGGGGAGGAAATGAGACATGTGACAGCAGTGCCTGGCTCCTGCAACTGTGGAAACTTGCCATGTGTTCTGTGCATCGTTTTTATAGGTCTGATCATGACATATGATAGATGCCAGAAAATAGGCTCTTATCATCATTCCACAGTCAGTCTCTCTTTTAGTATGTGCCCTGGGCGTGATCCTGACAGTTTCACTGGCACAGATACAGAAGAAAGTATTTGCTCTTCTCTGTAACCTATTTACAGGGATTTCTTCTGAACTCCCAGAATTTCCCCTGGAGTAGGACAACCCCATGCTGTTCTCACTTAGTGTTATGAATAACATTTTCCAATAAAAAACGTGTCTGTGTTCAGCCTGAAAGATTTCTGTCACAAAACATTTGCCAACTGCAGACCAGAATTTAGTTTGGAATTTTGAATTTTGGGGAAGCCTGCTCCTAAACTAGGGATCTTAGGAGCCCAAGGTCATCAGCTCAGCATGAGCTAGCTCTTTCCTTCTAGGCACAGGGAGCAGAAAAGCCCAGGAAGCCTTGGCTATAAAGTAGGCCACAAACCTTGGAATTTCAGGCAGCTGCTCAACAGAACTGACTTTCTTTGCATCAACAAAAATGAGGCAAATGGCTTTTTATTTTTGAGTTAATGTAGGCTCTGGGGAAGATATTTAATCTGGGAAGTATCATGTGTCTTAGGCTTGGGAAAAAAAATTCTCAGAATTTCTACTTCATAGGAAATTGTGAAATCTTTTAGGTTCTGGTTCAATTTTGATTAAAGTGAAATTTTGAAAAGATTTTTTTTCGCACGCAGTGAAAAAGCTACTTTACCACCAGCTCTATTTCTGCTCCAAGCTAGGGATAATTAGGCAAAAAGGTGGCCAAATAAAAAGAAGAGTCCTGCTACTAATCTCAAAACGGTGAAACTTGAGGAAAGTTCACAGCACCATTGATGTTATTGTAACTAGGATTTGAAAGCAGAAGAGGAAATAAAGTCATTGCCTTGTCAAAGAGATGTAAGACTTATATGAGCTGTATATTTGCCCTCTGGACAGTAGGAAAGCAGTGGAAAAAAGAATGGAAAAAATAGAAGCACTTGAAAAAATATACTGGAAAAGTAAGGCAGATAGGTAGAACTTCAAAATAGTTTTGGTTAAGAATTTAAATTTCTGTTTTCCCTATCCAGTCTTGAAATAGCAGGGTAACTTTTGCAGAAGTGCTTGGGAACATATTGCAGGAATCTCCACTGAAGATGGGGAGCTTAAGGGCTTTTGGTACATCAGAAATCGCAGCACCTCGTCCAGGGGTTCCTTCTCTGGGCAGTCTTAGATAATCAGAATCTTCATCTTCTCCCTGTGCAGGGAAACAGACTAATCTAACCAAGGGTGGTCAATGACATCATTGCAAGCCAAAAGAAAACAAAGAATTTGTCTTAAGGACTTTGTTCTAAATAAAATCAACCTGATCATCAGGGGCTTTTAAAGTTACGAAAATGGAACCCAACCCAGTGGAAGGGATGAAGACACAATACTCTATGCAAAGTTAATTAAAACAAAGTTTTCATGGGAATATGAGATTTTTTTTTTTTTTTTTTTTTTTTTTGCTTGCTCTATTTTCACAGAACAGTGGTTTTCTTTTTTCCACTTTGTGGAATACTGACCAACAGATCAGTTGCACAAGATGTTTGCTGCTCCCATTTTTCCATTTCCTCTGTCTTGCAGAAAATTCCTCTGAAAAGCAGATTTGCAGAGCACCAGCTCGGCATGGCCTGGCTGGTCAGCGGGCAGCACGAACCGCCTCCCCCTGAAACTGGTGTCTTGAATTGCTGAATAAATTCATCACTTTCTAAAGATAGAGGTGACAGAGAGACAGCCCTCAGGCTGGGCAGACAAATTACTCTGTTATATAAGAAACTTGGCCTTCGGGGCAACGTCAAAATTTGCCTGCAAAATGTTTGGCCAAAGATCAACACTAAACTGGAGCTGTGATAGCATCACTTTGCCTGACTTCCCCATGTCTTCCCCTAGTATGTGGCAGTCTAATCTGGTCAAGAGCCACATTTTAGATTTTGTAATTATTTACATTTTACCTTTAGTGTCGCTGTGAGACAGGGCTAGTTTTTGAAAGAGGACTGAGCAGAGAGGAAGGAGAAAGGTAACAAAACGTGTAGGCTGAAATGATTGCTTTAAATCAGACTCCTTGTGTGAATGTTGAGCTTTCCTGGTGCAAAACACAGAGAAACATTTTGTTTGCCTCTCTTGCTGAGTCTTGCAGCTGGTGGGATGAGCATTTTCTGTGGCTGCACTCTTTCCTTGGGGCAGTGACCAGGCCCACCAGGCCTTGGAGTTTCAAGTGCAAATAGGTGAACTTAACCAAAGGGGGAGATTTTTATGGAGAGATCAACATGGACCACGCTGCTGAGAGCTCTCTACTGCTTCACGCTTGAGAGCCTCAGAACAATAATCCATTTAGCACTTAGCTCAAAGTCTTCATCAGTTTAAAAAATTGTGATTTGCTCCGAACACTTTGTGCATCACATTACTACAGAAGACAAATTCCAGTGGAAAATAGAAGAGAATAATTAATGAAATGGCTAAGAAAATTATTCTTTTTTATTTCCCTTTGTAAATCTGATGGCATTTTCCAAGTAGACGCATCTTTGCTTGTAGTTTTTCTTAGCTCTAGTCTCAGATCTACCTGTTTTGATATATGACCAGAGAAAAACATTTTGTAAATGAAAATCTATTTTTTTGTCCCCCAAGATGGCCTGGGGGACTTATGACATAATCTACTGCAATTTAAAGCTCACTTTTTGGAAGTGTGTTAAGGGTAGTGATGAATAAAGTGTATCTTTATAACATAGAACAGAAAAATATTTATTAGCAACAACCCTCTTATGCTTCATTCCAGGATCATGAAAATTATCTTCCTCCATTATGCTCTTAATAATGAACAACGGGCACATTTATTTTCAAACTGCAACACAAAACCACAGAGAAATCCAACTGCCTCAAGCGTAGAAGGCAGAAAGCTCTTCAAAATCATAAAGTAAAATCCACCTTCAAACAGAATCCCAGCGCAATGACCTTGGTCTGACTCCAGCTTTCATTCTGAATATATTGGGAACCAAATCCTGCTCTAACAAAGAATGAACTTGTTACCTTGCAAATGGTCAGCAGAAGGCTTTTCCCTCTCTGCTGTCTTACTGAAACTTTGAGCGTGTAAGCAGGGCAGCCCTTGTGAATCAGCCCTGTGCCTGACTTATGGAGGTGAATGCCATCCCAAAAGAAGGGGGAGAATAAAAGAGGTGGTTTGGGCTGAGCCTCTCTAGACCTAAATAGCGGTTTTAAATTTTCAGAAGTCAGAGTGCAGCTGATTAAATCTGCAGCTGTCTAGGTGAAAGCAAGTGATTGGTGGATCTCAGAAGGTTTGGGACTGGATTCACCCATATGGTTTGAGTCATTCTGACAATAGAAAACAGCTGTAAAACTGTTTCCCTGGCCAGAAAAAGTTGGGTTTATGGTTGCTTTGCGTCTCCAAGCATCTGATGAATACAGTTCTTTGTCTCAAAAAGCATCTGAAAACCCAGATGCTTATCTGCATTTCTCAGCTAAATAAATTGTGGTAGTAATTTTGTGGTGATAGCCCTTTGTGAGCTTTTTCAATAATTTTTGATACTGAGTAATTGTTCAGAGAATATTTGAATACAAATTCTGTCTGTGCCAAGAGGAGGTATTATCTCTTATGGAGTCCATCTATTAAAATGAAGGCTCTGCTCTGGGAAACTCACAGCCTAGGTATAAAACTGCAGAAGGACAATTAACAATCAGTCTAGACAGACAGAGCAACTAAAACAGTGAGGGAATAAAGCTTAAAAAGGAAGAGTGACTGAGCACCCACACTCAGCTCATTTTCATGCCTTAGTAGGTCTGCAGGGGGTTGTTTTTTATCTGTTTCTTTGATGGACTCAGTGGAAGCACTGGGGCTAATAGATTTTATGAGACAAGTATTTTGAGAAGAGACTTTAAAGAATAAGGGGTGGAGGCAGACTAGATTAGGTTGGGAAAGAAATTTCAGACAGGGGGCTCTGTTGAAGAAGGCACCAAAGAAAGAGCTGGTGAAACAGATGTGTGCAGCTGGAGCCAAATAAATGAGGCAAAGGTGAAAGGATGGGAGCAGAGCTCATTCAGGAGACTTCCCATACTTCTACTTCCACTCCCACTTCAAGCCTGAAATGCATGGAGATGAGAGAGTGTGGAGGTGCTGATGCAGGAAGGATTGCAGTGGCAAAAACTAACTCAAAATCCTCAAGCTCCACAAAAGCCATATTTACTGTTCTGAATTAAGAGCTTAGACTAGAAAGATCCATTTCCTTGTGCTGGGGGTTAGCAACATTTTCAAATTCTTTTTATAGACTCCTTTGTAAGAAGTCTGCTGTGTTTTCATGTTTGCTCAAGACCACTTGCACACTAGTATTCTTTGAATGCAGACTCTGGAGACCAAGACTCTGAAAGAGGCGCTTTATTTTTTGCTCTCTTTCTCAGTCCCTCTTTTTCTTCTCTTCACACACATATCTTTTCTTTTTTTTCCCCCTTCTCCCCTATTCTGAAGTCAATATTTCCAAAAGTGCACTTTCTCAGTCTTGTCTGAATGCTCTTTAGATTAAAGGTCAAAACTACAATTCTTGTCATTGTGTAGATACCAAAGAAAACGATAAAAATGGAACAGTATCTGTTCTGCGGACTACATTAAAAATAACTGAAAGCAACAGCTTTAGGACTGATTTAAGAAGTCATGCAAATGTGTAAAATCTAACAGCCTTAGGACACAGTTTAACACTTTGAGACATGCTGCATGCTTTTAGAAAGTTCCTTTAAAAGTTGGCAGGAGATAAATCACCTTTTCCAATTATTTTGAAATTATGCAAGCTCGACACACTATGACTTTTGATCAGAAGTACTTATTGAATTGCATATTTTCCAAATATACCTCTCAAGGTCACACTCACATCGAGATCGTAACAGGCTTTCAGTCCATTGTGGTCTGAGGGCTCTCTGCACTTCCACTGGCAGCAGTGGGAGTTAGACCAGACATGAAACTCTAATTGCTTTGGGGCTAGTAAGACTTTGCACCCATTCTAATGACTTTACATCACTGAAATGGCAATGCAATGACAAAAGAGGCAAGATCAGTGTTTGAAGGGTTTTGCATTCAGGTATGGCCATTTCTCTATTCCTCATGACCATAAGAACCAGATAAAATTTTATCAAGTTGATTAAAGCACTACCTATTAAACAGAATTCAAAAGGCTAAGGTAAAATAAAATCACACAATCACAAGAAAAGCCCCTGTGATAAATTGCACAATATGCTTCAGCTTTTCCTATTGACACTATAAGCAGTGCTATGTTCTTTGCCAGTATGGGATGCACATCCATTGACCATGGGAGTGAAAAAAACCCCACCCAGCCACTAAGTTTAAAGAAGTCAATAGACAACGACATGCTAACAGTGAAGGAAAAACTTTTGTACCCCCACCCAGCCACTAAGTTTAAAGAAGTCAATAGACAACAACATGCTAACAGTGAAGGAAAAACTTTTGTGTTCTCTGAGAAATAAGCACACACCTACATAGAAATTAATGTATTCTCTACTGCTGTGTGAAAATCAACATTCTCTGACTGATAGGGGCACTTGTGAAAGGGTTATTCAGTGCTTAAGAGAGTACTTGTCACTTGCATAATTTTAATAGAATTAGCAGACAGTCTGATAGGATTACTCCTTCTCATGATAATCCATCTTCTCTGTAGTACTGGGAATTTTTGGTGAAAAATGCAGCTACTGGCTTAAAAATATTTTTCTTCAGCCTGATTTTTAAAAGTCATCGTGTCATTGAGCATTATTATTATCATTAGATATGGACACTTGCCAAAACCCCACAGCACACAGTCCCAAACTGGGAGAAATTTGAGACCACAGAGCTTTTCATTTTGAAACTCTCTCATTAATTACAATTTATTTTTATTATTTACATTTTACTGTTGAATGTGGATACAAGCAAGGAGAAGTATAGAGAATAAAAATGCCCTGAAAAGTTTATAAAATAGAGATGACATTGGAAGTACATGTTAGAGGACAGGCAAGGAGAAAGCCAGTTATCTTCACACTAAAGAAAAGCTAGAGTAAAAAGTAGAGAATATTGGGAACAGTTCTACCTGGCAGCCCAAATAAAACATTTGACCAAGCTGAGTTCCCTGGAAGTCTCCCGCCTTCCCAGGAGTATTAGAAGCAAGGGCTAAAGAAGGCAGTTGGCAGGGAAAAGGGAGAAACAGCCTTGATAGTTTTCTAGGATCTGTCTGAAGCCTAATTCCTAAGATTCTGAACAACCAGATGGTGGGGAAATGCCTTCTTGACTAACCATGGAAAAAGACCACCACGGTACAAAATTAGAACCAGTTCAACAACTTCTATAGCAATCTTCTGCTACTGATTTACAGTCTGTACCTAAAGCAGAAAGGGGAGAGCAAGGACCCATCTCTGCTTGCTCTTTTTCATCTGCTGTTGTGGCTCGTAAGGGTTTTTTGTGAGCACCAGTAGAGTAGCCTTCAGTGCCATGTGATGCACAGCTGAGGCAAGGCAGGACAAAAGCGACCCTCATGCTCCCCAGCAATGGCTGAGGCTCTGCTCAGTACTTTGGAGGAATGGAATGTAACAACTGGTACAGAAGAAGGCATCTTAGAGGACCGTGGATACGTAGGATAAGAAATTAACTGGACCCCTGTGGTATCAAAGAGACCATAACAGAGTTTTCTGGTACCCAGAAGTAAAGTTTCCATGGTTACCATCCTGTGGAACAGGGAATACAGAATACTCTTCATCCAGGTCTAATACCACTGCCAAGCTGGAGGGTATAAATCGGTAAAGCTCTCTTAGGACTTCTCCATTGCTGTCTTATTGGGCAGTCCTGGTCCAGATGTCCTTTGAGATTTAGATCCAGTCTTCCCTCAACTCAGATCATTAAGACCTTTAAGATAATTCATTTAATTTAGACTGGAGAATTAATATCAACCTGGAGTCTCAGAGCTCATCTGAATCAGAGACAGTACCTACCACAAAAGAAAGGGATCTTTTAAAACCATCTTAACATACGAACATATGTCTGAAGTTATCTTCTTGGAATTACTAGAAATAATTTCACACATATATTTGAAACTTGTGATTTAAAAGTTCTAGCCTAGCTGAACATCATATTTATTACAAAAAGCTGTATTAATTTGTAGCTGA
The DNA here is from genome assembly GCA_013397195.1 of Hylia prasina. Classification (NCBI taxonomy): domain Eukaryota; kingdom Metazoa; phylum Chordata; class Aves; order Passeriformes; family Sylviidae; genus Hylia; species Hylia prasina. Next base: position 924,478 of record VYXD01001702.1, on the reverse strand, counting down.
TTTCTACATTAGATTGCATATGTATGCACAAAAAGGAGACTTTTTCCTAGCCCTGGGGAATAACATTTGTGTAAGAAAGGGTAGGAAAACTGATTTGAAAATGTATAAGCAGTATACTAACTCCAGGGAATAGAAACAATCCCAATTTTTGTAGTACTATTTTTTTTTTTTTTTAATTTGTAGCCACGAAAAAGTAGAAAATGTCCTTCATTATTGAAACAGGACATGTCTTACACTTACTGGGTATTCCTTAGCATGAACTTTTCTGAAGAGACAGTCAAAATGTGCAAAGAGAAAACAAAGTGGACGTTGAAGACAGAGACAGGTGAGGTTTGTTGGAAGCGTACTGAAAAATGAAGAGAGCAAGGACACTGGATGAAGCGGTGCGGGTTCTGCCCAGCCCTGCAGCCGCACGCCACAGGTGTCGCGAGCTAGCAAGCGAGGCACACAGCCCGCGTTGATTCTTTGTGCAGTGTGAGTGGCAACGTGATCAGTGGCATAGGAAAAAAGCAGGACTCCGACCTGGGAATAGCAGGGAGGTGTTCGTTCCAAGCAACGTACCCAGGAGGGAGCGATGGGGTGGGGTGACAAAGGGTTTTGCAGGAGGTGGGTACAGGAGGTGGAGACAGGGCTCTGCCAATGGGACCGCGGCAGGGGGTGGGGGGAGCGACTGTCTGTCAACTGAGGAACAAATGAGAAAGAACATGGGGAGGGGTTGCTGAGCCCCAGCCAATCCCTTGACGCACTCCCTAGAACCTTCTGGAAGGTAGGGAGAGGTCTGGACAGGATTGACAGGTGCCAGGGGCAGGGTTTACAGTGACAGACAGATGGGGGGGGATCGGAGTGAACCAAATGGGGAGAAACCAAAGGAGAATACAGAATAAACCATTGGAACGGTACAAAACTTCAAATACAGAATGAAATACTGAAACCCTAAAAACAAACCACCACAACTAAAGGATTAGAGTTTTTATTATCTTGCTTGGACTAATGCACACTTCAGCTGTATGTGGTGCATAGCATATAAATGAGATTTATTTGCAACACAGAGCAAAATATAAGCAAAGCAAGATGACTCTCCCAGCGGAGGAAATGTGGGGGCAGGATTATCTGTACAGCATCCTCACTGCAGGGACCTAAAGGAAGGAATCTCTTCAATTAGAAATCAACTTTGGTGAACTGAAACACCAAATCTCCAGGAGACCTGCTGGAAATCTGGACAGCATTAAGATCTATATAGTACATAGGCATTTTTACACAGGGCTTTTCTCTGGATGCTGTGGAGTGTAACACCCTGGATTCCTAGGAGATTCCAAGGAGAAATCATGCTGGCAGATCCAGGGAGCTAAAGCATACTCAGCCAAGAGTGCTTCCCAGGTGCCATCATAAGGCTCCCTTCAGTCTTTCTCTCAGTGTGGCTTTACTCATAATCCCCTGGACAAGGTGCTGTGAAATTCTGGGCACAGCAGTGGGAAAAACTTTGAAAAGAACCAAAATAGTAATTAAAAAAAAAAAAAGAAAAAAAAAAAAAAAAAAAAGAGAAATAAAAAAAAAATAAAGAGCAATGCCATGGTCATCATGGACAAAAACTGACGTGATGAGAAAAACTCTCCCACTCTTCAAAACATACTGTAACTGGAAACAGGAGGTAAGAGGTTTTCGTCACATTTTTGATCTCTGTCCTGTGGTCACTTACTTCTCTTCTGGGAATATAGCTCCATATTTGAATTTTGAAAATCATTACCTGTTACTTACTCATTGCACAATAATAGAGTGTAGTTTATTCATATCCCCAAACTGTAACCAAAGCATAGGTTACAGACACATTTTTAATATTTTCTTTCTTTTAATTTCTTGATACTGGTAGAGCTCCCATCCTTTAAAGAATTTTGCTGTTGTTGCTGGTTTTTTTAATGTAAACTATCAAACATTGTATGTGACCCTGTATAGCTCTCTGTACCAATAGCCTTACTCATAGAGGTAAATTTTTAAGAGTCACTGAAACAATGTGTCTATTAGTCAATAATACAGAGTCAAGGCCAGCTTGGATGGAACTTTAGTCAACCTGGTCTAGTGGAAGGTATCACTTGACTTTGGCAGGGAGGATGGAACCTGATCATCCTTAAGGTCTCNAGGGGAAAAAACTTTAAAAAAAAAAAAAAAAAAAAAAAAAAAAAAAAAAAAAAAAAAAAAAAAAAAAAAAAAAGAAAGAGGAATAAACTGGCGAGTAATCCCATGTAAACACAATGCGGTTCAGAGAAGGAGCAAATGATTCAATGAACGGGAATAGGACATGGCTGGTTTGGCAAGTTCATGGAAATATCACAGAAAATACAAACAATGCTCATGGTTTGTGTCTCTTTGTAGCTCTCTGTGTGTCTGAATGCATAGGGACCTCCAGCAGGCAGTTCTATGGGCTGTGCAAAGGGAAATGGGAGCTGCAATGAGAGTGAAGCCGCTACAGAAATTCACACCAACACTCTCCCTAAGAGCATCATCTCTATGACACCATGGCGCTGTAGGAAGGAGGAGAGTTTCTGAGTGGCACATCTGCAAAAGGAAGGGCAATTGTTTCTGATAAGTTGGTGTTTCAAATTGGGAAGAAGTTACGCAGTTTAAATGCAACAATACTGATTTCTGTTTATCCATATGTGTCTCAGTCATGGAAAGGGCCTGAGGGTGAGGGTCAGCATGTTCTCCCCTCTGTTTACCAGTTAACAGAACTTCATTTATTTGCAATTCTGTTTTCAATTAATTTGGGAAAGAATGCCAAACATATGGGGTTTTTGGTAGGTTCGAGTTCTTGATGAGTGTGGTTCACAATGCAGTATTTGTGTCACCTTGTTAGAGCACAACCTTCTCCAGGGCTTGGCTCTTCTTTCTGTAGCCCATGGTGTGAAAGAAGAGTCTGCAAGGTTAACTCACAGATTCTAAGACATGCTATTTTTTCCCCTCAGCTACTTTTGAAACTTCATTTTACATTTCAGTGACTTGGTTTTTAAATGCATTCTCTCTTCAATAGTTGTGTGTTATTGTAAACGTAACAACAAACATCAGTGAACAACATCAACAGGTTAAACCTTTGAAGAAAAACGTTGTTTGTCTTTGATCCTATAAAATTTAAAATGCTTTCTTATTTGAATTTGATTTTAACTTAACCTGATATTGAAAAGATCCAGATACTTAACTATAATTAAATGTTTATTCAAGATATCTAGCTGTTGTTTTTTTTAACAGCTATTAGGTTGTAGATAACTGCAACTGAACATTTCTTTTCTAGTTTACAGTATTTAGAACATGAGTGATTATTCCAACATACATGCATAAGATAGAAAATGAATATATGAACAGCCTTTCCTGTGGCTAAGTTTTTGTCTGGTAAATATATCCTCATGCTAAGGACTTGATGGAATACATAAGGCACAGAACATGGTATGTGTTACTTGCTCTTGGGTGGTCTGCAGCTCCAAGACCCTTGCCATTTAGTGAAGATACAATACAGTATTCTTCCATGACTATTTACATTCCCTGTTTTTCGCAGCAACTTCAAATACATACATTAGGCATTTCTTCCCTCTTGTCTTTTTTGATCTCCTTGGAGACAAATTTTACTATGGTGTCAAAATATAATATGTGTTCATTCATTAGGCAGAGATCTTATTGACGGAAGTCTTATTTATCATAGAGTGAAAGACAGCATATTCCTGAAGAATGGTCATGGAAGAAAAGAAAAAGAAAAAAAAACATGAAAAGCAAGCTTTAAAATAAAAATCATTGGCTCTTTTATCTCACCAATGCTTTTATACAGCTGGGGAAATTATTAAGAAGGTACTGTAGAAGAGAAAATCTGAGAAATCCTGCAAAATTCAATGTCATTGTTTTAGGACTTTCTGAGGAAGCAAGTTCTGCAGTCCCTTTGAAGCTCAATTATAATTCAGCAGGAAGAGGCATGGAAAAAGAGTTTCGATCCTCATTGGAAATGAAAGTTACAGGAGGATTGGATGTAGAGTGAAAATAATGAGGTCTTTTTGTCACTGATCTAACCTGGGAAGGTGCTGTATACAATTTTAAATGAGTACTTACTTCAACCATATTAAAGATAAAGTACTTCTCACATTTTCATTTGTAAAAACAGTCTAGAATTTCATGGGGAAAAAACCCTAGATGTTCGAAACCAAAATAAAATAATTGAAGGCAATGTAACACTCCTTGCAGTGGTACCTACATGCTTTCCCTTTTAAAGAAGCTTTCCTTTAAAGGTCTCAGAGCACTGCAGCCATAAATCAAACTTCATGATGACTATGCAAAGATCTGTCTTGATAAGGTTGACTGAGTTGGGTTGGTAAGGTTGAAGAGCATGTTTTGACTTTTGCAGCTGTCAGAGGGTATTATATCCCCATAGGGGAATAATGAGGGTCACACAGCTGTTTTGACCCTAACACAAACAGACACTCCATTTTTTAAAGAAGTTTATTTTGAGGTTTTAGTAGTGAAGAGCCTAACAATTTGGTTTTGCAGGAGCTTTGCTGAGCTATTTACCTTTTTGCTTATATTTCAAAACAAAAAGAAAGTTTTTTTCTTTTTTAACTTTCAAGTACTGGAAGATTTGAGATTTCAGCGAAGGTAATTATGGTATCAGGTTTTCTGAACTTCGACCCTGGTTCTGTAAATGCCCTTGCATATGTTAAAATTTGAATACACAAGTACCCAATATGTGATCAACAAACTTATGACCTTGATTATATGTTTGTTTGCAGATATTTAAAAATGAGTTACAAAAATTTAAAAAATCTGTTCATCTGAAATGAAAACAATATTTTCTGGCACAATTTTGCAATTGTATATAAACCAAACATTCACCACATCAGCCATCACCCACAAGCTTAGGCACACAGAAACTTGAACAGAAACATTGTGGATAAAACAGATAAAGCAGCTTTCTGCTCATTATGCCTCAATGAGACCAGCTATTTCAGACAGGTTGAACAGATTTAATTATTCAGAGAAATAATGTTTATTTATATACTTAAGATGAGATTACTGAAAACTGGCCAATACAGATAACAGTGTATTTAATACCAACCGGTGTTGAACTGCAAGTTTTCATTGTAAAAATCAAAAAGAGACCCAGTAAAAATACTTATAAATAGTATACACAATTTCCAAACTATCTTGGGAATGGCAGCACTAACAATATAGTTCTTTTTGTGCAGGTATCCAAAAGTAGTTAGCTTATGATGTTTTACTTCAAAGAGAGCTCCTGCATATCTAAAACCAGAAGAAAGTTTGTTTCAGAGCTGGGTCAAGGTTTAGGGACAGAGTGGGCAGTACCAACTGGAGACTCAACAGTGAAGATGGTTCCATATCAAGCAGAAAATTATTCTGATTTCACATTGAGACTGTATTGAAAAGGTGTGTAGTGGCAGAGGTAAGGACAGAGGAGAAAAAAAAAAAGGCAGATGAAGTCAAAAAGAGAGAGGAAACCATCAGCACAATTCATATGGACTTGAAGGCAACTTATATACAACACGAAGTGAACAAAAAGCTAATCTCCAAGGTCAGGAAGTACAGTGAAAAGGATGAGGTATTTGCACAGACACAAAAATAGGCTTAAACATCAAATACAGGGTAATTTTGAACTTCAAAAAGCGGAATGCAACTAATGGACCTCTACAAAGGATAATCATTAAGGCTGAGTCTGTTCAGTTTTTATACCTAGAAGAGGTAATGCAACTTGGAGACAGAGTAGAGCCAGAGTGAGAGACCAGAGTTATCAAGTGGAATTTGACTTGGGCTGGAAACTTGGGTGGTTTAGAGCAGAGCTGAGACTATTAGTGACAGAAATGAAATACACGCACCCAGCAGATGTGCGATAGAAAACACTAATAAAGAGAAGGATCTCAATGAAGTAATCTAGAATAGAAATTTTGTTTATTAGATTCTAAAGTGAAATAACTGAGGAAATTACCATAAATATAAGTTAGAATAATATTTGCCAGAAGACAAATATTACTGAATATTCAAGCAAATCTTTGAATGCATGTTAGAAATATATTTATGTAAATATATCTGCACTAGTAAAGCACTCCAACTATAAAGGTATCTATCAGCCAGCCCAAAATTTAGGAGAGTTAAGCAGCTTTCATTTCCTTGTTAACACGATAGAGTTTGTAAGTGGTACTGAATACATTCAAGACAGATGTAAGGGGGAAAGAAGAAAATGTTTTAACTTTTTCCTGTACAAACACATTAGGTTACCATTAGAATATATGAACTAATCAAATAGATAACCTCACAGGATTTTTTTTTTTACTTTTTTAGTTATTCCCCATCTATGTTTTCTTGTTCTGTATTTTATGAAACAGTTATAAACCCAAAATCTTTCACAAATTTCAAAAACTGAAAATGAAATTATACTATCCATGGTTTTTGTCTTTTAGATAATTTGCAAAATCAGCATATTTTGATGCTGAAATTAAAATGTCTTAACCAATTAATCCAATGTGTTTTATTAATCTGAATTTATACACACAAATGTAACATATGTAATTCACATTATGTAATTCCTGCATGAGATAATATAAATTTTCTTATCCTGGAAGCTTCTAAATCATGATAAAATTTTCTGTGCTGGAAACCGCTCTTGGCTAAATTTTTTTCTTTTCAAATTCATAAGCTGAAAATTGTTTCACTCTTTGACCTGTGAGCCAAGTTCCCCAAAGCTTGATGAAAATTCAAATAGCTGAGTTATAAATATCTCTGAAACTTGGTTCATAATGGAAACACAACCAGATCCTTCACTAGAGCAGTGCTCCTGGGAGCTGTTAGGACAGTTTACAGAGCAAGGAGTACCAAGCTATAAGGTGATGAGGAGAAGCAATTGACTAATAAAGCACCCCTAAACAAGAAGAGAACACTTAAAAATACAGGAGCTGAAAATTCGTATTGGGCTTTCCATTGGCTGTGTCTCTGTGTGCAGCTTATTTGCTTCTCATTCTGCTTCAGGAAACCATTGCCTTAGCTTCCTATATTTTCTTGTGCTGAATTCAGTAACCACACTTTCGAAAAGCTGAGGAAGGGGCGTGTGTGAAACCTATAGATAGAAGCCAGTTGTCAAAAAACAATTTACTATTCTCATCAGTCTCAGCCTTCCCTCTTTTCTCCTTATTACATGGCTGGGAATGCACCATAGGATGACAGCAAGATAAAATTAGAAATGGCTCCATTTGACTTTGGTGCCTTTTCACATCAATTTACTCCTGTGAGTTTTATTGTTATGTTTAAACACAGCACAGAGTACTGGTGTCTATGGCAGACAATCAGGGCTTGAGAAAAGAGTGCATAAAGACATGGTTTCATTAATATTAGGATACAGGGGCAAGGTGGACAAGGGAGACAAGTGCCATTATTCCAGTCATACAAATGTAGCACTAAGTAAATTTAATGCATGCTATGACTGTCATTATACAGTCAGCACTCACTGTGGGAGCTATAACAGAAATACTCTTCCCAGGTGAGAGATGATTGGTGACAGCTCAGAGTGATCAGGTTTTTCTTTTCCAGCTAGAAGTGATGGCACTCCATTTTGGAGAAGATATTTAAAAGGTTGAGTGAAACTCACCAGTAAATAGTGGTGCTGAAGATGGATGTGTGCATCTTTGAACTCACCTTGATTATTTTACCCTGGGACATACACGATGCAGGAAGTGTTAAATGCATCCCATGCCTTGAGACATATGCATGAAGAACAAAGAAAATTAAAAACGACCCCCCTAAATAATTTCTTTTTTCCATTCTTACTGGCTATGTGCATGCTCTTCACTGAGCTGCATATATGCACTTCTTAGCAAGAGTACTAAAGAGATAATTTGGACAAGATGCCTGCTTCATAAAAAGATACATATAGTTTTCATGTGTCTGGCTTATATTAGTGAGTGGTTTCAGAATATGGAATAATTCATTGTGTACAACTTCAACCGCTCCCAATTACTATTATTTGAGATGTAGCAGCATAATGAATTTTCTTAAACGTAGACCTCCTTTTGGGATCCTCTGTCCTGTGCTTTCTACCTGTACCTCTGCTCATGGGATTGCTGCCAGTTTGGTTCTCTGTCTCCACGTCACCTTCTGTGACAGTGGACTGTGACAGAGGACAGGTGAAGGTAAATTGAGGATGCCCACATTGTTCCACAGTTTTGCTCTATAACAAAAACACAAGTCTTCAGACTGCCAGAACTGAAATCCCCTTTGACAAAATAGGATTGTGCTGGAATTTGTTTTCTCCAACCTAAGCCAAGACATGGTTTGTTATGGCCTCCTTTCCTGTGAGCAGGGAATAAAAAGTGAAAATAGAGAAGTGAAGCAACTTCTATTTCTCAGTTTTGATTGATGAGATTCCACATTGCCCTGGAGGACTTTTGCAGAAGGAGGTTGTCCCAGGACTGCAACATCTCCCTGTCTCAGCACAGCTGTTCCCAGGCATGCTCATGCAGCAGCAGACAGGATACCTTGCACGCCTGCTGCCAGCTAGGAGCTGGGTTTGTCACGTCTCCTGTGGCAAAGATGGTGACACGCTACTGATACATCAAGTGCTGTATTGGATCCAGCAAGCAGAACTCCTTGAGATAAGCAGTCTGACTGAATTCCAGCATCACTTTTACACTGCTGTGTCTATCTGAAGTCTGAAAGACCAAGATGCAAGAGCCTTAGATGTTATTACAGATTCTTTTGATTTTTAATCCTACAATTATTTGTATAATGGCGAGGAGAGAGAAGAATGATCCTTCAGCATGTGTGCTGAGCTCTTCAGACACAGCGTGTTCATAGGCTTGCTCTATATATTCATATGCTGCATAATTGCAGGAGGGAAAAAAAAAGAAAATTGCACATTTAAACTAAATTAAATTCAGAACCTCTAATATGCCAGGTCACAGAAGGCAGGTACACATTTAAATAGGACTGCTGCTTTGGAAACCAAGTAGTTCTGAAGTACATCTACATGTTGGCTCTTGACTCCATGCAGCTCCATTAGGTAACATTTTAAAAATAAAGCCACTTAATGATGAATGTTCATAAATGAAAAATGCATATTCCCCATAAAATGCTTGTCAAACAGCAGTGCCCATCTATTTTTAGCACACGCACAAAAAAAAATCACATTAATCCATATTGTTGTGAAAGTCCTGATCTGCCCTTGAGAGCTCTTCCTAGGACTTTAAATAATGAGTCTTACTAGGCAACATTCTTTTTTTTAATAAGCTTCTAATTTTTTAATATGTAGCTAAAAGGTAGAGGACCAACAAATGCAGAACGTCTTGGGTTTGGGGTGCTTTTATAACAGCAAAGAATTTCTTCACCTGGAGCTGTGTGACTAACCATTAGGAGTTCTTAATACCCTTAAGGAAATTTAGGTATTGGATTGACAAAGATGTGCCTATTACAGAGCCAAAATTTCTACAGTGACAGACCAGGCAGAAGGATTCTCAGTAAGGGACCTCTGTTATTAAATACACTGTCACAGAAAATTAGGCCAAAAGCAGATCACACTTAAAGAGACTGCACAGCAAGGCACACCCTTTTAAATTAGACTGTCCTCCTGCACTACACAGAGTTTGTTCTGTGCTGGAGTTTAATTTAATTCAACACCACTCTTGCTGTAGTCAACCTTTTGGCTTCCACCATCTTTTCTCCCATGTTTTGCATCTTATGGAGACTATTTTTAAAGTTAATTAGCTTATCCAAAATAAAGCAGAAAAAGATGCAAATCCAAAACTATCATTTAAAAGCACTATCATGTGAAATAAACTGCACAGTGTTAGTTAATTTTCTTCTTTAGTTACTCCTTTTCTAAGAAAAAATAAATTATTCACTTGAAAATTATCTGAATTCTTTATGTACCTAGGTCCCTTAAAATGCTTTTTCCCCCTCTCTTAAAATTAAGTAGCAAATATGGAAATGAAATATTAGATAATGAGAACATAGGCAACTGGAGGGTAGTGGAAACATGAATCCTAAGGAAAATAATTTTACAAAGAACAAGTCTTGACTAACTAGTCAGAGTTTCACCTGGCCACAACCCTGTAAGCTGCTTGCTCCACAAGAACATCCCTTGTGCTCATTAAATATAAAGGAAATCTTCCAGACAAAAAAGTCTGATTACTTAAGGAACATCTTAAGAAAAGCTGTGTATACTATGATACATGATTTGCTTAATAGGACCTAGCAAAACATTAGGAAAATATAGAGTATTGTGGATTATTGTACATTCAGCACTCCAGTAGCACCTACACACCTCAGCCAATGTTGCTGACCTCTGTGCCAGGAGCTGCACAGCCAACCCAAACCACCTGTCTTTTGTACCCAGAGATTTATAACACCAACTAACAACTTAGTAGGCCTAGACCAGGAGAGAACAATTTAGATGAAGTTCTAACTAACTGCAGCTCAAAAGGAAAGCAGTGTATGCCAAACGTCAGCAAAAGGATAACTTGCTAAATATGACATCATTGGAATTCTGATTTTATATATCTACCTTTTCTAATGGGGATAATGCAAAGAAAACCTTGCTGAAAAGCAAACTTTCTGCCACTTACATGGCAAACATGAAAGCAGCAGCCTTAGGCCAGGCCGCCCATTTCTAAGCAGAAGAAAAATCTTCTAGGGAAGTTTTCAGGGTCAAGAAGAACAACAAAGAAAACTCTTCCAGAATACCACAATGAAAACGTTTTATCTTATTTTCAGTTTCAGAATCATCAAGTTGCCTCCTACAGCCAGTGTAACTTCACAGCATCTCACAACATTCTTAACAAAGCTGGACAACAATGATCTAGTTGGGACTACTGTGAAATAAAAACAACATTTTGAAAACTTTAGACAACAAGGAGTTGAGTGTGGTTTGTCATGGAACATGTATCAAGTCAGGCTCTACACAGATGTGTCCAGCATCTGATACTGAAAAATGTTTTCATTTATAGCTTGTGTAGCAAAATACATTATTAAACTTTCAGACAGCACAAAAGGGAGTAAATACCCCAGTGCATAGGATTAGGAATTAAATGGATTTGCCAAATTATTTAAATTATCTGACATAGGTAATAAATATTTTAATGGATATAAATTGTAAATATTCCACTTAAATAAGCATAATCATCTGCATTCAAATATAGTTGAAGCACTGGGGCAACTCTCCACTCTGTGCAACTTTTATGCCCAAACTGACTGACTGCAATTTTTGTCTATTTTGAATACATCAAGGGCTGCTGGGCTGCTTTAGATCAACTTTTCTTTTTTACCTTGGGATTATTTTTGGAAGGCTGAAAAAGGTCCAGGGAATATGGTTCACTTGCATCCCCAGGCAGGCTCTTCGTATACATTTATTGATCAGTTTAAAAAACACAAAGACAAAAAGTACAAAACACTTCTGTATCTTGTCAACTCCACTTGGCATTTACAGAGAAAAGTCCAGATGTGCTTGGAAATATTTGGCCAATTGACAAGCTTTTGCATCTTACTAAGCAGCAAAAATACAAGTTTCTCCAAATGCTTAAGATTCTTCATTGATTTTTCTGGCAAATATCTGTTCTACTATTCTTGTTTCAAGGCATCGAATGGTTTGCCCTAGGAAAAGGATAGATTGGCCAAAACTGTTTTCCAATTGTGGTAAAGACACCATTTTAGATCAACATTTTTATGAGAAAAGAAACAAGATGTGAAGGTACTCCAGGTAGACAACCTGACAAATCATGCAGTCTGACCCACCAGCTTAGTTATGGAATTAAATGATGGTGACTGTATCCTAACAATGTCAGCTGAATTTTATTTACACCCACAAGTTGCAAAGTTAAAATAGCCCACTGGAAAAGGAACTGAACATTGGACTCTGAGCTGCAAGCTGCAACATGAACACAGCATTAGACAGCACTTGACAAGCTCCCTGTGTGGGGCAAAGCAACAGAGGCCGCTCAGGACAAGCAGTTTCAGAATTTTAAAGCTCACTGGGTAAATATTCTGCTTATTCAGTGCCTGCTAACACAGAGATAATTGCCAGTAGCTGAAATGAGCTGAGGAGTTACAGTAGATAATTCAATGTGCTATACAAATATATGTGTTCTTCTATTATTCATACCATGGCATTTGTTGGTTGTCTCAGGAGTACCAAGTGAGGCTCCTATGGTTCATGAATTACTTGAATTATGCATGGTTATGGGTAGGCATTCACCATGTACAAAGTGGTTTTGAATCATGCATTTCCTGGGGGCAGTATTTCTCATGGTAACTAGCAAACTTTTAGGTCTTTGGGAGCCTGCTGAGCATTAGTAATTCCTACTTGTGGCAGTGATCCTGGCACGCATGGTCTGGTAAAGGTGGGAGATAATGAATGTCTGCACGCTGGTAGATGGGAATCAGCATTTGTATTTATTCACATTCAGAAGGCTATCTCCCTCACTTGGAATTTAAATGATGACATCAAACTGCTGAACAGCGATCTGCTGTCCGATTGTCACTATAAATAGCAGTCCACAAGAGGGAGGTGGCAGTAGATCATATTTTTTACATTTGGAAGTGTACAATTGTTTCCCAGCTAACAGTCCTGCCTTGGGAAGGTAACTTATTTTCTCAGCTTTCGGCTTTTGTTTCTAGGTACCTCTTTACCATGTTTTCAGCTGTTCATTTTTCTGAGGAAAATGCACATGAAAACCCATTAATGCACCATTTGCTGCATAAATACATGAGAATGTCTCAACCAAAGGACATGCTTTTTCTAACAACACTAAGGCCTTTTATTTCTCTTAGTAAGAACCCCATTTTTGTCCCAGGATCCATCTTTATAAAAGTAAAAGTTGAAAGAAAACTCAATTGTTGCACAGTCTGTTGCTGTGCAGGGAACATTTCACATCACCAAACTACCTCATTTTAAGTTTTTAATAGAAGTGCTCATAAAGTCATGACACAGACAGACTGTTCAAGCTTTGGTGCATTAAATAGAGATCCTTTTTTTTTCCTGGCTTGGGCAACAGAGTAGCCCCACCAGCAGCCTCAACAAGTCTGGGAATGGAACAGGCTGGTCCTGGGGCTGCCAGGCTTCCATAGAAGAGCCAGCCCATTGACAGGGATCCCCACTGGCCCTTCTACTAAGGCTTTGTAACCCCTGTGTTAAGACTAAATATTCATGTTCAGTAGAAACAAATAGGGCCAGCAATCTTCATTGTCCTGGAGAAGTATATGTCTGTAAAATCATGTAATTTCATATGTAAAAATATACACACAGGACAGTTTCTCTGTTTTTTCTGTGCTGGATAATGCGAGCACCCTACCACTGTGAACTGATTAACCACCCGTGTCCCCAGTATTCTTAAGTTTTATCTAAAGCTCGCTGAGTTGAAGACATTCTGTGAACTAAGTACATGGCATTCTCTGCCCTCCTCCCAAAACTTACTGCAAGTAACTTGCTATCAGAGAAGCTGAGAATCAATAAAATATATCAGATCTTCCTCCCCTTTTCCCTGTGAAAAGAGAATTGCTTATTACATCTTGTTTTGTCATTTTTTGTCCAAGTGCAGCCCAAAATTTTGAAACACTTATGCCTTCAGCATTGAAAAACTTGTTAAATAAACCAGGTTATGTTTCCTGTGTTCCACTGGTTATCACCACACCCAACAGTATCTCCTGTGTTCATGTGCCCACTTAGTCCTTACTTACCCAACCCCTGAAGTGTGCAGAGAGAGGACAGGTGGGAAGAAGGCACTGTTAGGATTTGTTATCATGTTGGCTCTTAGAACACACAAGTGGTTCAAAAATACTTTGTTAATTTTTCTCTGGCAAGATATATAAGGCACATAATGATAAAGAAAAGTACCATGACTTGTTGCCAATAGGTGCATAAAATTCCTCTATTTGATCATCACTGTGATAAGAGGAAAGCTGCTCTCTCTTGCAAAACAGTTCTCTAGTCTGAGTAAAAGCACATAACTATTGAGGCCACCTCAGAAAAAAAAGTGGAAGCTCAGCTTTCTTCATGTTAGATTTGCAGGTTCTGAATTTTATGACCATCATCAACTTTGGAGGCATTTTGAAGAGTCTGCATTTGCAATTCCTAGTTTCAATAATTGCACAATTTTCACTCTACCCTTTGTATTTCTTTCATTGGTTATATCTATCTGGAAAGAACACCAAATATCTCAGAGCCAGTATATTTGTGCACTGAAGCTGCACTTCCCAATTTTCTTAAAATTGTTAAAATTTCACTAGTTTAATGACATTACAGAAAGCTGTTTGTCCATTACAAGGCATTTCAAACAACCAGTTTATCAAAAATTTCTTTTCATTTGTATTACTCCCTCCTAAATTTTTATGGGTCTCATGAATTTAGTTTGAAAAAGTATCCCTGGAACAGAAATGTTCAGCAATAAATAATAGAAGTAATTGTGTATTTTACTGGAAGGTGCTTCTGCCGTTTGGTTACTAAGAATTTTTTTATGGTTATTTTTTATTTATGACTTCAGGATTGTATTTCATTTTATCTTTTTTTCTGGTTTTAATAACTTTTTAATAACGGGGAAAGAAGTCAGTATCTGCACTACTTCCAAGTGTATCAGAGTTGTTTTTTTAAATTCACTGTAAGCTGATGCAAACTTAATTGAAAAATGTATTTCAAATTATAGAGAAAATTGTAGATGTAAGGCATAGATGTATTCATGGCAAGACTTCAAAAAAAAGTAAGGCCTAAAGAAGTGAAAATCCAACATCTCTACCTCTTAAAGGCCCTACTCAGCTGACTTTCTCTTCTACCTGCAAGTTGGAAAGACTTTGCGTAGGAAAAGAAGGAAGATGTCTTCCAAAAGTAAAACTTAAATACTCCTCTATTACATTTAGCAGCAAATCACATTAATTCTTATACTATTCATTGTGATAATGATATTAGTCAAGCTGCTCCCTGCATACTCTTGTAGTTGTAATACGTAATTCTGTGGAAGCTCCATTCCAATTTAGCAAGAATTAATGTTCACTTATTGCCAAATATTACAGGAAAAATGTGTTTGTGGACTTTACATAGGATCACATTCTTGCACTATGGAAGAGGCAGAGCAGATAAAGTAGGAGCTGGAACAGAATTCAGGTGTAAATGAGTAAATGCTGTTGTGTATAGAGTGCACTTAATAATCTCACTGTGTAAAAACTCAAGGCACTCAGAGCTGTTATATTTTCAATGGCTTAATCAAGAAAATGTTGAGAGACTGGCACTGCGGTTGGGATTAATGGAATCCCTCAATGTTCTCATTAAATTTAATAAACCCGTGTAACAGGAGTAATAATAACATTTCACATGTGTATTGCATTGTTCCTTTTATGAAGGATCTCCAAGCTTGTTGTGAGTATTAAGGAACTGAGCATCACTGTCCATCTCTGTGGAGTGGCTCTCCTCTCCTTGCTGCAGAAAATACCTTTTCCTGGGAGACCCTGGGGAGAGGCTCCTATAGGTGCACACCTGGCTCCAGGCAGATGTGTGTGTGTGTCCCTGCTGCCTGCAGCTCCACTGGCCACGTGGTGGGCTTTACCTTTTTGTTCAGAGCCCTTGAGACATTTTACTCAGTCATTTCCTAAGGTCTTTGTGCCATTAGTCAGGCCTCTTTTCTACAGTTCCATTTATGGTTTCAAAAATTAACAACAGCATTTGTCCACACCTTGTAAGTTAATACTCATCCAAGCTTTCAGTGGTATCTGTATTCTGATATTTATTTCATATTTTTAACTGTATTGTGGACATATTTTTGCTACTTAAACCCTGCTTTGCACAGTTTACTGGAGAAATCATACAATCAAGAGTCCTGGAACACTCATTTTAGAAAAAGGCTACTTATTTTTGTTTGACTTTCAGTGACCTGAACAGCTCCCTGACCTGTGGCCTGTCTCAGAGCAGCCAGTTAGACAGTTTTTCCCAGTTTTTTCAGCTGTTCTGAGGCAATAGCAATTGCTACTCCTGCATGAAACCTAAATCATCCACAGGTCCAGGATTTACTTCATCTGGTGGATACTGGTCCCTTAGTTTTTCAAATATAATTCACTTTCTCAACTACTACTGTGTTACTTTTAAATTCCCTCTTCATTTGTTAGGAGTCCAGCTCACTTCTGCTTTTGTCCAAAATCCATTTTTGTCCAAAATCTGGACGGTGTTGAGCTGTTCCCGTTTCCACTCATTTGGGAAAAGAGAATGACTGGGCACTTCTTTTCAACAGAAGGCTTTGCATGGCCAGAGAACTGCAGATCTGGTGGGAGCTAATTAATAGTTTTCTCTCTGCACACTGTGCATGGGCTTTTGCTTGTTGCTGAAAAAGTAGCTGGAAATGAATAGTAGGAAGAGGATTTAAAGGGTTTCCTTTTTCTCCCTCAAGCTGCAGGTTTTCGCTTTGCATTGGGTGGTGAGGACTAGAGTTATTCCCAAGTCCTTACTTAGAAGGAAGAAAGTCCAACTAAGTTTACTGTTAAAGGGGGTGGGTTTTCTTCTCAGCTTCTGTGGACAAAGAATGTTATGAAACCCACCTTGATGTGCAACACTCTTCCCAGCAATGTCACATCTCTCCCTACTCCCTTTGCAAATATGAACCCATGCTGCTCCATATCTACCCCCGGCTTACCTTTTGTGCTGACTTGGTTCTTTATTCTTGCTTGATACCTTCTGTCTTTCAGGCTGCCACTCAAATGCACATCCTCCTGCCTCCTAACCCCACACAAACACGTGTTTTACTATCAATTAGCTTTTCTCCCAAGCTCTGCTCTTCACAATTCAGTAAACAGAGATGTGCCTGACAAAGAAGGCAGGGAAGGCCGGGAAGCTGGAAGGTGCATCTCCAAGCTTTGATCCCAGGTGAAATACATGTCCTCTGCAAAGTGCTTTGAGATCACTGCTTAAAGGAGCTGTGCAAGTACAGGCCACAGTTAAATATATTGCATTTGTGAAATCGCCATAAAAGAGAAACCCTTGAACCACAGCTATATTGTTCCAGGCACTGCAGTCTGTGGATGTCTTCCTTTGAAATTTGCTCCATGCCAACCAGCAGTAACAGGTTCTCACTGTATCCAAAACTCCTGCAGTCTTTTTCAGCCTGCACTGGCCATCAGCCCATCAACCATTCCACAAACAAACATGTATTTCTCTCTGGATTTATTTCTTCCTTCTTTTTCACCCCAATGTGCAAGCAATTAAGTATTGAATCCTTAATAAGCCAATGTAGACCAGCCCACATGACTATTTTTCTCCTAATCAATTTATTCAGCTCACATTGAGGGTTTTATCATATTTACAATATCACAGTGATTTGTGTAGGAGTAATAAAAGGTAAGGAGTAATTTTAGGGGAATAAAATCCAGTTGTAGGGTTTTGCTGGTTTTGATGAGCTTCAGTGTGTGTGGGTTCACTTCACCATTTGGGAGGAGAAATTTTCAGTTTCAGTCAGCAGAGTTCAGTTCCAGCATGGGAGGAACAGAAATGCATAATTAAACAAGCTGCGAAAAAATTTGGGAAATGTAATCAGGCTCCTGCAAGCTGTCTTTTTTCAGAAGCATTTTCTTCTATTTTATCACTCTTCTCTAAGCCTTGGAGATGGACTTCACCCTGCAGTGTTATCCCATCAAAGTTAATTTATTATCACAAGGGAAAAGAACCCACAAGTCTCAGGGGCTCAGGTCAGAGAGGCACCTGTGCAGCCTGGATATTTTTGCAAGGTGACTCTTAAATACCTTCAACACTACATCTTGAAATCCCCACAGGGTGTGCACACCATTGGGTCTCCCATTTCCTGGGCCCTGTGTCCTTTGTTGTATGTGATGGTGAATAACTTTGGACCCAGGCAATCAACCAGCTCTACTTGAGATTTGACTGTAAATCAAACTAGTAACTTCCTTGGCCTGCAGAGGAAAAAAATGACAATGCTTTCCCTAGTTAACTAGTTAATTTTTGCTATTTTTAGGATTTATTGATATAAGTGGAGTTTTAAAAGGCCCAGCTAAAATTTCTGGCTTGAATCTCTCCCCCAGTTCTCCAAACCCCACTTTTATCCCTGATATTTCTATTCCTGCTCAATAATTTCTGTGACTCAGAGTTGAGCATGTTGTACATAATATCATCCCAAAACATGACTGTCATATTCTAATCCTGCCACAAAAATAATTTCTATAGAGAGAAACTGTACACAACCACAGTGCAGGAACAATGGAGGGGTGGTAGAGTCAAACAGCACACAGAGTACACTTAAAACTATCTTTTGTGTGCAAATTGCAGGGTATGAAAGCGTTAATTTGAGACTGGCTCAGGAGGAAAGCATGAGTTCCTAAGACTTCTACATTAAGAAGCTTGATTTCTGCTATAGCTGCCACATGCGACCCGCAACACATGCTTTGTTTCATTCCCAAAGGGAAAAATCTCCTCTTACAGATTCAAGAGCAAAATGTTTTCCTTACAGGCACTTTCCCTCTAATTCAAGCCTCCTTTCTTTGGTGATACACACATAATTCAGGTTCCAGGAAGACTGGCTGCAGTAATGGCAGTGTTAATGCACACACACACCTGGAAGTTTTCAGTTCTTTTACCAGATTCAGATTATTTAACTCTTCATCTGATTATTGAACTTTTGGAGAAGGTAGAATGGGTCAATTCCAGCAAACAGCACAGAGGAAAACTGTTTTCCAGTGTTTGCAAGGGTTGAAATCAAACACAAATACTGTCATTATAGACTAAGTCCAATCTTGCAAATGCAAAAAGATCAGAATTTGCTTCTTTCAGGGTGAAACCTATAAAACTGCATGGCTTGTCATTACAAAGTTCTTCATTATAACACAGTGTACGTATCCCACAGCAGCTGCATTGGACAATGACTAATATCAGTTCCCCTTTTAGGAACAAAGCTCCCTGAAACCAGAGTTTGTCCAGAATCCTCCTGAGGTGGATGTTGCCCTTGCTCTTTTTCTGGGAGACAAGGGCAGAAGTGCCAGAAGAGCAGCCATGCCATCTCATTTTGCATTTCACCAGCTATCTGAATTGCATCAACATAGCCTGTCAATGCTGTCACTCGTAAGACATGTTCTCCTCTTAATGAGTGCTGTAGCATCTTAGCAGATTTCTAAGCTCTATTTTTGATGATGTCAGGTTCAAAGGGAGGTCTAAGCTGCATGAAGACAGAGATGCCTATAAATGGTATCTGTTTCTCTGTGGCTGCATATACCTTCCCCTATAAACGTCAAATAAATCTTCTTATGACAAAGTTCTTTTGCAACTTTTTTTCTGCACTCTTCTTCATACATCTTGAAGCCACCCCTTTATCTACACTGAGAGCTTTAGAATGATAGAAAAAATGAAGAAGAAATAAAAGGGGAGCATGAAACTAAGGAGTAGAGGTTTCTGAACTGCTGGAAACAAATTGGTCAGAAGAGAAAGAGAAGCAAGCTCTCAGTAGGGTTAAAGTGAGGGAGATAGAAAGGAGGGTTGGGGAGGACACAAATTCTGATAAGCCAAGGGTTTTTTTGATGAGGAGGTGCTCTTCTTCACTTTAAGCCCAGCTTTCCTTTAATGACCTAATTATTCTTCTTAGCTGTCGCAGCGCTCCAGCCCAGCCCTGAGTTTGTGTTGACTGCAGTTTGCTGCTCACTCTCTGGGCTTGTTTGCTGCAGCCCCAGGCTTTACATTTTGTTGATGTGCTGATGAGCCCTTTGACCGTCCTGCTCTCATCACAGATGCTCAGACAGCAGCTGAACTGCATGGAAAAGAGCCAAGAGATGTAGGGAGCTGCAGTAGGATGTGCTGGGGACTCTCCCTCAGGCACTGGGTGAATTGAGCCCTGCAGGGTGCAGGTATTTACCACAGTGGGGCTGAGCCACCAACAGAGGCTTCTGAAATCCATAGTTCTAACCTGAAGAGCGGAGTATACAGAAAGGAAATTATAAGTCTTAATGAATGGCTGCTTTGAGTATGGATTATACATTGGGAGCAATATGCCAATGTTTATAGCACATCATTAGCCTGCAAGAGCTGTAGTGTTTGAACTTTTTGTGTTTGTTTCAAAAGTGCCACAGTACAACATTTTTAGTCTTTCTGCTGCAGTAACCACTGGTTGTTACAAATCCCTTCATGAATGCATTATGAAAAACTGGGGCAGAGTTCTTCACTAGCTAGCCAAGTGCATGCCTGCTGGGGCTTTGTACTAGAAAACAGTGAATAATGTTTCTAAAGCCAAAGTACAGTAGAAACCCATTTTACACACATAAGCATGTTGCACAAGACTAATACTCATTGAAGTTCCCTGCTGCAATGTGAAAATCATGTCGGTTTGCAATGCAGAACTTATTTTTCAGGTGTTCCTTTAAGTGGGTTCATTATATCATTTCACCTGTTAGTGTCCTCAAAATAACTTACCTCTGTAAGTCTATTATTTTATTGAGTATTCATGTAAAAAGGTCTCATTGTACTTTTCTCTATGATCTGGTGCACAGAAAGTGCCTCTAAGGAGAGGCAGCACATGTTTAATTCTGCTCTGCTTTACTTATTTGGATTACTGCAGGCAGAAAATCTCCCTGTTTGACATCCTCTGACACCCTACATGGCTGTTGGTTGCACCATCTTTAGCAACACACCACTCACATGGGGACCACTCTAAAGGGATTAAGATCTTTGCTTTTTTAGCACAGCAAAACCAGTGGGACCTGATGGGTTTGAGGGGGCATCCCTGGAGCTGAGAGCCAATCCAACTACCAAGTCCTGACACTTCTATGGAGACATGATGGATAAGCTTGTGCCTCTACCTTTTGCTTCATTAAGGAGACAGGAGGTATTAATGACAGCAATTATGTATTCTCAATTAATTTAATGCATGACAATCTAAGAGACCATAAGTAATTGTATTATCTGAGGAGTTTGTTAATTTTGCTGGGTACTTAAGGATGTAAGGTACCGTGTAGAAAACTGATCAAATGATAAGCAATGAAATGCCTTATTGTTAAATAGCAGCTCAATGAAAACCCTTTAAAAAAGCAGTTGACAGAGTTATTTGTTTGGGTATTCAGGAACAAGGAGAGAAAAAAAACATGTAGGCAGTTGAAAGATACAAAAAAGCGAGGAATTTGGTGCTTTGTGTTTTTTTACATTCTTGGGCCAATCTAAAATTGAGTTGAGTGCAGATGCCTTGCTAGCAACACTCACAGAGGATGTTGTTGTTCTTCCTTTTCACCACTCCATGTGGTTTTTCTCCTGCTGTCCAGCTAAGAAAAGAAAGTAAATAGCAACATATTTTTTTTTAAGAGAAAGGAACATATAAATGTGAGCTCAGGCATTGTCTTGTGGAAAAGTAAAGGCAGCAAAGCAAAGGGAATTGAAAAGTAGGAGGAAGAAAGAAGAGTAAGGGAAAAGGATTCATATTTAACAAAGGAAGGGGGACCAAAACTAAGAAGTTTGGGAACAAGTAACCCCAGAACAGCCTAGCTATCAATATTTAAACAACTAACCACATTATTTTATCATCTCATGTGTGAATCTTACAAATTGTTACCCATTTGCATTACACATAACTATTCCTCCCTTTCATAGGAAACAATGACTCAAACCCCTGAGGACTGATACAGGTTTCATATTTTAAGCCTGTTCTTGGCACTAAATAAACAAGTTAAATGATTAAAGGGATGTGTGTGGACAAGCAACTGCAATTGGGGCTACAGGCAAAGAAGAAGTTGAGCATCACTCCATTATCTTTGAAATTATAACACAGAATTTAGCTCTTTCCCTCCCCCTTCTTTTTAAACCACATCTCCATACCCACAGTGATAAGCAAAATGAACAGCAAGAAACTTTAAAAACATAACTGTGCTGCACAGCTAGAATGGGCAGTTAGGATCAGTAATGTATAGTAGAAATTATTTTCTCTGTTGAAGTGTAAGTTGGATAAATACAATTTAAGGCAAAAAGCTCTAAAGAAATCAGTCTAAGAAAGAAACCAGTATAAGTTTTCCAGCCACTGGAACAGCATTCCTGTGTCAGATTTTGGAGCACCACGCCATTAGCTGCAAGAAGAACAAGAAGCCACTTGAGTTTTGAGATGGAGCAGGTATTTTAGAGAGCATAGGAGCCTAAGTCAGCTAGACTTACTTATCCAGGAGAACTCTCTGGAACCTGATCCAGCCTTTTGGGTATCCTGAACACATCTGTATTTTGAATCAAACTGAAACCATCCTACCTCGCTGAAGTTACCATCATATTAAAATAGCACAGCAAATAATGCTCTATTTTATTTCTTTAGGGAAAATTACCTGAATATAAAGTGTTATATTGGCATTGGTAATTAGGTCTGGAGCTGCAAATTTCATTTCAACAACAATATATACCAAGCCAGTGAATAAACCCAGTGAGCAATTTAACACAATCAAACCTCCAGATGTAACGCCACCACCACTTCTTCCCAAGAATCATGTGGAAAATGGTTGTCCATCATCTAGACAATGCTTTGCTGCTTTGAAATTTCTATTTCAGCTGCTGGAGGTTGCTCCTGGTGGCCAGAATTTACTGTTGGCTGGTCTACTGGGGGTTATTTTTTTAAAGGCAGCAGTTATAAATGGGAAGGTGAAATATATGTACATTATTTCAAAATAATGTTTTATATTTTCTATGAAAAGTTTAGTTGTACTTGTTAATTGGGTTTTTACACAAGAATATTTTTGTCTTTTTTAAAATTTTTTTTTCCTTAGAAAAACGCCAGTTTTTGATTTTACCTAATGATTTCTGGATCAGTTAGAATCACTTTTTAAGCCAAACCACTGAGTTTGCAAAATTCTCATTACTTTATCCATGCAGGTCTCATGGATATATGATTATCATATTTTATAATTAAAGATGTGGGACTTTGCATCTGCCACTACAACTGCTTTACAATTTTGATGATTGCAGGAAATGAGGAGGAACTGCAAAAAAAGAACAACCAACAAACAATTTGGGGAAGGGGGAAGAGGAGAGATTTAGAAATAGAGACATTGTTTGGCTGACAGGCTAGGGTTACATGGAAAATTTGGGGTTCAGATGAAAAATCTGGACCCCAGAAGAAGGTGCAACACACCGCCTGAGACATTTCAGTTCTGAATTAATTGGAAAGCTGCATGAGTTCATTCAGGGGCACACAGTATAGCTCTCCACTGTTTAAAATCCATGTTGTCGAAGTGCAGGAAGACACTTTAGTAGAAAAGTGGAGGCAAATGCCAATAACTTTTGCAAACCTCACAATTTTGCTACTGACCATAAGTAGATGTGCAGGACTCTCCTTCCATCCCTCTTGCTACAGTCAGATTTGAGTCAGGATTGCAGAGAAAGCTGGTTGCTGATTAACCCATTTGACCCGTCACCTAAGAGACTTGTGACATAAAATATGACTTGAGCTATTCAAACAAATAACTGTAATTTCCATTTAATTGATTTTTGACCTTGCACTGCAATTATTCAATCTTAATTTATCTCAGGATAGAGGAACAGCAATTGCATGAAAACTGAAGGATGCTGTAAAAAGTTATGTGCATAGGAGAAAGACTGCAGTTATTAAGTTAGCTTGCATTTGCACAGTAGACAGATGAATAGTGTTTCCTTTTTCTACAATGAAATTATCAGAATCAGCTAAATCCACAAGGAATACTTGGAGAAACATGGAAGTTGGTGCTGCACAAAGTATAAAAATCCTCATTTGAAAGCAATTCTATTTCTCTGGGTTTAGGACTGTTTTTTATTATTTATTACAAGACCTAGGAACATGCTTGGAATTTTACAGAGCAATGAGCAGTAACAGGTCTTAGCCCTGAGCAGAAAAGAACCCAGGAGAATGAAGAAAACAATAATGCATGGGAGGCCAAATTTTGTTCTTCACCCACAACCACAAGAACAAGGTAGTTTGAATTCTATCCTTGATATCCAACCCCTAATTTTGGGAAAAAACTTTCTGTTGACCATTCATTATCATCATCATCAGAATTGTCTTACTGATCTGAATATGTCCCTATTATGCTGATTATGAGGTATATTAATTTCAACTTCTACCATTGTTTTTGCTATCCAGGGCATAACAGTCTATATTGTAGTGTTAAATAGGAAAGATTTCTTTTTTGCTGTTGAACCCAAACTATTGTAAAATGCAGAGAACTACCACTTTCTTAATTAGGGTATAGAGGGATTTTGTCTTCAACAGAATAAATAGGAGAAGAAAGGAGATGGACAGTGACAGTCTTGAGTTTCTGGTCCTCCAAGTGCAGAGGAGTATCTGTGCTACTTAAGAAGAACATTATTTACCTATTGAACAAGGTGTTAGTTACTCCTCTACAGACTGTGAGCCATCCTGACTTTATGTCACATGTGATATGTTAGGTCACACTACAGGAACATCTTTTTTTTTCAAACATTTTTTCAATTGAGGAGCTTGGAAAAAACAGGAAGCTTCATTTCAAAAAGGTGAAAAAAGTGCTGAATTCAACTACATCAATCAAGGTCCCGACTTGAACAAAACATTTTAAATTAACTGATAAAAGATTCGGTGATGTCCTTGAAATCAGCTGTTGGTGACAAGCCCATAATCTCTTTGCAGTAGGATTGAATTTGGGGAATGGAAATTACAGATGTAGTTCAGAACTGACTTTGATGCTCAGGCACTGCCAGTACCCCAGTTTTAGATTTACTGCCACGATGCCAACCCTCATAGTGTGCGTACTGGTGAGGAGAAGGGCTGTGTGCAAGGCCCTTCATTTTGCCTTCCCCTTCCAGCATCTCTCAGGGAGGTGGCTGCACAGAAGCTTGCCACACCTCATATTTCCACTGCAAGAGGGGTCAGAATATAAAAAGAGCTCTTCCAATTTGCTTCCTATACACAACGAGGAGACCAGGGTCAATTTTACCCACACTGGCCAATAACACAGAGTTTAATTGCAGCCTCTCTGCCTGCATATTGGATCCGATTCCCTGATCTTGTGCTCCTAACTTCACAGTTAAAGAACCTTGGTTTGGGGTTAGAAAGTTCCTGACACTGTATTAAGCCTGAATTGTCCCAGTAATGACAGCAAGGGAAGGCAGGAACATCCAAGTGAGTTGAAGTGGAAACATGAGCTTGTGAGAGCTATTAATGCCACCTGCATTGGCGGCAGCCTGCCTGAAAGGAGCTTTCCATAAGTGGTCCATAAACATGACAGTGGTTGAACACCTGACATTTACAGCTCCCTCTACATTTATATCCAAGGAGATAAGTATGGGAGGTTTGTGTTTGTGGTAAGGGAACTGCTTCAAGGAAATTAAAATCTGAGGGTGAGGCAAACTTGGAGAATGTAGATAACATCTCATTGGAAATGCTGCTTTCTGTAGAGTAGGAAATTCCAACAAATGGGCATAAATCCAGTTCAGGTGTTCAGAGCACAAATCCTCAGAGAAAAGGGATTAGAGAACAAAGCTGGGTTGCAGTGTCTCATAACTTCTGCAACTTTCTGAAGAATCAGCTCATCTGTCTCTCCAAGTATTTAAAAAATGCATCCTGCTTACAATGATGTATAGAGCAGAAATAAAAGGTCTCTACAGAATTTTTTAATTTTTTTTTTAGCACAGAGAAATATATAAGGTGCTAAATATTTCAGGGCAAGTCAGGAAGATCAATGAATGGATTTATAACAAACATCCATCTAGGAAATCATTCATCAGTGATACATGGGGATGTAATTGCAACTAAGTAGGACAGCTCGCTCAAAACCAGGACATGCAGTGGACAAAATTAAGTTACAGAATATCAGTCGTGGATGTAGAAGAGAAATGAAGGTTGCCAAGAGATGGCAAATGGATGTGATCACAGCATTTACCTGGACAAGATATATGAGCAAAGTACAAGGCAGAGAAAAATGGCAGTGGCTCTCCTACTCCATCAGTTGCCTCGTATCAGCAGCTGCTCCCATTAATATGTTGCTGTCTATGTTATCCATAATCAAAGTTTTGTATTTCCAGTTGATTTGCAATATCAGACAGAACTTCTGTGTAAAAAAGAAATGTGTTCTCATTAGCACCATGGAGAATACGTTGTGGCAGAGCTTTGCAAAGAGAATTGCTGCTGGGCTTCTAGCATAGCTGCTATTGCTGTAGCATAACAGTGAACTAATGAATTAATTCCTATTTTGAAATATTCTCCATGGGATCACTCATAAAATACAGGCCTTGTTTGCACAAGGAACAGAAATAGGTAACAATCATCTGCCCTGAATCTCTATACACTTCACAAAACTACAAGTACGCTGTTCTCTCTGCGCTGTTTTCACTAGGTGAATAATCATACTCAGCTGATATAAGCCCATGTATGATTACATAGAAATTTACAGAGAAATGGAGAGAAAGAAGTGGAAACTTGATGGAATGACAAATGGGTTTCACTGGCTCAGAAAGTGTCAGTTTTTTTTCCAGTTATGTCAGCTGATCAAATCAGGTGCGTTATCTCTGTGGACAAAGCTTGGCTGCCGCGTCTAGCTGTGAGGAATAAAGAAAGAAGCAAAGAGTTCTCATTTGGACACTATTAATTACACGTGTATTTGCATACATTATGCACTGTACCCATCCTCAGAGCTGCAATCTGTCTGGTCCCAGTTGTGCAGGCTGGGAAGGTAGTCCAGATCCAGATGCAGCCACCAAAAGACAAATCCCATGGTCTCATTAACATGCTCAAGTTACAAGAGCAGGAGGAGCACAATACACATAACTGGATTCCACTGTTTGTTCCCTTCAAAGAGAGAAAAACAAAGCAACCTGCAATTAAGTAATGCCTGAGGAATACAAGTGTAAAAGAGTTTAGTGAAGCAATTCTATGAATAAGTGTTCTCCTGAGCCAATGCTGCTGTTCAGGGCTTAGAGGTAATGACTGAGTGCAAGTGAACAGGTAGGAAACATGACTGTGAGTCGAGTCTGGAGGTAAACAAGCCTGGCTGCCCACCTGACTGTGATGTGAGATGACTGAGTGGCTTATCCAGTATGGTTGAGCATGAATAAAAGAGCATGCTGATTTAATATGACTGCAAGGATAAAAGATCATGTGTGTGAATGATTATCTCACTGACTGTACAAGTAGAAGATGAGGTGAAATGACAAGAGCAAATGAAGGAAAATGGGAACATCTGAAATTCAGAAAACACTGACAAAATGAGTTGCAGATGGTCCATTGCTGATAATCAATGGAAAATCCATTTTGACAATTGACTTTTTTGTAGGATGGAAATGTAGATCTGAGTGCATGAGTTTTCCAAGCTCTGCTTATCCCCAAGATCCAACAAGTTAAACTGGGACATGAGCAGTAATTGTAAGGAGTTTTCTTACTATTAATTTATTTTTGAGAGGATTTTCTTAAATAGATGCTCTCCTGACTTCTCTAAAATGACTTTATAAACACTCATGCTGGACATAGGCAAAGGGCCAGCTCTTCCAGACACCTTTGTAGAATGTCTGGTTAGTATAACAAGAGCACTTTTTGAAAGTGAGTGGGGATAGGACACTTCTTTCTGCTAGGGATCTACTAGATTTATAAGCTTATTGATTCATTTTGTTTCAATTTATCTAGGTAATGCACGTGACCTTATTCTTTTTTGCTCTTTTTTGAGCAGTCTCTTGTGCGTGTGAGCAGAGGATATTAAATATGGTTATAAAATACCACTTCACGCATTTTCATCAACTCTGCTGCATGAGAACTCCAACACAAGGCATAGCAGAGGCAAATAAAATCCTCTAACCGAGCTGTCTACCTGAGTAAAGTACAAAATATGGTTCACAGGATGACTTGCCTACCCAACAGATTTAACAAGACCAGGGTAGCTGAAGTATCACAACTCTCAGCATGCAGTCACTCTCAATAAAAGCACATTTGTACTCTGTGTGTGGATGTAATGGCATAATTACCTTAAGACTGATCTAGCCTCCCTCCGCAGGTTTTACAGCATTACAACTTCAACAAAATAAATGCACATACATGAGTGCATGTGTGTGTCTGTCTTTCCACCTCACTATAAACAAAACAGAATTAGTAAGAAAATAACAGATATTCCTGCACTTTGCTATTTGTAGCATTCTTAAACCAACTTTGTTGTCTGCAAATTCTTTAACCTGCAAGATGGTAGAAAATTAGGTACTTTTTTTCCAAGTTTAAAACCTTCTAATAATTATTTTCATCTAGTTTTGTCTTGCAGCAGCAGCTTTCAGCATTGTGCAAGACATGAAGTGCTTCAGGGTATTAGAATATGCTATGCAACCTTCTCAGGTCTGGAAGACCACTAATCAACTTTTCTTATTGGGCATTTAAATGCCATTAGCATGTTCAGAAGTCACAGAAATACAGTATATACATATGTGTACAGTAAACTGTCTACATATTTTCTATCTGAAAGGGAGATGGGACTAGGCTACAAATATAATTTGCTTTGCACTTCAGACGGTTGCTTTGCTGAAAATCCAATTGGATGGAAGAAAATCCTGCCTGATACAAGACAATGGCAAGTACTCAAAATGAAAAATATCAAGAACAGTGGAAGTTACATATACAAAACCTTCTGTTCCTGTCAAAAATTGATAATCATGCCATTTTGGGTGGGAAGGTTATCCTTATCTCTGGGGTAGCGTGTTTCTACTGATGAAGTGATTATGAAATTTGAAAACATAAGCAATCATAAATCTAAAATTATAATACTGTTTGTGGTATTAGACAAGAGGCAGCTACTCTCTGAGTAGCTTAGTGGACCTGTTACAAGTGTTGGAAATAGCAGCAAGAAAAATGGTACAGGAATACATTCACTTTATATAGCTTTTTTCCTTTTGTTGACTTTCACATAATGCGGCAGCATAAACTAATAATGCAAAAAGACCTAATCCTCTCATCTTCTGACTGTAGGAAAAATGGAAATATTTATTTCCAGTATATTTTTGCAACATCATAAATATTCCTGTGGTGTGGCCCATCCCTTCTTCAGAGAAGGCATCCATAGAGTGATGCCTTTACCAGGCCAAGGACTGAAATCTACACACTTTGGTACAGGTCTGTTTGCTCCTGCAAGTTGCAGATCTTCACTAGGCAGCATTTAGGTTGCACAGGTTTCCCATGTATTTGGAAAAGACACAACTTTTGGGGGTCATATAGCAGCATAATATATACCTACGTGTCTGTCCATCTTCTTTTCAACTCAAGAGCATTTTATTTGTATATTAGTTATTGTTACTTTTCACAAAATTGAAGAAAGAGCATTTTCTCACCTCTATGCAAGGAGCATTTTCAAAAAAAATTCCAACCAGGCATTTGTTTACGACCAAGCCTCTGAGAAATCTGGGCTTAGTCCTGGATCACTGCTTACTAAATTTCATGAGGAATTTGAAAGGAGCAGGGCTGTTCTGATTTAGACTTGTGTGGTGTCCATCCCAAAGGCTGAGCAACCTGCAAGTAAAGCTCTGCCTGGCTGCTGCAAACAGAGTTGCCTGGTCCCAGTGAGAACCATGGAATTGCTCTCCAGTCCAGGAGGAACAATCATTCACCACCCCACCAGCCTCTGGAGACATTTATCTGAGTGTCCTCAGGCCAGCCTCATTTCGTCCTCGGCATCCTTGGCTGTTCTTGTCACCTTATCCTGAGCCCAGGCACTGAGGGGCAGTCTCCAAAGTTTCCATTCTAAAACTGTATAAAGCACTGTGGTTTTACCATGGTGCTGAGAAACCTGAGAAACCCATCTCTGTTCTACTACAGCCCCAAAAAATGAAGTCAGATGGTACCTTAACCATCATCCGCTCTAAAAAGCTTGCAGAGGCCCCTAAGAGCTACTCATAAAAATAACCTAGGTAGTCACTTAGACTAAAGATAAAGCATATCAGTTGATTTATCTTTGTCACTAAAATAATTTTTTAATTTATTCTGCAGTAGGAAGCAGGTGGAGGTATTCCTCCTCCAATCTTATGACTTCTGTCCCTTCAGTGAGCACGTTGCATTTGCAGCAATTCCAGACTAATCTCATGTTGATGGGGACACAGAGATGGATTGCAGTGGGGCGAGGGGTGAGAGGGGTAAAGAAGAATAAAAATGTTTTCCTTCATAATTATGTCATTGGGCCCAGTTTGAAAACTTACATCAACTCCATTATTGACAAGGACTGCTTTAGGAATAGAAATTATTTTGTTGTCACATTTGTGGGTCAGTGTAGGAGACAGAAATACAGGAGGAATAAAATGCAAGAGGCCTTGTGATTTCATGATTAGGTTTTATATTATGATTGCAGCAAGTTGCTGTTTAATGGCCAGATTTTCCTTCCATTTAAGTTAATGGGTCTTTTCTGCTGATTTCAATATTATAGATTCTCAACTTGCTCTTCACTTATTTGATGATTTTAGATTTTATATAATTTCTGTCAATTGGTGTTTCAGCAAGTCCTTGGTGATCCATCAAAAAGACCAATAGGCTTTTACCATCTTGTCAGCTATTTTATTACCTTCCTTTATTTTAAAATATCCAAGTTCACAAATAATAATTTACTCTCTCTCTCTCTGTTGACAGTGGGGACACTCACAACAAATTTTAAATAAAACCTGTGGCTGTGCAGCTCTGTTAAAGCTCAGTCTGAGGAGAAAGCCATTATGTCACCTTATCCAGGACATTTCCCTTTGTCTCTTGTTCTCCTTGATGATCTTACAGGGAAAATAATTTATGGAACATTAAGAGTCAAAACAAGCCCACAGAGATGCAAAGGAGGACTGGGACTAGCAATTAGACAACACATTATGTGAATGTAACTAATCACAGAGGTAGCTTTCCTTCACCAGAAACAGGACATGACCAGAATTATTGAGACCATGAGTCAAACATCTTAAATCCTGACAACATCTCTTCTGACTAACAGTACCAGCATTGTGGAAAGTCAGTGGCCTGCCTGATGCTGTTAGTTTAAGAGAAGGAAGATTTTTCATCCTACCACTACAGTGTATGATGTCTTTTCTTTGGATGTTAGCAGCAGCTGCAAAGAGGCCCTGAAATCAGCTTTGGGATGTCCTTGTATTTGAGAACTGCAAATTCTGAAAGGATTTCAGCATTTCAGGTTAAGTTTTGAAAAAGTAACTAATTATAAATTATGTTGAAAGAACATTCATTTTCCTCTCTGATGTGACTTAATGATGCTTTGTCAAAAATGAGACTTTTTGGAAGGCTTCTCCGTGTCTGTGAAAGTCTTGTGACAGAGATAGCATGTAGTGTTACTTCCCTGAAAAGCCATAGTTGTTTGTTAATAGCTATTTCTGGACTGTGAAGTTAGGAGACATATTTTGAGGACTGTGTCCAGGCTGAAACCCACCTGAGCCCAGTGATGATGCGGTTTAGAAGAAAAAGTGCAGAACTGAAGAACTCAGTTTGGTATAATTTTTCTGCTGTTTTAATGAATGCCATCAAATAACTCACTGAAACCTTTTGGCTTTTTCCATAGTGGGATAATACAAGTTTTAGTTTGGGCTAATTAACTCCTATAAATAATTCAATATTAAAAAAAAAGCCCTTTAGCCAATAGTTTGTCTTGAAAACAAGTTGTCCAGAGAAGCTGTGGATGCCCCATCCCTGGCAGAGTTCAAGGCCAGGCTTGATGGGCCTTTGAGCAACCTGGTCTAGTGGAAAGTGTCCCTGCTCATGGCTGGGAGGTTGGAACAAGATGATTTTTAAGGCCTCTTGCAACATAAACCATTCTATGGATCTCTAATTCCCTGATTCAATGGTTTAGCAAAACACAGTAGAGGTTGCAGGACTAGAACATATAAAATCACACACTGCGTAGCCTAGACTTTTAGCTGAGAGAAGCTGCAGGAAAGGAATACGCTGCCCTAGTGACCTTCTGGGGCTTTTGCAGCAAGCTGTCATGGGACAGACTCTTCACAGATTTCCCCAGGTAAAACCAGTCTAAAATAAAACCAGTCTGAAGTGAAAACAGTAGCAGTCTGGAAAAACTGTGGGCATCATATCTAGGAGGCCTGGCATGTAGGTTAATGAGGAGTCTCTCAAATTTTTAAGCTTAAAACCATAATTTGAGCTGAACTGTGTGATTTGAGAATTAATAAATACTCTTTAGTATAATTTTTGAAGTAGGTTATTGAAACTTTTCTCCACACCTTCTGGGTCTGGCAGAGTAGTCACTTAGATGAGACGGATGGTACCTGTAGCTGCACTTCACTTGGGGAATAATTAGTAACATTCAGCTTCAAAAAACTGAAGTCACCACTTCCACCCCTGCCAAGAGCCAGGGGCTAGGCAGAGAATCTGGAGAAACTGCCTCACAGGGCAAACACTGCTGGTGAGCAGGAAACTTCATCAAAGGGAAACATCTCCCTTGGGAGCATCTGCAAACTGCAGCTCTCTGGGTTTCTCAGGGTGACCTTCAACCATTTGTGTGGTGCAGGGAGATCCCACTAGTGATGCAGGATTTGTTCACAAATTTTTCTAGTTATTATAACTGTCTTCCTCAGCAAAGGAGGAGAGCCCTGCACCCACCCCCCTCACACTCCTACAATACCCAGTTTCGGGGTTTGATGTACATCCAAGCACGACTTCTACTGGAAGGTGTCCCTGCCCCTGGCAGGGGGTTGGAACTAGATGATCTTTAATATTTCTTCCAACCCAATCCAACCCACTCTATGATTCTGTGACCCTCAGCCTGGCCACCCCAGTGTCACCTGGGCTGGGACCTGTCACTCTTCACTGGGGAAAAATCCCAAACTTCTCTGGAGGGCAGACAGCCTCTTACATAACAGGCACTGCGGGGACAGGTTAGGTGACTTCCTCTGCACTCTGTTATCACTGTGATAAAGCCTAATGCCAGCTGACACTGCTCTGCCAAGGTTAAAGTGATGTGTGGGGCTCTGTTAGGATGTGGCTCCAATGTCTTTTCTACCCACAATGTTTTTAAAATAAAACCAAGTAACTTTTCATCTACTGCCAGTGAGGAGTGTTTCATCTCAAAGCTACTTTACTTGGTAGGCACATGTATCGTCTGTGCTTATCTCAACCACAATATTTTAGCTTAAATAGAAGAGTCATAAAAATGATTGCT
This sequence comes from Hylia prasina, assembly GCA_013397195.1. Classification (NCBI taxonomy): domain Eukaryota; kingdom Metazoa; phylum Chordata; class Aves; order Passeriformes; family Sylviidae; genus Hylia; species Hylia prasina. Next base: position 891,406 of record VYXD01001702.1, on the reverse strand, counting down.
GAACATAGCAATACTCTGAAACTGGGATGCATTTTGGGAAGAAAACCCTCTGTTTATCTCAGGTCTGTGAAATATACAGCAGACGGTGCAGTTAGAGGCAGTGATGAGCCAGCACAGGATGGGGTCCTGCTCTGAAGCAACTCTGCTCTGGTCAGCTGTTCTGTGGCTCTGAGGCTGGAAGCAGCTTCACAATCTATATTGGGCAGGTCTAACTGTAAAACTAGAAGTAAATAATACATAGCATCTCTCCCTGGGGGTGTGTGCTACGTACACATAACAATACTTCCAGCTGAGAAAGCCATTCCCAGTGTGCCTCTTTAATGGAAAGAAACTAGCACTTAATACAAATACTTTAGCAGCACACACCCCCCCATCCTTCTTAATCTCAGCAAGGCTTCTTCTTCCTGTTTTAAATTCAGAGCTTCAGTTCCCTTGATCCAAGAGGTTAAATACTTCAAATCACATCAGTGCCCTCAGATTGTGAAGGGCCAGCTCAATGATGATGACTGCAAGTCGAAACATTAAGAATGCAAATTATCAGCCAAGTGACAACTGTTAAGTTGTATTAAAAAGTATGTTGCTTCTGCTTAACAGACACACAGATAGAAATGATGCTACTGTGAAATTTGAGGGGGTAACACGGTTCAAAGTACAGAGAAAGCATTTGTTCTCTTGTCTGTTCAATTGCTGTTTTGAAAACAAGCAACAGCATCACCTCAAGAAATCTGCAGCTGAGATCTGTCACTAGGCAATGTCCTTACTAATAAATACAGGATGTTGAATAATATTAATAAAAACTAATAAAAGAGCTGCTTGTATTATATAAAAAAATCACCTTATTAGACCAATTTAATATTTTCTGAGTTATAGGTGGCACTAGAGTCACTTAAGGTCAAAAGCCTCTGGCTGATGACTGCTTTCTAATACCACATGAATTCCAAAAGCTGATAGAGCCTGTCCAGATAGTTCTGTATATCACACTGATTTCATATTTTCCTTCTATGAGAATACAATCCTAAACTGTATAGAAATTCATTTGCTTTAAATGTGAAGAGATTTCTTTACAAAGTCAACAGCCAGCATGCAAGGCAGAGAACTTTGCACATGTCCCTTTGCTTGTTTCTCAGTGGCGCACATTCTGCTTTTAAACCTCCAGCCACAAATGTGGAAAACTGACAGTGGCCTCAAATTCAAGGAAAATGTACCAGCAAAAAATATGTGTACTTCTTCCTCCTGTCTCTGCAATTTACTGCTGCTGGAGGTCAGAGAGTTAAATACTACCTCTAGGGTTTGGTTTCTTAAATAGCTGGGTGATTTTATGACAGTGCTCAGATCCCACTCTGGCATGGCACAGTTCACAGTGTGAGTTATATTTTGGTTGTCTCACGGCATTTCACCTTTGACTCCACTAAAAGCAGGATCAAACCTCATCATCTTCTAAGTAATGAGGGTAATATTGTGGCTTCACCAGAGTGTCCATCCTGAACGTGAAGCATCTTTTAGCCAATCTGCCACAGAAAATCCCATTTCCCACCCCCATCAGTGTGCTTTTTTAGCTGTGCAAAAGCTCATGAAGGCACTAGTGCCAGCCAGAAACTGAAACCAGTGATGTTACTCACATCATATTTCTGACACGTTCATGGCCTGGCAGTATCTAATTTGTCGATAGATATCATAACTGTGGGCAGTTTGCAATCAGAAACCCAACCAAATATAAATAAATACAGTAACTAGATAAATTAATAGAAAAATTGATTTGTAATGCAGAGATCTGGGTACTCATCTTGCAGCAAGGAAATCAGGCACAGCACCACTGAGCCAACCAGAAAAGTTTTGCTAATGCCCAGGTTTTTAAAAGTTGTTTCTGAAAATCATAAGAGAATGCTTTGCACTCTGGTATCAAAATTAGTCATACACAGCTACTCTGCATACTGCAATGCTATATATATATGGCAACTTACATTCAAGACTACATTACTAATAAGATTATTTTTCTGTGAATTATTCTCAAATGCACAAACCACCTTGTGACACTTGAATGTTTTCTCTCTGGCTACCATCACTGCTGCTTGTAAATGGTCTTCCAGACAGAAATGGCTCAGAGATCTGGTGCAGTCCATTAATTTCTGAGACACTTCCGTTGGAATTGGTCCATGCAGAAATGCCATAATCCAAAAAATATCTTTACTTTCTTGGCCCTTAGTGTCTTGTAGATATTTTTCCTTTGGCATTTTGAACACCAGGTCCTGCACGATAAAGCACAAAACAGCTCTTTTGGACAAGGATCTGGAATTCATCTGTGTAAAGAGTGATCATGTACTTGTAGAAGACAGTGTTTGTAAAATGATTACCCTCCTTCTTGATTTAATAAAGTTTTAGAGAACTCCAAGTTAATGCAGCTCTGAAATAACTGGTTGTATTTATCACATAAAGTATCAGCAAATCACAATCTATTTTATTTGCTGCTTTTCATTTGCTGCACCTCAAAATACTTCACAAAGGAGGTAAATATCATTTTCACTAATTTATGAGAGGTACAACTGGCAGACAGAGAAGTACAGCCAGCCACCTTCCAAGTTTTACATGAAGCTTTTATAAACTTTCCAAAGTAGATCACACACAAATAGCAGCTAAGCATTGACATCCAACAGAGCTCAGTCAGAGGATGGTGGGTGACTGTATCATGCAACAATCTCAAATATCTGAAGTTGTTTTGAAGCATGATACGTGACACGGATTTGCTGTACTGAATTACCCACAGAGGCAGCCACCAGAAAGAGAGAGACCTCTGCTACTTTAAAAAGTATTTCCCTGTTCTTACCCAGAGCAGGACACTGAGGCAGGCAGGCCATTGTAATGTGAGAAATGCATCTGCAGCCAACTGTGCCTGCTGAATGCTGTGAGAGTGCAGAAGAACAGCTCTAGCCTACAGAGGCTGCAGTGACCCTTTTGGAATTCTAAGTAGCTTGTTTGGGTAATAACAAATGTGTAATTAGAAGTCCCTCTAAGCATTCATCATCTTCCTTCTTAGTGAACTGAAGCTCTACCCAACAGCTCAAGTGTTTATAGGAATGCCCTGTTGCACAATTCCTGACTTTCAGGTGGTTGTGACTTTGACTGTATTTTACACAGCCATAATTGGGAGGAAGGCTGATAGGATTAAGGAAAAGTCTTTGCTATTTCTAGCCAATAATTCAGCAGGAAAACAATGTAATAGCTGCCTTTCCTGAAACAAAATATATATTGGAATGATATCACCACTCTTTCCTGCAGCAAAAACATTATGATGAGCTTTTCTTACATTTGCTGTACAGAAATCCTAATTTAAATACTTCTATTGAATTTCAGTTGGTTAATACAGAAGTCTTTCACATTTCTATGCAACAATTTTAAATTCTGAGCCTGAACAGCTGTATTTATCTCATCTTCCAGGTATCCAGTGTGTGATAAACTGTTTATACTGCCCCAAACAGTTTTTCCAGAGTACCTTCACCCTGATCAGGAATCTACTTATTCCAGTTTTAGGTTTTTCTTAATGAGAAACAGGAAACTGTGCCAAATTTGTGTAGCAGTCTCTTCATCAGTAAGAGCACTGTGAGAATTAAGGCTCTGTCATTTTTCAGTTGCAGCAAATAATATAATTTCCAAAGAAAATCAAGGCTGAGTTTCATTCCCAGATTGGGTTTCAGCATGGTCACAGGCCAGCACCATGGTCTGGCAGGAGAAAGCTGCCAGGTTGACTTTTGAACCTGAATTCCTCCAACATGGTTATGAATAGAAGTGCAGCCCTCGAGTGGAAAAGAAGGCCCTGAAAAACACACATATGAAAGAGCAGTTGTTGCCTTTGCTGTGAGGAACATTGGCTTGGAAAAGGCATCCTGCGTCATTGTGTCCAATCCCCTGCTGTCTTAGGCAACCACAACATATAATCCTTTTCAGAAATTTATCAAGTTCCATCTTAAACCCAGTTAGGCTTCTTGCCCCAGTGAGAAGGCTGTTCCAAAGCCTCACTGTGCTGAGGGTTAGAAATATTCTTCTAATTTCCAGCTTACATTTATTCATGGCCAATTCAGACCCATTTGTTCTTGTGCCAACATTGTTCTGGAGCTTAAATAGCTTCTCTCCCTCTCTTGTGTTTACCACCCCCAATGAACTTCCAGAGAGCAGGCTGTCCCTTTGGCCTCTCACTGTCATGCCACCCTGTTTGTACATGAGCTGCAGTCCCCCCAAACAATGGATGAGCTATTGTTTTATGAAGGTTAGCTGAAAATAAAATCAGCACACTGCCTTGCTGTCTGGGGTAGGCAAAATCCATCACTGCAATGTCGGGCGATCAACAGAGCCCTCTGGAGCTAAGAGCATCCCAGGGTAAACAGAAGCATGAAGTCATAAGGCACCAGTCATAATAGGGCCAGTTTAACACATTTGCCCAATTATCCCTTACTACTTCTGAGTCTGAAAGAGCAACAACTGTCAACTGCAAAACAGACCTACTGGTCCAGAGCGACTAGGCAGGGAAAAATTAGCATCAGCAACTGGGCTAAACTCTTATTTTTAGCAATGTCAGTGTGCCTGTGGGAGGAGGAAAACTCATCCACATTTTTAGGCGCAATGGGAGTAACTGGCCTGAGAGCCTGTGGTGTGTCTGAGCCAAACGTTTCCCTCACAAAGGCTCCTCTGTGCCTGTCTGACTTAGCTCACTTGCAGCTGTTAACTTCCAGGAGGCAGGTCCTCAGGTTTTCTTGACAGCCTCCAATTTCAACATTGAAAGACTAACCATATTTCTTAACATATGCCAGAACAATTTGAAAAAGGTTCTGGCCCCCTTGTGTTTCTTGCTTGTGTGGGTTTTTTTCAGTTCTTTCATGATTAGGGTAGGAATTTCCAGACTATCACAACAGAAATGGCATTTTCTCATTGAGAAAGATTCAAATGATGGCTGTGTAAAGGTTGCAGTTTAATTCAAATTTCTCCTTCCACGTTTTTTTAGGTAATCTATATATCATATCACATCTCATATTTTGTATCATATCACATTTCTATTCTTTTATGTAGAGGCTTTGACAGGAGAGTTAAGAATGGCAGAGTCTTCTGTGCAGGCCTCATAGCTTGAGGACTGATGACCTTATAATTCTTGCCAGCATGACTGTGCTTACTGTTACATTTGTAAGTGCCTAGCTGTCTTTCAGTTTCACTAAAATATCAGTCTTTTAGGCAGGCCACATTGTTAAGGGGATTTTCTGCTTTCCAATATACTCATAAAGGTCAGAAAATTAATCCATATTTTATTTTTCAAAATTATCCATGAGTTAGGTACTGATTATTACATGCTACTCTGGGTAAAAAAAAAAAAAATTAAAAAAAAAAGGCAAAAAAAGAAAGCCATAGACTCTCAAAATTTCTAAAGAAGCAGACCCAAACCTGAAAAGAAAAAGGAAGGGTCAAAGGCAGATTCACAAAAAGTGGCATGAAAATGAAGCAAGTTACGATGCAGGACGTTCTTGCTTTAACACTTTTAAAAAATTATTTTGTCCCATTACAGAAAGCTTGTTCCTGATTTTTTTATGCAAAGATGAAGGGCTTCTAGCATGTCATTTCCTGGAAATCCCTAGTTGGCACATCACACATGACCATACTGGGGTGAAAAGGAGAAGCTCCTGGAGATAACATGGATCCATAGCATTGTCTCCCTGAGCATTAGTCCAGCTGAAGAGCATTTGAAGAGCCTGGGTGGGGTGCACTGTTCTGCAGCACCGTGTCAGCAGTGCCACAGAAACCTCTTCCACAGCAGCCACCCTCACCCATGTCCAGGGCACCCAGCAGTAGCTCAGCCCCTGTGGGTGGATCTGGAAGAACAGAGGAAAGGTTTTCTCAAGCTGCAACAATCACCTGCTCATGTTTCGGATGAAAATTAGTCTGTGTGGCTCCTCTTTATCAAGACAACTTTTTGGCATAGGCATCATGTCTGCCACAGAGGCTAACACCAAAAGGAAGGGCCCTGCTCTTGGTATGAGTGCATCAGAAAGGGAAGGATGGACCTGACTCCACTCCCAGCCACCTCCTGATATTTCGCCATTTTGGTTGAAACAGATTTGCTGTTGTCCTCGACACGCAGTCAGATTCAACTTCTGCTCATGTATATCTCAGCAAGACAGATTTGGCAGTGGGAGCTGGTGTTGGGCTTCTCAATAAAATTAAGCAGTCTGGGTGCAATGGATGAGACTATTCCCTTGAATCATCTCACTGAGAGTCTGACTTCCTTTCGCAGTGGGTGGGAAGAAGGTCAGTGGTTTGTCAGGGTGCCTTGGGCCAGGAAGAACATTAGGAGAGATAGCAGGGATTTATCCACTCTGCTTTAAATTAGTCCCTCAGTGATCAATGCTGATTTGCTGCTTCTCTGGACAGTCTTTCCTGGCTTCATGGATTAGATGCTGGTAGTGTGGGGAATAACAATAAAACCATTCGCTAGCTGCATCTGGTGCAGGGAAAGCTTTCCAAAGATTATTAGTTTAAGCATCCTAGAGAGACATAATAAAAGGGGAATCATTATTATAGTGTGTGTGTTTTAGGATATCCATTACTGCAGTGTCTTGGCATCATTACATAATTTAAAATAATAAAAACAATTATCCTTCAGGATAAAGGAGACTTTGAAGGCGCTGACTATATATTTGTTAGGATAGAAGCACCCTGACATTTGGAGCTGAGTAAAGTGAAAGCTCCAGAGGTGAATTCTGGGAGCAAAGGAAAGTGGTAAGAGTTGGTTTCAGCCTTACCCACAGCAGAAGTGAATTCCACATCTCAGGTGTCACCACGGTGCTGCAGAGCTCAGACTCAGCCTGTTTGTCTGCAGCTTTGCACTATTCTGTACAGAACGGAAGTACAGAAGAGCAGAGCTGGGTTTTATCCACAATGGATGCAATTTTTACTGCATAGCCCCCCCATCAAGCCTGAGTCTGCAGATGCAATTGGACACAAGTCCAAACGAAGAATCCTAAACTTGTTATTACATCTCAAAGACTCAAACTGGAAAATTTCTTCCACAAACTACTTGAATGCTTCAGGACTCAGGGTTTGTGACCCTTGTAGCAGTGAAGTTCAAAAGGAAACCATTGAGATCTGTGAGCTACCCAACCTTAAGTTATAATTATTTTAATCGTGGTAATTGCTTCATGGGTATGCATGTGGATGACTTGGGTCTGAACCCAGGGGCTTTTCCCCTCATGCATTTCCTTCTGTGCCATTGACTTGCTGTATGGCTTGCATAATCCTCTAGGTATTGGAACCTGTAGGAACTCAGAAGTAAGGAAATGCTCTTTCTGGGCCTTAGGTACAGATTTAGTTGTCTAACTTTGTAAATGTCAGCTTTCACTTACTTGCCTCAGAAAAGACTTGGAAAACCCAGTCAATTCAAGACAGTAACGTGCCTAACAGGCACTGCATAAAAAGTGTTACTTACATGCAAAGTATTAGTGATTATGTATTATTTTGTCTATATTAAAACATATCAACACTGAACATATTGTCGTAGCTACTGGAGGACGTGAGAGGGCTGCACAGGCTACTTGTCTTTATAAAATACCATGTGTTTGGCATGAAAGTTAACTGAGGCAAACATTCTGTTTCAGTAGATGTCACACAACCACCAGTGTGTGGAGATGACCCTCTCCCACACTAACACAGCCTTGAAGGACTGGCACTGTGGAAAGGATCCCAGTTCCAAAATGCCTGGGCCACTTTCATCTCCCTTGCACACTGCAAACTCCTCTTGAAGCCAGTGGGTGGCTGGTCCTAAAAGAAAAGCTGTGCTGGGAGCTGTGTTTTTCTTAGATAAAGGTTGCATAGAGAACTCACTTTCTCTGTGCCTTCCTCTGCTTTTCCCAAGTATCAACAGCAGCAGCTATTTGTATTGGCCACACCATTATTTTAAACAGAAGGGACTGACTTGCACGCAGCCCACACACAATCAGAATCACCATGCAGCATAAAGCTGATGTCACCTCTTGCTGCTACTCACATAATGGATTTTGTTCTCCGTCTGTGCACCAGTACAATTTTTTTTTTTTTTTGCTAGGCAAAATCATTTCAAGAGAAAGAAATTACTGAATCAAAACAGTCTGAAGGACTACCAAAATTCAAATTGAAATGCAAAATACTAAGACGTTCACATGAATATTCTTCTTAAGAGACTCTATCCATTTGATTTTAACAATTCATTTTTCTTTTCAACCTGTGGAACATCCGTCACCAAGAGCTAAATGTACATAATTCCAGGCTCTTTTGCCTTTTCCCAAAAACAACCACTTTGTCACCAAGACACATATGAGAAATTTATGCCCGTCTCTGCTTGGCATCACTGCCACCTCATGGATTAATGAATTCTGTGTCCTCTAATTCCCCCACATTATGCACCTCTGTTTTGTATGAGTAGCCAAATGTATCAAGATTCATTTTAATGAATGTGAGTCATTCCCCTTATTCAGAAGGCAGGGCTGTTACGTTGTAAGCAAGCACACCATTAGCTGTGCTAAAAATAAACAGGCATTACCTGCAGGAAAACCTATATAGTAAAAGTACACACTGCTAAGTACATTAAAAAAAAAAAAAAGAGGGGGGGACAGAGACAGCCTGGAATGGTGTTTGTGTGCTGTAGATAAAGGAAACAGGATGGATTGCATAGGGAATCTGCTGTACATTTCCTCCAACAGGTCTGAAAGAAGAGTAGGACCTTTACCATGACATTTAAATTCAAAACACTCAATGTCAGCATACATTTTGTCAATGCTTTACTATGCTTAAGGTGATTTAATTTCTAGTGCTGAAAGAAAACTAAATGGATGGCTTCTTTTAACACCAGTTTTCTTCTGTGTCTTGGTTGGTGTAGAGTAAGTATTTCCTGTGTGGTTCGACAGAGATTTCAAGGTTTGGAGAATCAAATATTTCAAGGTCAGCCCAATGTTGGTTAAACAGAAAGCATGCATGACTTTGCCATGTGGTATTTCTGTTCCATTATTTTCATGACTTCTAGTGTGGTTCAATGGGAAAGGCTCTGGTTGAGTCTCAGAAACCAAGCTCATAAATCAGTAAGTCAATCAACAAGTCTGGGGAACAATATGTTCTTCTATTTTAATTTCTTTGTGGGAAATGTGTAAATAGATACTGGCAATGAAGCTGGAATATAATGGGTACTTACAAATTAAGGCATCCGATGATTTATCTTCTCTACGTGCCATGCAAAAAGAGGTCATGCTTTCTGATGTGTTACAATACTATTTTTAAAATAATGAAACATCTTTAGTTTTTAAGAATGAGAATTACTGTCTCCTGACCAGCTTCCAGAAGTGTGGGAAGTTAACACGCTGGGATGAAAATTTAAAGAGTCTCAGCAGAACATTTCTACGTGAGTGTACACGATCAGAGACCTCCCAGCATCACCTGCTGCACCACACAGCAGCACAGCAGCCTGACCCTGGCAGCTATGGCATTATCTGCTGCAGGTCCAGCCTGTCCCTGCTGCTCCCTCGGTGTGGGACCTCTGAGGGTCTTTGCCCAGCTGTTTCCCACTGTAAAACCAAAGGATGAACAACAGGCTTGCTGGTTTCTCAGCAGTCTCTGGACATTAATTAGTTAATGTTTGCACAGGACTGATAAAGGCAGTCATAAACAAGAAAATGCAAAGCATTTAGCAAAAAAAAAAAAGAAAAAAAAAGGAGGAAAAGCTTTAAAATCACTTTGTGCCTGTGCCTTTGCTAACAAGGTTTTAGTAGTGTTTGAACAACTAAAGTGCTCTCTGTACAATTGATCCCAAACAGCTAATTTAAGCCTGCTCACTGAAGTCCTTCTAAACAAACCAAACAATATGTATTATATGCTGAAAATTTATTATGGAAAGAAACAGAAGTAATTTATAAAGTTACATCATCTATTCTGGGAAAATAATGCAGAACTTCTGATTTAGGAAGCCAAACAAGACCCTACATCAAAGAGTCAACTAAATGTTTACTGCAAACAGCTGACAAATGGCAATGCATCGCTCAAAAATGTCCACAAAACAGCTCGCCAACCTATTTTAAATAATTTTATTACTTTCTTGCTGTTGTTAGGAAGGGTCATTTCTGGATGACTTACAAATGGAAGGAGAAAAACTAGCATTTGAGAAACCAATGGTTTGCAAACAGTAGTCTGTCCTGCCCTAAAGACCTGACTTCTGAGGTGCATTTGGGCAGAGAAACCATAAAGTGGTCTTTTCAAAAGCTTCTAAATGTCTAAATGAGGTACCCATGAATTTTTAAAATCTATTTCTGCCTGTCCACATCTTGGCATGTTTAAACATCTTTAAAAGCTGACCCCATGTTTCTGTAGCATGAAAAGCATTATCTGAAGGCTCCTCTTCATCACAAGAGTCAGCTGCAATTATGAACCACAGTCATGTTCCTCAGATGAAGCCAACAAGAGCAAGCCAAGGAGACCAAGCAGAGAGCAACACAGAGTGAGTTGGGCTATTTCAGGCTGCTTTATCACAAGAAAAGCATTAGCTTGAGCCTTACCTTCCATATTCAACCTGTCCTCTGAAGCTGCAAACTACTAGCTTAACATTAAACAGAGCAGGAACAGGGATCTGGAGAGTGGTGACAAGATAGCATTGCAGATTGGAGTTAGGGAGGTTCATGGGGCAAATACAAATCAGAGAACCTTCAGGAAGGATTTAGTGTTTGAGTTCCAATCTAAAACATGGAGCCCATCCTTCTACTTCCATAAACACATATGGTATTTCTAATAACACAGTTCCTAATGAAGCCAAATGAAGAATAGGTCCTGAGTTCAGTCACAGATGTAAAGACTGAATATTGGATTTTTGAACATGAAAGGTGTCTTCTCCTTTAGAAAATTATGGATGCCAACTGTGTTGATATTTTTTGAATATCACTCCATCCTATTCTGAAGTGCAGCAGATAAATTTTTATCTGAAAATATTTGTTGCAGAACAACAAATAAAAGAATAGTTTAAAAGCTGACCACTTCTACCTGCAAAATAGACAACCGCAAATGTTTTGGGAATGGGATCTTATGCTTTCACCCATTGGAGAAAGAGATGTTCTCTGGAGAGCAAAATGGTTGTCAGCTTCCCTTAGGAATGAAGTGATCATTTCAAACTCAAAAGGAAGGTACAGGAAGACAAAATGGAAGAAAATATAAACAAATTAAATACCATAGATGTGACATTGCAGAAAAATCTGGCTGGCTCTGGACCTTGCTGATGATAATACAAAAAAATGAAAACAATAATTAAAACCAAGCATCTTTAATGAGTTTATCAATTTTTCTTAACTTGTGAGTTTTCCAGGTATTTTTCTTGAATATACCTACTATTTGAAATGCTATGAGGTTTGTAAGAAACTTTATATACAGATAGATATCTTGTATATTAAGAGTTTTATAGCTTTTACACAAACACAGAGCATCCAGCACATTCTGACTGTTCATATCATCTAAATAAATGGTTTTCCTGGACAATATGGTCCATTCTCTGTCTCTATTGTAATGAATTAATACTAAAATCCCAGGAAAAATTAGAGCACCTGAATTAAAGATTGAACTTTCCCACCTATATTTGCAGTACTCTGGGAAACACTTGCTCCATTTAATTTATTTGCTGGGATTTTCCTGTATTACAAACACGGCATCAGATGCAAAATCAGATGATGTAGATTGTGTTAAAAAACATCTGAATTATCACCATCAGAGCCCTTGGTCAGCTACCCAGTCACACTTTCTAGAGCCACAGAGGCTGGCCTCAGGCTTGCAAAAACAGGCAGCTGCACAAGGTGTCTCCTTGCACTGAATTTACTTTCTGGCTGCTTTGTCAACAACGTGGCTTCCCTTAGGCAAGTCTTGCTTGCCCTTGAAAGAGTTGCAAGACTCGTTCTGCACCATAAATATGATCAACGGGTAGTGGGACAGATTTACTGCACCTCAGCCCTGCTCTAATCTCTTCCTACAATATCATCAATACCCTCAGCTGCAAACATTCCCTGGCACAGCAGGGTGAGGCTGGGAATGCTTCCATTTGCTCTCCTGCCACTGAGTTGGTGGCTCCTGGCTCTTCCTCGAGGATGGAGACTGAGGAATACATACAGCAGGTGTGAGGGGCTGGAAATTAGAAGAATATTTCTAACCCTCAGCACAGTGAGGCTTTGGAACAGCCTTCTCACTGGGGCAAGAAGCCTAACTGGGTTTAAGATGGAACTTGATAAATTTCTGAAAAGGATTATATGTTGTGGTTGCCTAAGACAGCAGGGGATTGGACACAATGACGCAGGTATCCACACAAGCTAATCAGGAAGGATTCCCTGAGCCTCCCCAGCTGCCACTGTGACTTTGTCAAGGCCTTGGGACAACATGGTGACATTACAGAGGTCTCAGCTTTCTGAGAGGAACCATTCCATAGAGAAATCAAAGTACAGTTGTGCAATTGCGTGACAGTGGTGGGAGATTTGGGAGGTAGAATAAGAATCACAGAATTCTGGTTTCCTTTTGCTTCCTGGATTAACTTAGCTACTGTTGTTTCCTGCTCTAAACCTCCTCTTTGCCAGTGCACTCCTTGCTCCTCATTTGCAGTAGGAGCTGTTGTGCTGTCTGGAATCAATTAGCATAAAAGTGCTATTTTTATTAATGTAGTTTCCTTGTTGCAGCCTCTGCTGTGATTGAAGGCTTTCAAAGGTCAGCCCAAGTATATCAACAGGAGGGTGTATCAGGCAATGTAGAAATCCACTGACAAGCCCTTTAACAACTGCTCCTTAAGCTGGGCAGACAGTGAAAGAAATCCAGTATGAAACAGCTTGGAATAGAATATGATCAGGATGATGAAGCCTGTAATATCCAACCAAACTCCAGCTGCCTAAACAGAAATCAAACCTCAAAGATTTCCACATCATGAAAGACATCTAAAGGCAGTGTGTTGGATTAAACTGCAAATTTTACAGACGAACCCTTTTTCTACTTTTTAAAAATTTCTTGGACTTTGCCAGAGCACCTTTGGATTCTACATGAAACTAATTTTATTCGCTACATACTAAAAGAATTGGACAAGTTTTAGTGGCATTTTTCATAGATTGATTTCCTCATATCTATGGAGCCCTAATCCTTTAGCAAGTTTTCCTTGATGAGGAGGACAACTGACCATTTGGTCAGAAATCAAACCAGGACCTCTGATGCTGACATAATTTCCTTTTGGATAGTCTCTGTATCTTAAGCTCCACTGCAAGCAAATGAAGCAATAACCAAAGGTATTTGTTAAGGGCTTCTTAATATAAGAAGCCCACCTGTCTCATGTGTTGTACACAAAGTTCATCCTGATGTCTGGAGTGAAGTCAGACTGGAGTACCTGAAGGAAAACAAGCAAATAAAATAAAAGTTGATTTTTTTAATGAAAATACAATGAAGTATTTATAGACTTAAACTATTCATCTGGGCTATTCATTAATGCTCTGACTTGATGATCTTAAAAGTCATTTCTCACCTATTTGATTCTATGATCTTTCTGCAGTAAATCAAAACATAGGTAGACATTTTCCTAGAAAAATATGCAAGACTAATGAAATCTAGCAGGATCAGTCACAACCACAGCTCTGTGTTTGGCAGCCCTGTGTCTGAGTTTACCTGGTAAGTAGGCGGGGTTAGGAACAGGTCTTAAAAGGGATATGCAGAAACACAAACATGTAAAACCTTAACAAACATAAAATCTAAATCCTTCAGCAGACTGTGTTGTATCTATCCTGAAATGCAGTGTAAATTCCCTTCTATTTATTATTATTTTATATATGTAATGCCATTTACTTATATAAATTCAATAGACTGGTAATACATAGGAGAAAGTCTTCTAGAAATACTCTGAAAGCCAATATTTAGCTGTCAGCTGCTCTTCCTATTTTTCAATGCTTAGATTTTGTTGGAAGTGAAGTCTCTTTATTTCAGATTACATGCTGAAAACAACAATCATGTCTCAAAAAGTGCCAAGGGCCTGACTGGCCACCTTATACTGTTTCAAGTCTGACTTTGACTGACACATGTATAAAACCACTTCAGTAAGGAAACACAACCTTTTCATATTTTTATATATATTTTATCTAAAATTTTGTGGGTGTATTTAGCCATCATTTCAGGATGTTACCTGTGATTCCATTTTTTTGGTATTATTAGCAATGAATTGACCAATCTAATAATAAACAATATCCTTGCTACATCCAATTTCTTAGTAGGAATATTAATAATTATTACAAAATCATAGCGACACAATTTTCTGATAAATGTCTAATTTTTGAATTATTATTTTGTTAAACCCTGCTCTTCTGATCATCCATTAGTTGACAACTAATGGCCTTGAAGCTGTAGCTGTACATTCGATCTTAATTAACATCTGATCTCACTAGTAATAATGATTTTTATTGACAATATCTGAATCACAAAATCAATTTCTTTTTCTTAGGTAAAGAGTTCATTTAAGTAAAGTCAAGGAGAAGCATGAACACATTATGTAGAAGATTTTTTTTCGTTACTTTGCACAGCACATCTCCATCTGTACAATTCCATGTGGTAAAAAAAACTCTAACAACCAGCATTGCATTAAAAGGGCCATATTTGTGACTGCTTCTCTTCATCATTTGAAAAGTTGTACATATCAACAGAAATTAGCATGAAGAACAAGCACAGATATAAATCACCAAATGAAGGCATTTCTGTGAATATAAGAGAGTGATGAAGGCCCAGCATATCATGGTTGTCTAATTGGTTAATTTATGTGGACATCAGTGCTCATAAAAAACCATTGGTTTTGTGCTGGAAACATCACTGTGAGTACAGCTGAAATTACATGAAAGTGGCTGAATGTATATTCTGGAAGCAGTTGTCAAATCAAGCCATGCCATTAAGAGGTTTTTAAATTTATTCATGCACCCAAAAGAAAGAGTAGCCCAGAAAAAGTAAGGAAAAGAGAGGACAGAGCCCAAATGAACCACATCCTGCAAGATTTTGATTACAAACAAAATACCATTGCAGATTATTGCAACTGGTTTCAGTACAGGAGCAGTTGCAGCTCTCCATAAAGCAGCCAGCAATGCCTGTCTGGGATAAGCCACTGATTTCCCAACCCATTCTAGCAGATTTTCCCTCAGGGTGCTCCTTGGGCTCACTGTGCTCCACCTCACCAGCCTCTCACCCCAGACAAAGCTTCATCTGAAGACTGTCATGTGGGCAAAGGTACTACTGGAAGTGAGGAACTATGCATCCCTCTGGAAAACCTACAAGGAGAAAAGGTGATTTACTCTTTTTTTTTTTTTTTTTTTTTTGTCATTTCAAGGCAACAAGTGGAATCTTATTAATAATAAAACTTACATGACTTGTATCTGCTGCTTATCTTTAAATCAGTCGTAATGGCATGGTGATTCCATTGGCACCCATAAAATTTGGTAATCACTGGAGATGTCACTGGAAGAAAATAGCATTTCAGAACATGAAAAGCATTTACAGGTTGGTGTCTAGATACTACAGCCAATATCCCTGATAAGCAATGAGAAATGTGACTACAGAAATTATGATAGCCATCCTGAGTTGTTTTAGAGAGCACTGTCTAAATTTCTTCTGGCTCTGGCTTGCATCCTATTGATCTGTCCTGGCAAATTTTGGTCCTTTTAGTTCAGCCTCAGGTGCAGATGCCACCATGCCTTGAAGTCCTTCAGAACAGAAAGTCTGTCCCTGCCTCCAGGTGTGCAAGTGCAGCTTCTTCAATCCTCCTAGGGCAGCTCCTGGGGGTTTGCAGCTGGCAGGCAGTACTCTAGCTCTTACTTTTTTTCACAGAGCTGCTACATGCAAGTGCCTTCCAGAGGTGCTGTGAGTCCAACACCTATAGTCTGGCATCCATGGGCAGCACTGCCAAGCGCCCCATTCCTGCCTCTCCATGGAAAAAGGAGTCCCAGAGGCAGTGCAGGTGAGGTAAGAGCATGTAGGCACTGGATGTGGCTACATTATTTTCATACCTCCTGTGATCCTAAGCAAGGCCCCTGGACTTCCTTATCTGCCTTTAGACCAGACTGTAGTGTGAGAGCAAAACAAAACTCTGTTAAGGATGTGTTGTCATTTAAATGTTGATTTTCCAGTTCTAGGAATATCCACCAAGGAAAAAAGCCTAGGACTAAATAAAGCAAGCAAGCAAGCATGAGGCAGTGGATTATTATATGAAGACATAAGTAATACATGGGGAGATACTCTGTAATGACAGAATAAGGTTACATACTGGCTACCTGTGAGTAAGAGCACATAGAAGAAATACCTTTTTCATTCAGGAATTCTGGCAGTGTAGTTTGTTACTAGCATGTTCTGCCATGAATGGAATACACACATAATTATTTTTAGTAGCACTTGGCTTAATAATAGTGGTATGCAGAGATTTGGTGCATAACATTTTATGATAAGTTGCCATATAATTTGAAAGTAATGTGATGCCTTCTGCTTCTTGCGCAATGAGCTTGCTCAGGCTTTGAGAACAGTTGGGAAAATTGTTTCTGCACACAATATTTTGCTATCTGTCTGAAATCAGATGCAGTGAAATCAGCTTCTGAAATAAACATGCAGATTTGCATGCAACATCATCTCAGTTGCAGGGTTGACCATAGTAATAGATATCTTATTTTTGTTATAATCTTTTTGTTGTAATCTTTTAGGCCTCCCAGACCGCAATGAATAAAAACAGAGCCTTTGTAGATAGTTTTAGGCACTGGCCCCAGAATTGCAATTAACTCAGAAAGACTGCGCAGAAAGGGAGGAAGATGAAGGCATGCAGAGGAAATAAGATGTGGATTTGAATCCTACATCTCAATGGCAAAGTGAGTCTGGATTCCATCACATCACGAGTTTATTGGAAGCATTTTTGTTCACCCTACAATCTCCAGTGAGATTCCCTCTAAATATTAGATGACCCTTGCCAGCTGATAACTGTGGCCACAGTTCCCTCCAAATACCATGATTTCACATACAAGTGATTAAGAGAACCATAAGGTACTTCATTGCCTCAAAGATTAGGATGGTTCCATTTAAAGTAAGTGGAAAGGCTTCCCATCCCTTCGTTCACATCCGGTCTGAACCCAGGGGAGCTCTCTCTCCTTCTGCTGTTGCTTCTAGTGACTCTTGCTTCTTACTGCTACTGTGCCTTGAATAGGGGAGAATAAGTGAATCTTTCCCATCCCTTTATCAGTCAATGAAAGGCAAAAGCAGAACCTGTGAAATGCAGTCTCAGGAGAACATAGGGAAAATGTGACCATTGAAATTGCATTTAATGCCCTGTATCATGTCACGTGCTTGCGCTACAAGCAGCAAAAGGAGGGACGCCTGAATGATTTCAGGAAGAAATCTCCCCATAAGTCATTGCCAGAAAAATGGGAGGCAGTTTGAATTCAGTTCCTATTATTTAAACTTAGCACTATAAGATCAGGGAGCAAAAAGCAGAAGCTGATCTGCTGCACTGAGATGTGCTACACTGCTTAAATATCATTTGCCGCACAGCATTGTTATCTAAACTGCTTGATAGGTGCACCAGCCCAAATTACCTGGGTCCCAGTCCTTGCCCAGCCAACCTGTCACCGTTTCCACACAGCTCCTGTGGCTGAATTTCCTCCCCCAATAAACAAGGAACTGAGGAAGGGAGTAGGGTGTGTATCCAAACCTGATCCTGCAAAATGAGGGTGGCATGGGGACACGTGACTTGATCTGTGATCTCGGAAGTACTTCCAGGTGCTGCATACTAAACTTGCCCGAGGAGTGCTCTGGCAGAAAGCCTAGATCTCGTGGTATGGAAGAACTGTAATAAGCTGTTGACGATGCATATATGGAGATTGCATATACAAGATTTTCTAAAACTTCTTTAACTCAGCTTCTTCCAGAGCATTGGACACCCCATATGTTTTTTCTTAATTGTTCCCTCAAAACAAATCATTGTTAAATCCATACATATTTTGCATGCATCTTCATAGGGGAGGAGTAGAACAAGCCCATGCACAGCATTTTCAGGTTGAAAGCATCTAACAAGCATCAACTAATTATGCTATTTAGAGTAAAAAGAAGAGGGACTCATCTGCATAGCTATAGACAAGCTAGTTACCCTTGTCTCCCTCTCAGTCAAATGGCATCTTGGCGATATAGACAAGAGTCTGGGGCACTGTTCTTCTCGTCCTAAAGCAGCTACCTAAAGTAGACCAGATGTGTGTGACCTAAAAATGACCTTTTTCTCTCCACTGACTCTAGGATGAGTCTACTCTGGGTGCCTTAACTGTGGGACAATTTTGATATCCAAGCCTGACTGGGAATAACTTTATGTCCTATATCAATTATATTCAGCTCAATTACATCCAGCTAAGAAAGCAACCATTTCAATAATTTAAATTGCCTGAAGAAGGAATAAGAAATTTCACATATACAGTGGAATACATCTAAAGTATTTGTAAAAAATATGCTTCTCCTGTTAAATTCAGCAAATGGACTGGATATCTGTTGTTCTTACTGTGATTTTTACTTTCTAAAAAACTTGTTTACTCAACTCTGCAGGGATTTTGTTTCATGTTACAAATGATAACTCTAATTTCTTCAATCCAAAATGCTGATAATATTAGCTATTTTTACTGCCCATGAAAAGCAATTTGCTTGACAGCAATCTGGTGGTCAAAACTGATCATCCCTATATACTTTCAAATTATATCATCATCATTTGCATTTTTCCGTGCCATTTAAATATCCTCCCTATCTGCTTCTTCTGCAAGAAATCGTGTTCATTTGTTAGGAAGAAAAAAAAAAGCCTTACAAAGAGAAGAAGCAGCTGACATGAAAGTTAGTCATACTTCCTTGTGGCTTGCCTCCTGAAGACATACATGGCCAATCTGCTCACAAAATCCCCAGGCACACTGTTAATAGTAAGGGACGCAAAGGCTGTTAAACTCTTGGCCAAACCTCTTGAAGTTTTCAGGTAACAAATATAATGAGCTAAATATTAATGGTTCAGCAATAATGAGGAAGCAACAACCAAGAAGAGAAAGGGAGTGCCGCATAACAATTTGGTAGCAGATGATCCAAGGAAGCCTCTTAGAGCTAGGTCTGTAGCCAATGCCACAGTGAGCAGCACCATTAGCCATATGGAAGACTAAGATTTGGAAGGATGGTTCCAAGTACAATCCCACCCCCTCATCTCCTGGCTCCTAAGGGAAAAGGGCAGAAAAGCATCTTAATTTCAAATCTTACCCAGTTTTAAAGAATGTATCTTTTTTATTTTCAGTCTTTGTGTATGAGTACAGCATTCCCACCGTGAGCCCTCTGCTCCCCCGGAGCAGGGAAGAAAGAGTGACGATGACTCAGGATGGTGACTCTGCCTTGGCACTGGTGGAGGCTCCACAGCAAAGCTCAGAGGTGATCCTTAATGCCATTTAATACAATTTAGGGCAAAGACCAGAGGTCTTAAACTACAAAGAGAAGGAGTCATATGAAGTAGCAATGAGCCACTTTGTTGAGCAAGAACAATGAACTCTCTATACTGAAAGCATTGAGAGCCCTAAGTCTTCCCGTTCCAGGCTATCACAAAATCCCTCCACAAGGAGACAATTAGCTTAGCTCAGTGTGTTGTTATCGTTTACACACAGCCATAGATAGACAGATACATAAACAGTGCAGCAAACATTTTCTCTCACACAATGTATTTGTCCTTACATGGCAGCTTACTTCCATGCTTTTTTCTAATAGGGTTGCAAATGAGGGGGAAAAAAAAATAAATAGTGTGATCTTCAACAAGAAACAAGTTTGGCAGCAAGAAGAAAAGGAGATGAGTAATACTTCTGTTTCTACTTTTCAGAAGGGTTTATTTGGAAGCTCTCTTGTGCCCGAAGTGTTGACTCACCCATGACACTTTTCAGCATCTACATTTACCCTGAAGCAGAGCAAGCTTCTAAATGGGTCACACTGGGCAGCAGTGAGGGGTTCATATCATTTGTACATGGGAGTGTAGTTTGAGGAGCCATATAGAAAATCTGCTCATTTTACAAGTTAAACAAAAAAAAGGAAAAGAGAAAGTTTGCTTTCAACTGTCAGCCTGGTGAACTGAATTTAAAATATGAAAGCCAAAATGGATTGACCCTTTCCTGTACATGATTGCTGGTATCAAGGTGCCCGAGAGACAGATTGTCCTAGGAGGAATTGGCCTCCTAAGCTCAGCTTCTTGGTCTGTATTTCTCATCAGGGTTAATAAGTTTAAAGACCAGTAAAACTCTTTTTGTAGCCAAGGTCATCAGATGTAGCTCTGAATGCAGCAAAACTGGGGGAGAACTTGCCATCCTGGCTACTGCCTTTTCAAAGCAAAGCCACACCTTTCAGTCCCATTTCCTACTCACATGAAAAGACTTCTGCCTTCTCCCACTCCAGTTGTGCATAGTAAAACTGGGACCTTTCCATGGACTGAAAGTAAAATCCCACCTTCCACTGGGACAAAGTGCTTAGAAGAGTCCAGAAAACAGACAGCCATTTCTAGTCTGAAAATTTATTTTCAATTATTTTAGTAAACCACGCCTAATTTTTCTTTCATTATTACTTGTGCTTAGTAATAGTTTCTTGCTCGCTGCAATTAATATTGTTCGCATTTAATTCACTGAAGTGAGTTGAATGCTGAAAAGTAAAATAGAAACTGACAACTGAGATTAGAAGTCATTCTCAACAAGAAAAACTCAGAGCTTAATCTTATGACTACCAAGAGTATATGAGTAATTTGACAGAGTATTTGGAAATATTTTGAAAGACCTGAGTATTTTGGAAGTTTTCTTAAACATAAAACATGATACTGGAAATGTATTCAAATAATGTAAAATCAGAAATATGAAACGTGTCTGTTTTACTTGTACTATCAAGATTAGAAACCATTATGGCTTCAGTGATCAATAACAAAGCACAAATAATGAATAATCAAAGCAACCCTATCGTGACTAGCAAGAGGTCAGAGACCAAGTAAAAAATTACAATATCTGCAGAAAACAAAAATTGTTCTGATAAAAATTTTCCAGCTAAAAAGAGAGCCAAAATAGCAAAGCATGAGATGAAAAATGAACATCTAGATAAGATCAAATTTCAAACAACATACAAGAAAATGAAAGAATGGGAGGGCAAGAGCTCCAGGTTCAGTCTTCCAGGATCATGTATGTAATAGCTAGAACCATGGCATGTCTGCTGGATCTTACAACAGTTCAAATGGTCTAGACTGAGTTAATAATGTTCTAGAGTGAGCACAAATATCAATTTGTTATCCAAATTATCTGAAAGAAAATATCCTGCCTCCTAGACAGAAATATTACCACATTTTATAATTCATTCTGACAACAGAATTATAATTAATTCACAAAATGCAGACATAAAGGTGGGGAAATTCACGTATAAAGATGTATAGATATATGAAAGGCACTCAGAAAAGAAAATATATTCATGCAGTACAACTAACCATTAGCAATTAAAGTCTCCCAGGAGGTGTCTGTAAATCTCCTCTTTACTGGAAGTCTAAAGCAAGAGGACAGAGAAGAGGAGTGAGCTACCTTTTCTTCGTGCCCTTTCCCAGAACACCTGCCAATGGCCACACGGACTCAGAGATGAGCAGGCCAGGAGGTGAGACATCCTCAACTCTGAATGGCTTCACATGGGACTGTGCAAAATGCCTGCTCTGCATCTCAGCATGGCAAAGTTCTCAGCATCAAATATTTCAAGCTGCTTCTAGGGAAGTACCCAAAATCCTGTGGGGTTGTTTTTGAGTATGCAGATACACTGTAGATCATGTCTCTGAACTCACAATACAGCATTGCTAACCTGCATGAGATCAACTGTGCTTTTTGGAAGAAACTTACACTGTGCTGCAAGCTGGTTTGTATTTAGAGGTGAAATTAGTGTTAGGAAAAACACATGTTTTCTTCCAGTTTCATTTCCCATGACTGCACTGGTCCTCCAGTGAAGAGGTTGGTGAATAGCAGACAGACTGATAGCCAGCCAAATGAGTCCAGCCAGACAGTTGAAGACAGATTAAATAATAAAGTTATATCTACTTAAATCAGCCTCACCCCACCAAATTAAACAGCACACCTCGGTTTTGACAGGAAGAATGAATGTCACTCATGCAAAAGAGATAATACCATGTATTACAGTACCCTCTAGTGACTCCTACCACAGCTGGGTTTCAGCTAGCATTCAGCACATCCCAGGATGGATCCCACCAAGGCAAAAGTGCAAGCCCCGGGGTGCTCCAAGGTCACCCTTGAAGGTAGGGAAATCAGTCTCCCGCTTGCTTTCTTAGGAAGAGTAACACTGAGTCCTGAGTGTTCATTCATTTCTTGTTTGCCCTAGGGTTTGACTTTCTTAATTCCAAATACCCAGCTTTTAAAACCTATGTGAGCTAGCAGCTAGACACTCACCATTCCTTGATCTCACAATATGAGCTTCCTACACAGCAGGAAGCCGATATTTTTTCGTGTCAAAATCCAGTCATATCTCAGAAGGAAACAAAAATAAGCTTTTTCTTCTCTGCCCCAGTTTTCATCACAAAACCTTTGGCCCCTGTTGCTTTCATAAGATCTTTCCTCTCTGTCTGACACATGAACTGTGGGAAATCTTTCCCAAGTGTGATTAAGCCCTTCCCATCAACCCATTCCAAAAGCTGCTTTGGATTCCGTGTCCCTCTATTCAAACACTCCCTTCCCCTCCCGTGGGCTTTAACTTGGGAGCTGGCAAAAAATATTAATATCACCTGAATGGCCTGGCCTTGAAAGGTCATCTTCAAAGGTATTGTAACTCCCTTCCTGACTGGTGTTCTATACAGCAGACTGGAAAGAAAAGGAAACTTCAGCTTTGTGCCAGATTTCCTTACTTTTTAACCACATTTTTTTGTTATTCCAGTTTCTTGAAAATAGTCAAAGAAATTGTCTGACTTAGATCACAGGTAACACAAAGAGGTTGGTATTAGCAAAGTGAAAGGGTCTAATATCTGTAGGGTTCCATGTGTGCTATATATTTTCAATAGTTGCAAACTCCACCTGTAATGAGATCTAACTGCTTTTCTCTTCAAAGTTACAGACCTAAGGCTTTGAAACAGTTGCCTTTTAGCTAATGGACCATAAAGCCAGTCACAGTTTAGGCAAGAATGTTTTGAGAGTGAAGAAGAGCTTTTGGGAGAGAGTTTCTGGCTTTCTTCAGAAACTTTACATCTCATGACTGAACAGTTGTTCCTGCAGGCGTAGCTGGAAAAATGTGCCGAGCAGGCTGTCGGAGAGGCATAAATGCTTCTTGAATGGATTTATGGCTGGATACCTGAGCAGTCAGCACTACATGATGTGGTATTGAGTTATTTTAATCCTTTAGTCTGTCCATTTATGCCTTTGGTCCCATTCCCAGAATGGCTGAGTCACCTTTATGAACTTATGGCAGAGAAAGGCAGTGGCTGGGAAGGGTGCAGGACGCCAGGGTTTGAACCCTCGAGCTCGATCTGCTGATGTTACATCCCCAACATTCCCAGAACTATCAGGGAAAACTGTACATGGTCTGTTTTATTTAACACAGGAAGCCACTCCACAAATAGCTCCACACACCACTGTCCAGGGTTTGAATACAGCACCTCCAAATTCTCCAAGTCCCCATATATCAGCTGGGATATCAGAAGCTTCTCTGAATTTGGTCTTGAGGATGAGCAGACAGCAACATGACAGGCAGCCCTCATGACTCAAATTTGATTCTAGGCAAATTGAGTAGTCAAATAATTCACTGTAATTCACCCTAGTGTTTCCAAATACCACACACTCCTGATTCCCTGGCAAGCTACATCATGTAGGATACGATATATTTTTTCAGCAGATTCAAACTGCCAAAAATTTGGTATTATTTCTCAAACAGGAAATAAATTAATGAAGGATATGAGAGGTAAATGAAAACATGTCACAGAATGAAAACATAGTTCAAAAGCTCTTAATAAATTAAAAGTTACAGAAAGCAATTTACAGAGTGTTTTATGTATGTCACTACGATGAGGTTTTATTGGTGTGATATCATAATTTGGCTGTCTCTGATCCCTTTCTTGGCAGCAATAGCTCCAAAGACATTATGTGCTGATCATGCCAGCTCAGAAAGCTGAATGCCAGAGGTCTGCTTTATTTGGGCAGTAATCAAGAGAACTTGTAGGTTTACCTAAGAACTTCCACATCAATTCTCATAGTACCAGATCTTGGAGAATTCCTTGTTTGAATTTAGTAATTGATTTTGTGCAGAGAAACTTAGTAAAGTCGTCAGGATTTTTTGTTGCCTGAATCTCGTTTTCTGTTGTTTTCCAAATTTCCCATGAAATTATCTGTGTTTACAAATATGTCCAGATTTTACTTTGAACATTCTCCACTCCTCCTGCCCCTAAAGATAAATGAATTCCCAAACATATTTGTACTTGCAAATTCATAGATTTATACACTTCATGCCACTTTAATCCCTATTAAACTAATTTGAAGTCATGTCAGGCCAGCTATCCACAGTAAAATGGATTAGATAAGCCAGTTGATCAGATATAGAAAGGACTTCAGGCACTTTTTCTGTCTAGCCTCCATGAACTTAGAGTACTAGTTTCATACAAATAATTTTGTTCTCTTTAATTCCTTTGTGATTAAGCTAATTCACAAATAACATTGGTTCTTAGAGAATCATTAGTGTAAAGCAGAGCAGACAAGGCTTTTAATTAGGGTTTTTCATACCTCCTTTATCCATTTGGTAATAAAATTACTTCTGCATTAATTGGTTAGTTATTTTAATTTACACAGCAATAAGTGCTGATATACACTGGCCACAAACATCTTTGGTAAATAATTTTTGAAGTACGACTGATACTTATTTCCTGGAGAAGTGGAAGATGTTTTGTTTAAAAGCTTTCTGATGTATGTGCTGTAGTTTGACAGTCATTCTGAACATAACAAAATAAACTTCCAGGTGAATTTTAAGGAACCTAACACGCATTTCAACTTTATTTTTATTTCTGCTACAGATTTTCTTACTTCTAAAGGAATACATGAGTTCTTTGGATGTCTGAAAGTGATCTAAAAGACTTTGGTGTAAAAAGAGGGTCTTCAGTTGCAAGAGACTGGTTATCTACCAAAACCTAAGTTCTGTATTCTCAATTTTATTTACAGTTCTGTTAGTTTTTAACACAAAGACATTAAAATACTTCAGCTTACTAAAGTGACTAGTCATTTTAAATGGTATTTGGGAAATCAAGTTCTCAAACATTTTTAAAATAGAACAAATCCACATTCATCAGGCCATGCTTTGGACCAAGAGGAGAAGAGCTGAGTGAAAGTGAAAACAAAAATGAAATGTCCCAACACAAGTCCAGGACAAAGGGTTTGATACTCAAAAAAACCCACCAATTTTGAGCTTAGGCTTATGGTGCATGTTAATCAGGTTTATCACATTTGATCATAGCTGTTAATATTAGCAGTCATTTCTGAACGCTTGTCCTCCAACAGGGAAGCACAAGTAACTAAGGAAATACAAGGATTAGTGAAATAATCTGCAGTGGTATCTCCCATCCCACAGTAAAGCCATAGTGGTTGACATTTGGGGGAGAAGAATGGCAATTACTACTGAACAATTTTATTTCCTCAGCATCAATCATTTAGAAATTTCCAAAGCCAGATATGTTTCCAGTTGAATTTACTTAATTTGTTGCTCAAAAGGAGGCCAGAAGACAAAAAAAAAGTTTTTTTTTTCCCCCCCAACTAAAAACAACTTCATTGAGGCATTTATTTTTACAAGTTACAGCACTCTGACACAGAAAAATCATTAAGTGAATGTCACCCATTCTGCTCATTGAATGAGGCCAAAATCCTCTGGGAAGAAAAAGTGAAAATAACATGCAATCATGTGGTCACAGGCTGAATATTTGGGACATTTTGCAGCTCTGGAATATTTGATTTTTTTGAAGATTTACCAATCCCTTAAGACCCATTCTTGCATTGCTGTGTTTGTAACTCTGCTTTGTCCACCCTTTTCCCACACATTTTTCCTGTGGTAGCTGTTGCTTTACATCTGCCATGGGGCTGAAATCCTTTGGGGCAGGAAATACGTCTAAGGAAAAGTCTGGATGACAACCAGCATACAAAGAGTATCACAGCAGGTGGAACAAGGCCAGCCTAAGTCACCCTTTTAAGCCATAAACCAGCAGCTTAACAAAGAGGGATCCTTTGCATTTGGGAAGACTATATTGGGCATATATCAAGTGTAGAATATTCTGGGAATCTGCTGCTGTCAAGGTGAGTTTTGCCCTGAGCCTTCAGGAAAGTTCTAACCCAAACAATGATAATCAACAGAGATAGTGACAAATGGAGAGGAAGTGGGGAAGAATAGTGACATTTGGTGCTGAACCATATGTGCGTGGTTTGAAAGACATGACTGAATTGTTTTTGGTGCTCTATTATTCTGACATTTAGAATGAGGCAAGTTTCCATTTCCATTAATGTACTGCCAACTCAAAGGGGAACTGTCGCAAATTTGAGACTAAAGAAAGCTGTTCCTCAAACTTCTCTTGAGCATAATCAATGCCCTCACTAAGCAACAGAGTAGTGTCACAGTGTAGACTCCAAATAATTATTATGCTTTCTGCCTCTTGTATACCTTCTGATTACACAGAATAAGATGTCTTTGACAAAAGACCATGAATTTATACATAAATGGACAACAACCAATGCAAAGGGAGGCAGTTGACCAAAATTTTCTGATTATTAACCTGGCACTGAGAAAGTGATCTGGCCTTAGGTAGAGGATGTTCAGGTGAAAGAATCCAAAAGCCTAAAATCTTACAAGTCTGAAGGAGAAGTACAATGATCATCAGTTTCCTTTGCAGCTTTTTAAAGTAGCTGCTTAACTTTACCAAATAAATAAAAAATAAAGTGGGAGAGGGAGAAGAGAGAGAGAGGGCTCAAGGTAAATCTAGGTGATCCAGGATGTGGTGAGGAGGCTCTGGACTCACAGATTTTTCCCTCTTTGAAACAGCTCCTGGAAGCAGCTGTTCAGCAGCTTTACAAATAGCTTGAATTCAAAGGACTCTCCTGACCTTGTGTGATGACAGATGAGCACAATGCCAGTGACATCACTTGGAGATCAAAACTGAAGGGATGATTTTTCTCAAAATCATCCATTCATGTTTTATTTCCTAATGAACATTTCTCTCTTGTGACCACTTAATCTCTGAAACTTTGGTGGTAGTGGCTCAATTTCATTCTCCCTAGGAGGCAGTGACTGTTCTTAAGTACAGGAAAAAAAGCAGACTGCCTGTCAGCTCATTGTCTCACTGATTGCATGTAAAATTATTATTATTTGTTTGGCAGGGGGTTGTTTGTTGTTGTTGTTGTTGTTGTTGTTGTTGTTGTTGTTGTTGTTGTTGTTTAATCCAGCAGGAGTTTGAGAAAGTCTCCAGGTAATGAACTCCAGTGTTATGTAGCAGACTCAAAGCTCAGAGTTTGCCATTTCACCTAGGAATAGCAGAAGAGCAAATGCACCAAGCTCTGTGCCCTGTTATCACCAATAACAAGTACTAAATCACAACCTCAGGCTGATCCTGCTTCCCAGATTCTGTTGCCACTCATTCCTGAAACTGTCCTTCAGCCCCTCAGAAATTCATTTCCTTCCTTACTTCACAAATTCCCTCATGACCATACATGACCTTAGCGCTATCGTGTGCATTTTGCTTTTTAGTTTGTACCAAATTCCTCAGTTTTTTATCAACTTGAATCTTTCAGTCCTTGCTGTGGTATTTCTCCATTTTGCTGGGATAAAAGAAGATAAGGAAATATACAGGAGTGAACACACACTATGTATACATCTTGATTTTATATAAATTATTTTATTGCCAGAAAAGGTGCAGGACTGGCATCTGAAATTCTTCATTCACCCACAGAACAAGTGATACAAAGATTAAATGCCCTGTAATAATGAAGTGCAAAATCCCTCTAAACCCCTCTCCATTTGGCCTCAGTATTGGTCCAAATGGAGGAAACAGATCATACCATGAATGAGAGCTAAGAATAACCAGTAGAAATGTCAAGAGGCACAGTCTGAGAATAAAGCACATCATTTACCTTACAAGGAATCACAGAGCTGTAGAATGGCTTGGGTTGGAGGGGACCTTAAAAATCCCCTCATTCCATCTCCCCTGCCGTGGCCGGGCACACTTTTCACTGGACCAGTCTGCTCAAAGCCCCGTCCCGCCTGATCTTGAATACCCCCAGGGATGGGGCATTCACAACCTCCCTGAGCAACCTATTCCAATATCTCCCACCCTGACAGTAAAGAATTTCTTCCTAATATCTGATTTAAACTTGTACTCTTTCAGTGTGAAGCCATTCCCCCTCTCCTGTCACTCCATGCCCTTGTAAAAGGGCTCTCTCCAGCTCTCTTGCAGCCCTCTTTAGGCATAGGAAGGTGCTCTTAGGTCTCTCCAGATCCTTCTCTTCTCCAGGCTGAACAACCCCAACTTTCTCAGCCTGTCAAAAGAACATAAGCACAATTCTTAGAAGTGCTGCGCATGGACTTTAACTCTCTTTAGGTACTGGGTAAAACAAAAATTAGGACAAAAAAACCCTCATGCAAGATGGGGGAAATAACAAAAGTAGGAAAAAGAATTAGCAGAGAAATGAACAAACAATCCCTCCTCATCCTTTCACTCTGTCTGCAACAACCACTGAAAAAAATAATACCTCACATAGTGATGCCTTCTGTGGAAATAAACAGTAAGTTCTTTGCCATTTGACATAAGAAGTCACAAAAGCATCCTCTGGAGCAGTTTCCCATAGTTATCATTCTGCTCTGCATTTCACTTGCTGCCATTTGGTCCACAGAAACCACCCACTGAACATTTGCCTTTGAAGTGCACCACCACCTCCTAAGTAGCATGAGTGACTTCTTGGGTCTCTCTCAATTTGCCACAGACAGCTTCTGAAATCTCAGAGTTGTGAGCTATTTCTTTTTTTTTTT
>VYXD01001702.1:773965-862319 GCA_013397195.1 Hylia prasina | reverse complement strand
TTTTTTTTCTTTTTTTCCTGTGGAATTGCTGTAACATCTTATGTTCAAACCAGCAGCCTTGTGGGGAAAGAACTGTTGGCTTGGGTTAACGTGGCAAGACCAGACCAAGAGTGAACATGATGATCATGGGCAAATGTTCAGAATATTGATATCCTCTATTCAATCCATTGCACAGCTGCAGACACTGACTGCTCCAGATTTTCTCTAAAAGGGATGGAGGATTTTTTCACGTGTTTAATTTGTTATGTACAAAACACTGAAAAATTATCCATATGCACTACTTACTGCATCTCACAGTCCAATCTTTGTCTCTCTGGCAAGTTTTCACAGTCCTCTAAGACCAGTCATTTTTTTGTTTGAAGGTTACTATACTTTATATTCAGTATTTTTATTAGCATCCCAATCAAACAGTTTTCTTCCATCTGGTTGGCAGTTCTTATTGTATTATTTGATAAACCTCTCATAAATCCTTTATATTTTGTTTATGTTCCCTTTTCTGAAACAATTGCTGCATGAAAACATGAGCTATAAAGATCAGAGATTTCACATGAAAAAAAGTACAGGCATGTATTTCTGCCATTCTCAGGAACACAGCTGCTAAATATTCTTCACTGGATTATAGTGGAAGTTGGGTTTTGTTTATTTCAAGGAAAGCCCTTTCTGACCATGATTACTGTCTGGGTTATCATTTGAGAGAGACTTTGTGGACACACTAACTTCAATATAATTTGGATGAATTCATGGCACTGAATATTCATGCAGCGTATGATACAGACATTGAACCCAATTTAGTAAATGAATACTTGTAATTTCACCAAAGCCCCTCTGAGAGATTATTATGCAGATTTATGAAGGAATATTGCTGAAGCAATTCTTGGCTGTGTTTTCAGTCACTGAGGACTTAAAGTATGTAAACCTAAAATAATTTCAGACTTATTTACTGTCATTGCTTTCATCTTCTGAACCCTTCTGACATTATTTCTGTCATTGGTTTGTATCCAGAATCCCCTCTGCTATCCTTGCCCTTGAGCAAAGAACCAGTGTCAGAACGCCTATGAGCATTGCCAAGTTGCTCCTAACAATATCCTTGCTGCCATAATGCCAGCTATCTGCTCTAATCCTGCTGCTGCAAAATTGCATTGCAGGCAGAGGGATGTCTGGACACAGTCGTGTGGGCAGTATCACCCACCTGGAAACACAGACACCAACACACAACCACATTGTGTGCAGACCTTCACACCTCCTCTGTAGGATGAAGATTACCTCACTCTTTTGGGACCACTGGTCTCATAAAAGGAGGAGTAATCAGGCTGAGGAATGATGGAGATACTTGACTCAACAGCATACTCCAGTTCTTTAAAATTCAACAAGTGTGCCATAGGCTGTTCTCTGTGTCACTGATTTTGCGGTCAGTATCTGTTTTAGTGCCGCAGACCCAGCTTCCCATATCCACTGTAACACCTTCAGCTCCATCCCTCTGTCTCACAAAGAAAGCTCATTGCCACTTGCTGAATGGCTCCTAAAAAATTTACATCGGCGTCCCTCACTCCAGTCAATGCTGCCTCTCGTGCCCCACTCATTGCGGGGATTAGTCACCGCTGGACTAATGGGCACGGAACCAGATCCCAAATCCTTATTCATTTTGGTCATTTGTCCCTCATCAGCTGGAGTCCTCCTACCTCACAGGAGATGAGATAACGCATGGGTAAACTCTTTGGAATGTGGCCCACAGGCTTCAGAAGGCTACAGCAACAGTTAAATTTTAACATACTGTAAATACCACGGCTCTTCTCAGTTACATTTCTTGGTATACAGTATAGTAACATATGCTACATGGAAGTGAATCGTAAAGGCCAACTTCTGCTCTTGGATTCAGATCTCCCTGACTTCAGTGAGACTGAAAAGCAAGGGAGCCTGGTGACACCTGCAAGCAGCAAGTAACCATGGCAAAGTCTCCATGGGGGAGTGGAGGGAAAGATCAGCAGAGGATTCCTGAAGGGCTCATATGAATTGTCACCCTGCGGCTCCTTGCACCACGTTTTGTGTAGTGAATGTACAAGTTGAACTCCTTCCACAAATTAATATGTATTGTGGCAAAGGCAAGTGAAGCCTACAGACCAAAAACCAGGAAAATCTGCACGTCAGAGAGGCAGCAGTGAAAGAAGAGAACTGGACATAGATGATGATGGGAAAAGCACCCATTTTCCTTTTTTTTATTTTTTTTTAAACTAAACAATAGTTTATGAATTTATCTCAGAAAGTTTTCCCGTTTCATCCTCCTTAATTTTTTTTTTTTTGCATAACTTTCTTTTATCTTGGATTGTCTTTCTGTCTTAATTTTTTCATTCCCTGATCCTATTTTTCTCCTTGCTCCTCTGTGCTTGACTGACTGTCAAGATAGATATGGGAAATATGGGAAGAGGGAACTATCTTTGAAAATGTCAGAGAGTAGCTGCAAAAAGACATATATTTGCACACTTTACATGAAACATGTTCAACTCTACATGGATAGAATCCAAGACAGCAAGGTACAGAAAAGTAATTAAAGAAATCCTCCTCCTTTCTATTCTGCAGTCACTAAACTACCACTGGCACAAGTAAAACAAGAGATGATTGAAACCTAAGGATGGCTCCAACCACTCAGCACTGTGTGAGGGAAAGTAAACAAATTCAAGCAATTTTTGGAGAGTGAGTCATGGCTGCACTTGAGTCAACCAGACCAATAAATTGCACGTAGCTTAAGGAAGATTTTCTCATTGTCAGAATATTTCCCTTCTTGCTTCACCCCCCCAACACTCCCAATAAGCATCACAAAGGTCGGAAGGTTTGGGAGGAGCTTAACTTCACAGCCTTTTAAACAGAATCAGTCAAACTCTGGGAATGGCAAATAAGTGGTACTACGTTTAACAGCTAAATGCCAGGAAGTGATGATGCTGTTCCACAAAACATCAACGCAGTCTTCTCTTGGGAGATCTTTCCGACACACATCTCAGATAAAAACCAAAAAGCTTGGAACTGGGTGTGCCTGACTCACAATCAGCTTGGCCTGAAGGTCATTTCTAGGGGTGTCAAGGAGGAGTTTCAGGTGGTTCTCTGATGGTCCAGACACCATTTCCCAGCGTTTGAAAATCTGGCCATGGTGGCAGAACTCATTCAAAATCATGTAAAGTACTTCAATAGCATGTGAATATATTTTAATCTTATATTCTTATTATTTTATATTTTATCTTCTATTTTTATTTTATCTCTAGTATATTTTAATGGTGCAGTATTTTCACAAGGGGTGATGACACTTTTGAAATATAGAAGTCCCGAGTAGTAATGGAGAGGTTGTATGTTATTCTTTTGTTTATAGCAAAGGTCATGCTTTAGGGGTTCCAGCCTCTAAACTCCTGGTACAACCTGCTTTCTTGCTGCTCTTCCAATGGACCATGGAAATTTTTGAAAATTTCTTCAGCTCTTCTAGAAAATTTTATTTGATAAAGGTATTTCTATAGTGGATTCTTTTGAATAAAACACAGCAGTTTTGGGTCTAACAAGTAGTTTCTTTTAAAAAAACAACAATTCTTTGATATTTAAAAACCAGGTCTCCAAGTCTGAGACATCTGAAGCAAAATTTGTTACTATAGATTTCTTGGCAGTGTTTGTAATATAAATGTAATTTTCCTTTTGTTCAATTGACCAAAAAATTGTATGCAAGTACTGGACAAAAAGGTGCAGAGTATTTTCCATGTTGTATAATATCCCCTGAAATCTGATTTAAGTTCTAGCTGAGGGTTTTAGAAACCTTTTCCTTCTGTTTGTACAAATTTTCTCTCATAAATAGCATGCTTCTGAGTAGAAAT
The DNA here is from genome assembly GCA_013397195.1 of Hylia prasina. Classification (NCBI taxonomy): domain Eukaryota; kingdom Metazoa; phylum Chordata; class Aves; order Passeriformes; family Sylviidae; genus Hylia; species Hylia prasina. The sequence goes on along the minus strand of VYXD01001702.1, from coordinate 858,474 downwards.
GCACAAGGCTCTAGAACATGCAAGCCTGACGCTTGCACCTCTTCATGAAAACTTTAGAGCGTAGAAAAATAAATCAGTTATGAAAGGATTTCTGAAAAGTAGAAAAAAGTGATGTGAGTACAGCTGCAGGAAATTCATTTTATAATCTGAATAGCTGCTTAAGATTTTTTAATAATAACCACCTAGTTTTAATGGGGACATTTTCATATTGCTCATTCTGTATTCCTGAATACCCATCTGATACTTTGTTAGAAGCACTTGCAGTATCATTTAGATGAAGCAGAACTACTCATTTTCCTTCTTTTTCACCTCAACAAGATTTGCCTTTTTTGACTCTGAAAAGCCCATCCCCTTCTGCTTGTCAGTGCTCTCAAAACACTGTGGGGAGATATTCAGTAAATCCCAAACACACCTTACTGCCCTGCTAAAGACATCCATCATCATTGTCTCTCCAATATCAATCTTCCCCTGTCTCTGCTTGCACTTGGTACCAGAAGGAGCTTGGAGAAGGTGACCTGCATGACTCCTATCTTAAGTTATCTGCCGTGGTCTCCCAGAAGTGATTCATGATCATATCAAATCCATCTCCCCGGTGCTGTTTTGTCCTTAAGGCTTCGGCAATCGCAGAGACTGACTAGAGACTCCAATCAACCATCTGGTGTCTGCCAACTGGAGTGTCTAGTCAGGTTACACGGAATGCAGGGGGAAATGTGCTTTGTATCTGGATCTTCAATACGCTCCCCTCTCCCCGTGGGCCAAGCAGAATATTAAGCTGTTGGAACTCTGAGAGTCTGCGATGGCAGCAGAGGAAAAACCATAGATTTAAGAAGGAAATTTAAAGTCAGATTTAAAGTTTGACTGCATGGAAGCACTTGTAGAATGTCTGCACTAGCCCTGTACTGGCAAAAGATGGATTTATTAGGTGATGGGATGGTTTTCATCAGTTCCTTCCACAATTCTGGTCTTTTAATAATAATTTTCCTATTTATAAGTGATTGCAATGCTGTTAAGGGAGCTCATTTTTTACCCTAAACTCTGATTGTCCTCTAAATAAAAAATAAAAAAGGGAAACATTAGAAATCTGAAAAACCCATTATATGCTTTTTGCCAAATATTTTTTCATAGCAGGCTGCCTTGATCTGTGCTTTTGCATAGATTGTTTCTCTGTATATTTTGAGATGAGCCCTCCCCCTCAGATATCTCTCTTTCATTTCGCCCCTCCCAAGGATACCACACAACTGGAAATACAAATGCTTTGGCCAGACCTGTTCCTACCACATTACTGAATCACATGAAAACTCCTATTAGTTATAAGCCCTTAATAACAATCTTACTCAGATGGTTTCCTTCTACCATGACAAGTTTTATCACAGCCTTGCACAATCACAGCAGCCTAAAGTGGTCACTTGAGGAATTACTTTCCAAAGGTGGCAACACTGTCTGCCTTGACACCAAGTGCTTTTAGGCTGAGGGCACTGAGGGCGTGTCCTCTGCAGCGTCTTGGTGCCTCAGTGTCCCATCCTTGAGCGCCAGAAGCAGTCATTGTGTCCCTGAAGAGCACTTTTCATAACACTACTCAGTCCTGAGTTATGTGCATCAGCTGTTCATGGCCCGCTTTGATGGGTAATATCACCCACGGTCTTTGGGTGGGAGATTTCCACAACTTGCAATGATTTCAATAGGAACCGTAAGATGGCATCAAATTCACTATTTTGTTTCTACAGACTAAGAGAGCAGACACAGGGAAGATCTGAAATTTCATTCAACACCTGACAAACCTTCCCAGTCAGAGAGTTGTATGTGTGAGTGTGTGGCCTGAGATTTGGTCTTAAAAATGTGCTTTCCCTCAGAAGCTGGATTTTTATACAAAAATCTGACCAGTCTTATTCATGATTAACACCACAGATAAAGTGTAGGTGCCTCTTTATATCTGTTCTTCAACAAAGTTTTGTTGTTTGCGTTCCTCAAATAAGGAATATCGCTGCCTGTCAAAGGAAATTAGTCCAGTGGAGGCACAAACGGAACAAGAATAAACAATTTCTCATAAAAATATGAAGGGAAAACAGAAGAGTCTGCTGTTCCATGTGATTCCATATAAATTCTCCTTTAGGACATCCAGAGGCTTGAGTTTTGGATTGATTTTTATTTTGCTTTCTCATTTTGCCTGTTCCTTTTAAGGAAAATTGCCTGCAGTGAAGTCTAGCTAGGAAAAAAGAAATGAACTATGAATTTTAGCTGAGCACAGGAAATCATAAGAAATCAAGTCCTTAACTTCTGAAAGCCATCTCCTCAAAACCAGCAGGTAGAGATCAGTTGATCATACCTCTAAATTTGCTCAGTTTTAGCCAGGGCTGCCCATGTGTTACACACTTCCAGAGCACAGCTTTGTCTAAAAGCACAGCCCCAAAACAACTACAAGGGAACAATAATAAATCCTGGGGAGGCAGTTCAGACTATATTTACTATATACCATCTGCACCGAGCCCGGAGAGACATTATGTTCCACATTCCCTGTCTGTGCTACGGAGAGCTTTTCTGATGTGTAAACCATCATTTATCTTGTCTTTGATTCCCTTCATGTGACCTTTTTCAGAGCATGGCAGTATAACATCCTCGCTATGGCAGGCTCCGAGACCATTTGAGGACAGGCCTCATAAAGCCTGCCTTTAACATTAATCGATCACTTTATTATGGAAGTAAATCAAAGCAGTTAAACTCAGGTCTTTGGAGAGTTGAAGGTCAAACAGGGAAAAACAAACTTTATCCTGGGAAGAACACAGAAAAATTCTGTCAGCCCCATCCCTTTGTTCTTTGCCTTAGAGGCATGACAAAAGCACGTACTACACGCACCAGTTAGGCAAGCACAAAAGCAAATATATATTAATATACACAAAGTGTCTGACTGCTTCTCACTGCCTCTTCATCTCTTTATGCCAAGCGGTTTTGCAAAGCCCTTCTTTCATGTCCTGGAAAGCAGAGGCTGAAGAGGGGGGTGGTCAAGAGGTGAATACAGACACACTTGCCTTCCTTGACAGCTCAGCTGGAGAGGGAGACGAAAGGAGGAGAGGGGTGGTGCAGAGGAAGGCTCCAACAGATCTGGTCTTTATTCATCCAGATCTGCTCTTTATTCATCCTTGCCCCATGCTGTACCTTGACTGCTACATTTGAGAGGTGCAGAAGACCCTCCACACCTGTGAGCACAGGGGCTGCAGGAGCAGGGGTGCACCTGTAGGTGAGGATGAACGCATCAATACTTCCAGGGAGAGAACTCAGACTGAAGAAGTTTTACAAATAGGAAAATCTGCAACTTCAGTCCTCCTTCACTCTGCAAGGTGCGATAAACTGAAAGCCAACATCGCTTCTTCCCAACCTCTGGCTAGCCCAGAGGGATATCACTCTCTGCCAGAGCCTCTGTGGTGCCCCAGACATAAGTGGCCACTCTGTGTCTTGGGCTAAAACTGTAAGGCTTGAAAAAGGACCCCAAGACTGAGTGATAGGGCTTTGTGAGGAGGAGGAGGAGGAGAGCCACGCGGAAGCTTCTGCACGCCCAGCTCAGGGCAGTGCTGATGCCAGGCACTTGCCCTTTCCCTGGCAGCTGCAGTGCCTGAGGGGCTGCCACGTCCCCCAGCCCGCAGGGAACACCAGCTCTGCTTGGAAAACACATCTGGAACTCTGGAAAGCTGCCCCTTCCCAGGCTGGCAGCTGGACAGGGGCGCAAGGGCAGCTTCAGAGGTTAGGGTGTCCCATGAGTGTGGCAGAGAGCTTCTGCCAGCCAAGGGCACACAGGCAGACCTCAACAGCACCTTGGACCAGCCTCTACTTTCTGTGCCTGTTTTCCCTCACTGAAGTGAGACATATCAATTTTTTTTCCTGTTAAACCTGTTTCATTTATGTTGTTTGTTTTAAAGAAAAAAGTCAGCACTTACTTTGCCTTTAGCCTTGCATTCTTCAAGCCCTGTGATCTGCTGTTGAAGTGTTCCCTTGACCTGTTTTGCTTTTTGAGTTACCTTGGATTTTTCAGGGCTTTACACGCACATGAGCACACCCAAATGACACAGGAGGGTGTTGGTCAATAATGAGCTTTCTAGTCAGGGGAACCTGCCAGTTGAATTTATTTCTTTGTAAGACACAGCCATTTTTTAAACACAGAAATTTGCTGACATATCAGCAATTAAGGGTGCAAGGACTGATCAGCTCTTACTTATTGTTTTTGTTATGGTGAAAAGTGTGCTGTTCACTTTAAAGAACACATGTGAAAACATTGTCCCTGTCCTGAAGTTTCACAGGAGGGCAGAGCATCACTGGAAGAAGCCAGGGTTAGGAGAGGCAAAGGTTACAAAAGAGGATGATGCCACTGATCAGCTATGGCATGTTCTTATCTTGGCATCTTCACTAGGAACATATTAAATAAGTTTATTTAAATGAGATTAAGGCAGTGGTTGCCTCACAGGCAAGGTAACCACTCAGGAAAAACATACATGTGAAGGAAATAATTCTCAGCCCCTGGAAGCAAGGCACAAGTGTTTATGGGTGAAATGACAAATAGACCACTGTAAGCAAAGCTGTGAGTGGAGTAGGAAACATGGTTGAATTTATGACAGATCACAGACAGAAAAGCAGGCAAAGAAGAGTTCCACAGAATATATGTATCTATTATATCTATTAATGGAAGGCTGAGGAAGGAAGAGCACTGTCAGTTTGAATTATAGCACTTTTCCAGGAGGTATGTTTTCTTATTTTTAAGTGATTTCATCTCTTTTTCTTTTATGCAGTGAATCATCTGAAATGAACAGGGAAAGCTGACTGCACTATTAATTAGAGGAAAATTGAAATGTAAAGTGCTATCAAGTACACAGCACTAAAAACCTAGAAAAAGCATATATATTTCCACATTTCTGTCAATTACAGTAGTATTAAGAGTATTACCAGTGGAAAAGGAAATCACAAAAAATAAATTTCAGTATAGTGACCCTTTTAGGCCTGAAGTTCTGGGGAAAGAAGTTGACTCAAAGATAGCATAATGCTGCCAGTCAGTGGAAAAAGGTCATTTTTCTGAAGAACTCTCTGAAATTTAGCCAGATTGATTGAAGAGCACAGTGTGGGTCACCAGGATCAAGAGCAGTCCCCGAGTGAGCAGCAGCTATTACTCTAACCACAGACAAAATGGACAACTGAGCCTGCCCTAGAAATTACCAGCTCTTAGTTATGGTCATTTCTGATGGGAAGCATCCACAGCATCAGAGATGGGATCCTATCCTAAGATGAGCCTGGGAAATACAGTATCCCTTCCAGATAAATCAAGGGTCCAGCTCCAAATGTTACAGCTGGCCCCTCTGTTGAGACAAGCTCAAGAGGACACTTAGGGTCCAAATCCTCCCTCACTTCTAGCAGGAACACCAATCTGAATTTGAATGCTACAGCTGGGGCCCATATCTCTTAAAAAGGTTTTCTGGTTTGGTTTGGACAAGCATCCAAATCCCAAATGATCTGAACTTCCAATTAAGTTCTGAATATTTATAGCAGGACTTCCTGAAAAATCCTGGTGCTTTCTGGTTCTTAGTAGGTCAAGGAAACAGAGGACTGAATATTCTAATATTTCCATCCCACTGGAAACTGCAAATCCATGAGTCCAGGTAAAAGAAAAAAATATGGAAGACTGTCTGAATAACCTCAAATCTCAACAAAAGTTTCTGCTGGCTTTTTCTTTGAGTATTTGAGTATAAACTTAACTTATGTCCTCCCAACAGCGTCGTACACTATAGTAACAGTCAGTCAGTGTTGGAGCACTTCCCTCTGTATTCACATGTGCATGTAAATAATTCCAATAATTTCCCTGGACACAAATTCCAGCTAATGGTTTGTTTCTAACTATAATGTTTGTGCACGCTCCCTCCCCAGCCTGCCATTCCAGTGATATAAGATTTTTTTTTTTTTAATTTAATCTTGCAAAATGGCAATGAAAATGATTCCCAGGTTAGGGGGAAAAAAAAAAACAAAAAAAACCCCCAAAAAACCACACACACACATACAACCCCCCCCAAACCCAAAAACAAACAAACAAACAAAAACAAACAAACAAAAACCACACACGCCCAATTTCTTCCATCAGGATTCCCATCTGAAATAGTTCTCTCTACCTGAAAAGGTATAAATATGCATCTGGCTGAGCTAAAACCTACTCAGCATTCACTGTGTAGTTTGTTCCTGATGGAGCTGTTCTACAAAGACAGAGTTATTTTGTCTAAGCACTCACAGTCCTGACTCCTCAGATTTCAGTGCCCCCCAGACTGCTGGAGGCCAAAGCCTGAACTTACTGATGAAACTTTAAAAAGATGATTTACCCTATATTTACACTTAGGTGTACAGCCTAACTACTGGCCACTACTCCTAAGGGTATTTGCAATCTTTTTATAGTTAGTGAGTGACAAAACATCCTCTTTTATGCTGGTCTTTTACATTTGCTAAAATGTCTCTGAGTTACTGGATGAAGCTTAATGAGAAGAAGTTCACTTCAGGTTATAGCTTCTTATAAAAGCAGACAGATTTACTGAAGTGCTACCATTCTAGATAGGAAAACTAAGCTTAAATGCCAGCTTTGAGATTGGCAGTCCAAAATGACAATGCTTGGAAATGGACTGCTTGTACACCTATGTGCTATAGCTCCACTGGAATAAAATGTGGTCAGGAGGGCTATTTTCATGATATACTGCATTCATAATCAATTTTTATATAATCAGTACTGCTGCTTAAAAAAAAAAAATAGAACCTTTCAGAAAAGGTAAAACACCATTGTTTAATGAAAAATATATAATAACTAGCTTGGCAAATGTTGTATGTGAAATTTCAACAGAAACCATAAATTATATTAAATGCCCAATAAAAATGTTCAATCAAAAGCTCATTTTAAGATACATTGTTAATGAACTGTATGAAATGATGCTTAATCAAAACCCGACACCTTGCAGGGGAGAGAGATTCCACAGGACCTCAGGAGCACAATTGTTCTGAACAAAAGATAACAATAGAACAGGGTAATTAATAGTCTGCGCTCCTGTGGAGTTCTCCGGGGAATTCCAATTTCTAAATGAGCTCCATTGTTTTTCAAGAAAGCAGAAATTATGTTGTATGATACTGTTAATGCCTTGAACTTGATCAAACATTAAGACATCATTTGTCAGGCAGGATTTGGTCGCTCCAGAGTATTGATCATTCCCCTGTTTAAAGTTATTGAGTGAAAAGGAAAAAAGACTTTTCTTGTAAAAGCTCATTTTGCAAAAGCATCGCCGTGTCCTTATCTTTTCTGTCTGCAATTTTGTAATTCTCAAATTGCATAAAACTAGTTAAAGAAAACCTCTAGGAAGAGTTCTTCATCACAGTGGTACTAATAAGAAATTTGGTGTGGTTATACTGATATGCACAACAGATTTTCATATTTGGTTCCTTTTCAATTGGCACCCTGTAATGAGCATGTCATAGTCATCATATATAAATTTCTAAATTTTCCTAGCCAAAGATAGAAAACATTACTCTTCCTAGCGGAGCAGAAGAGGGGGGTAAAGTACTACAAGGACAGAATACTGAAATACGCAAGTCATGCTAATTATTGGCAGCACTACAGTTGTAGTTTCAAATTCAGTTCTGTGCGCATTTTTCCTCCTCCTAAATCCTCATTCCTTGGAGCAACTGGGAAACATTAATTTTCTACAAATGCAACTTTTCAAAACAGTCATAAGCTGCAATTATTATTAATCACGATATTCATGTTAGTACCAAAATGGATTTACTGAAGAGCAGTGGAAGATACAGCCCCCTCCCCTTCTCTTCATTGCAGCCTCCCACTCGGAGCTGTGCTCCTGCTTGCTCAGCCTGCAACGCTTGGGACCAGAAAGAATACAAACATACCATCACCAACAACACCTGAGAAATGTTAATGCCTTCAAAACTATGTTCACAGGAAAGTCAAGCTTTCACACTGCACTTGTGCTCTCTGAGACCACCAGCAGGTTCCAAGGATAAGCTGGGGTGTGAATTTGTAGCCCACAAATGGTGGTGCCGTGGCTGCTCCTCACACTGGAACTTGTTTCCCCTTCCCCTGCCGACAGTCACTGACAAGAGACCAACCAACATGCCACAGATTCCTGTTTCTTTATCCCTGACAACCTTTCTGCATCCTTAAGCACTCTGAGAAGTTGTCTTGCTGCCGGGTAAGTGGAGCAGCTCCATTCACTGGGGTCGGAGGTGAGAAAGCCCCTGTGGAACATTCCTTCTTCTGGTGATTTCCAAGTCTGCCACAGTGTTAAGAAAACACACGTTAAAAAATGGATTTATATTAAAGACAGTTAGATGTGAGACATGCCCGCTGTGAAAAGCCCCTTTTTAGTGCATTTTCTGCTGGACTGGAGACAGCTGAAATGAGATGAGCAAACCAGGCTGATCCCGAGGCTGGGAAAGGTATTGTGTGGATGCACAGGACAGCTTGCTCTGTGCCTTGGTACATGTGTCTCAGTGCAGAGAAATAGCTTGGACTGTTAAGCTTGGAAAAGCTCTTTTGGATGTTGATTTTTTTGACAGAGGCATTGCTGTGTCACTGGCACTTAACAGCTTCAGCAGTAGTAGGCTCATTTTGGTGTCCCTGATGCTGGGAGCAGCACCTTGGGCCCCCTTTCTGCTGGGGGTCTGGCACAGACAGAGGAGTTGCTCCTTCCACCCACTGCGGCCACAGCCCAAAACTCAGTCCCTGCAAGGAGAGGGGCTGGCTGGCTCCTCAGCTGCTGTGGTGTGCATGTGAGCAGCTCTGCAGTGCCAGAAGGGCTGCTCCTGCTGGCCTTCAGGGTCTCTATTCCACAGTCAAGGGCAGGCAAACAAAGTAAAACCACATGGAAATTCAGGAAAGACAGATTAAGTCAAGGAATAACTGTGCTCATCAATCTTTGTGTGTTTTCTGAGAAGGAAAAGATACTTCTTTTTCTTTGCTTTTGCTCCTTATAAATGAATGTATGTACACAGAGAACTGTGAAGAAATTAGATATGCAGCCAAGATAAGGTGCAAAAAAGCCCCTTGGAATGTGGGAAGGGATATCTATCCTATCTCAAAGCTGTCTTTAACAAGACCACTTTTTGCTCTATCTAGATATCAGTTCCAACTCTTTCGCTCAGTAAATATGATGCCATTGCTGTCTTTATCCCTTAAATATCTAATATAATTGCTGTTTGTGTCTTTCCAACTAATAATTTAAATTATTTTCAATTTTTTTTCTTTCAAGTAATGAATGGCACTACATTTTTTCTTGTTTTTAATTTCAGGTATGATGCACCTTCCTCTCCCATTTTTAGACCTTTACTTATGATTTCTTTTTCATACCTTGCAGCATCTTATAAAATATAAAATAAAAAAAAGTAATGAAACATTCAGAGGTTTCTTCTCCTTGTGGGTTTTAGGAGATGCAACATTGTGCTGAATTTCTAGCCTGCATTTTATTACTTCAAGAAGGTGCAAAGAATAACAATAAACACCTACTTGCACTTGGAAGCTGACAAAGAGAACGTGCTCAAAGGTTCTCTCACCTCAATTTCAAATCACAACTGGATGCCTCCAAGACAGGGATGGGGACATTGTGATGTGTTGTCATTCTTTTTTGCATATGGAGGTTCCACAATCATTAATTTAAATATTTAATGCTCATAAAGTCTGGATTCATTATTGAAGGAGACTAAGAGCAACCAGGATGATTTTCTGCTGCCACCACAACCTCCACTAGCCATGCTCACCTTTTTATTTTCTTTTAAGGAAAAATGTGGTTTACGGTCTGTGGTTGTCTGGGCTTCTGCAGTGATTTCATAGCATATTTTCCCACTTGTCTTGTTCCACTCCCTTTTTCCTGCCCATCAAGATCTTCATTCCAACATTCCTTCTCTTACTTGTATGCATTTCTTCTAGTTTACATGAAACTGCTCATGTCCACCAGGAAACAAATGAGATACCATCAGAAAACTCTGGTTCTGAGCAGTTCTACCCCTCTTCCTTGACTGCTCGGGGTGGGTGTTTAGGACAAGTACTCCTGTGCAGACAGAACAGACCCTGACAGGGAACACACCTGTGTATGATGTTGGAAGTACCACCAGGGCACCATCCCCCACAGAGATGGGTCTGAAAGTGAAGGACTGCGGGAATACAGCACTTCCCTCTGAAAAGGAGAGGTTCTGGATGTTTGAAGAGTGATGCTCTAAGAGACTTGATGCTGCAACATGACACAAAAGAACTTCATGAGGGCACAGTGATAAGCAAAGCAGAAAAAGCTCGAGTTTATTTATGAAACTCAATTTTACATATTTCCAAAAGTGCCTGTGGATTGGAGGATGAAATCCCACCTCCCAAACTACATTGGTCAAGACAACTGTCAATCAACTTTCTTCTCCCACCTAAAAATATGTAAACAATGAAGGACAGTTAGGAAAACAAAACTATTGTTTATAGTACAAGTGTGGGAAAGTAGAAATTTTGACTCCAATATGAAAGACAAATTAGAAGGCCTAAAAAAATCCTCAAAACCAGGGTGACAACTTCTGGATTCAAAAGTGAAAAGGGCAAATGGCTAATCTTTTTTGAAGCAAGGAAAGACATTTACATGTGTGTTTTAGCTGAAGAGGAAATAATAGCTGATGACATAACAGGCCTTTTAATGATGGTGTGTTATTAATAGGCTTAATACAGGCCATGATGTTGAGTTTGGAATGAAAAATCTCTAAGATTCCTTCCAACCCAAACCATTGTATGGCTCTATCTTCTTGTCATCCCAAAGGAAATCACAGTGTTCAAAAACAAAGGAGTCTGTAAGACTGCAACATTTGAGTGCCCCTACAAATACTTCAGGAGATAATGAAAGTTTCAAGGTCAGGTGTGTGCTTTTATTGATCTATATGAAATATTGTTCATAGAAGACAAGTCCCTTGGAAGTTTATGAGTCAATCATTAACTAGGTTGCATTCAAAATAAATCAAGGTTCAAATGGAACAGATTTAAATATGCCACTGTTAAAACATGTAGAATTCCACCAAAAATCCAAGTCTAAACAGAAGACAATGCTTTTCGGAGTGTTTATGTAGATTAAGAAAAAAAAATCTATTCCAAAAGCAAGCAGAAAATGAATCTGAAAACAAAGAGGAGGGGGAAGGATGTGAAAATACAAAGCACAGATGAATGTCTAAAAAAGGACTGGCATGTTGGAAATGTGAAGATCTGAGAGAGTCAATGTGGAAGACTCGGGGTCACAGAACAGAAGGAACGGTGCAGTGGACACACAGTGCTGGATGAAATAGAAATAACAGAAATGTGTAGCAGCACATCACAGTCACAAAGGTTAGCAGCATAGAGAAATGGCACCAGGATAAATATTAGTTGATATTTAGTGCACACAATGTTTTAATATCCATGAAGATATTTGAACAGGTAAAACTGTTCAAGCTTACCACAGCCATTGCCTAAAAACCAGCCCCGTTTTGCAGATTAGTCATGAATGCACAAGATCCGTGCATGCATTAAGGCAGATAAAATATTTACAACTCTAAATTGCAGATACAATGTCCCACTACTGCCTGCTTTCAAACCATGCCTGAATCTTAAATTGATCGTGTAGATATTAAGACTGGGAACTATCTGACTTCCAGTGCTACCAGCATTAAGCCAGAAGATGTAATGGAAGGATACAGAGATTCACTTCATAAAGCAGCAGTTTCCTGGGGAATACAAGATGAAAGTGAATCCTCCACTATGAGCACCAATGAAATATCCCTCTTGCACTAAGGCAGATAGGCCAGCAAGACTCTTTGAGACTAAAAAACATACAAAAAGTCCATGCCAAAACCAGGAAAAGGCATTCAAGGGAGAGCTGTAGCTGCATCTAAGTCTTTAATCAAGAATATTTCTAAATGACGGCACCTGATTGTATATACATTTATATATGCAATTTAGGCTGTGCTAAATATTTCAGATGATGGATGTAAATACAGCTCTAGTTTATTGTTCTGTGTATTACACGCTCTTAAATCTTATTGCTTGTCTGCACTGAGTCTATAAATTTCCTTTGTCTGCAGTGCATTTTCCAGAGGACACCGTGTCTCAGACACTCAGTTGTGGCAAAACCAGATCTTTCTCTCCAGCGGCTCTTGGTAGCACACCTTCCCTCATCAGAGGAAAGCACCCTCAGCATCCCCCCATCTTTCCCCAGGACCACACAGCCATCATTTTCCTTTAGGATAATTTAACCAGGCCAAGCTATTTAAAGCTCTTGGGTTATTCACAAGCCATACACTACAGCTCTCGTTGGCATCACTAAACAAAAATCCAGCAGCAGGATTGTGCCCTGATGTAAGTAAAACCAGAAACCACAAATATAAGTTTATTTTATGATAAAAGCATGGATAAATAGTGAATTCGTTTACATAAAGTCTTAGGAACAAATGGGTCCAAGAGGACAGTCAGTAACTGATATGAACAAATCCCAAATTTTCAGGAAAACATGATGTGCAACAAAGAGGACATTTCAGCTGCACGTCCATCAGCAAAGTTACGCCTGAGTTTGACTAAAACCTTATTCAATTTGGCAAGGCAATGTCCAGTCTCCAGAAAATAATCTTATAACTACGGAAGTAGCACAATGGAGGTACAGCCATGAAGAGAAATTCAGATTCAGGGATGGATATGCTAACTGGTGGCACCTGAAACAGGCTGTGGCCAGGCATAATCATGCAGAAAAGTAACTTGAGGCAGGTGATGAATGCAGTATAACCAAAGGTTTCATTTACGCCACATCATCAGTTATGTTATTTTCTAAATATTTTATGAGAGTGTTAATCAAAACAAATTCTCTGAACATTGTATTTCCAGACACGAATTCTTCCTCAAATCTGGGCTAGTTCCAAACAAGGCAGTGATTGATAATGAATTGAATGATACACATGAAAGACCAGTTAGTCCATGATGACTGAACGGTCATGTAGTCATTTTTATTGTATGTAAAATATGAAAGTATTTTTTCATACTCTTCATATGAAGAGTACCCAAGATATACTCTTCTTAATTGCACACAAATGCAGTAATATCTTAGCCATTTTTTATATACTACCTGAAAATACCAACATTAAACTGCCTACTGGGAATTGTCTTTGGACTGGGAATAAAAGAATATTTTACAAATTTAAATTTAAATTAGTACCTTATTGTAATCTATGTACTTCAGATTACCTTTCATGAATCTTTATCTTCAGATTAGATAAGATTTGCCTCTGTCTGAATTTTTCTGGTGCAGTCCACAGAGAAATGGAAAGATTCAGGAAATATCTGTTACCATTTAGTGTTACTTGTACTCTGAAACCACCTCAAGGCTTGAATATATGAATATTTGCTCTGAAGTCGACATTAAATGTTCCTATTGAAAGTCAAAGTGTAGTGCACTGAAATATTAGCAGAGCACTGTCTAAAACCCACCTCACTTCTAATTTCAAAGGGATTTTCTCTCTCAGGCAGGCACTGAGCTCCTGAAGCGATGATAATTTGGTCCCACCCGGGCAGGGGGGAGAGCAGAGGCTGGAGGCAGGCAGGGGTGCAGTATTTTGGGGAGTCACTAGATGGTGGTAATGCTGACACCCAGATACCACTGTCAGCTCTGCTTAGCCAAACGCTGAGTGAAAATCTTCATCCCCTGCTGTGGGACCTCTCCTTTCAGAAGCAATGTATATTATTAGTAAAACCTTCCTATCCTAACTTTTCTGACTATAAATTATTTCTTAGCTGTAGTTATTACCTCAGGCTGGATCTAAGTTTTGAAATCTTAATCTAGATTCCCCAGCCTTTCTTCTGGAGCTCCAGCAGTCAGGGAGATGCCAACTGCTCCCCTTCCAGTCTTTGTATCCTTGGAGATACCAAATTCCCCCATGACTCTGCCATGGTTTAACCCCAGCTGGCAAATAAGCCACACTCAGGAGCTCCCTTTACTCCCCCTGGTGCCACAGTGGTGAGTATAGGAAGAGTAAACGTGAGAAAACTTGTGCATGGAGATAAAGATAGCTTAACAGGGAAAGCAAAAGCCACACGGCGCAAGCAAAACAAAACAAGGAATTCATTCACCACTTCCCAAGGACAAGCAGGTAAGCAGCCATCCTCAGGAAAGCTGGGCTCCATCACATGTAACAGTGACTTGGAAGACAAACCATCACTTCCAACATCCTTCCCTCTCCTCCCAACTTTCTATGCTGAGCATGACCGCCCACAGTCAGGAATGTCCCTTTGATCTGCTGGGGTCAGCTGTCCTGGCTGTGATAGGGTGGCACAAGAGGCAGAGAAGGTCTTGGCTTTTTGTTGTTGCAAGCCCTGCTTAGCAATACCAGAATCACCTCTGTATAGCCACTACTGTTTCCAGCACAAGTCTGAAACACAGCCCCATACTGCCTGAAAAGAATTAACTCTATCCCAGCCAAAACCTGCACAGACTCTAATCCAAAAGGTCTCCTGATTTCCAACCATTTCTGAGTCCAGACTGACGAGGCTCCAGAAGACAGTGATGGACACAGCTGTGCATGTGGGAGCTGCATGGGCTGTTCCAGACGAGGCACCACGGGTTGCCAAAGGCCACCAATTTAACCTCTGAGCAGTGACAGAGGAGGAGGAGGAGGAGGTGACATCTTTGATCACCGAGGTGTTGGAGAGCTGCAGCAATACGGGAAACTCCAGCAGGAGCTCTGGAGATGTGCCTGGCTGCTGCCCCAGCGGCACGGGGGCCTGGGGAGATCCTCTCTGTGGTATCTGCATGGCTAGTGGTGCACATCCCCTGGCTTAGACAAGCTTCACCTTATGCACAGAGCCCATTACTGCAACAAGAAGGTGCAAACGTTTGCCCCTGCCCTGCACTTTGCTGCAGGGACTCATTCTTTTATTGTTCAAAAAGTCTCGTGTTTGAAGCTGATGGTGTCTTTGTTGTTTCTGTTGGTCAGGACTGTCCTTCTGGACTGGTGCAGAGAATGAAAAGAAAGGAATGTAATGTATTGATTTTTTAAAACTTATTTATGATCTCTTTCAGCATACTCTAATAAAAGTTCTGCATCAGAAGACCATGCTTTGCTTTTCATTCCTTTCACAACTCAAAGAACTTGCTGCACCCTTTGCAATGAAGGCAGTGATCAGTCTTCCTGCTTCTGCTACAGCAGTTCCAAAGTAATTGCTTGGTTTAATCCTCCATCAACAGGCAGAGTATGAAATATGCTATGAGGAAACAGTGTGTCTGGAAATGTATTTATAAATATGCTAAGTACATCCTCAGATTTTTTTTTTTCTAATTTTTAGCATTGTTTCAAAAGCAGTAGTCTCCTTCATTGCTTTTTCAGAAATGCACATGTTTACCTTGAATAACTCATTATGAACTTCTGCACAAAGACCTTCAGGAGTTTAAAAGGAAAAAAAAAAAAATCTGTTATTCAAAATAGCCTCATTTCAGTAGACAGTTTTCCTGTAGCCAGTCTGGGTGCAGTGTGAATGTTTTGCAGGTGCATTCTTGCTGACCTTGGATGTAGCAAATAGGTGTAAATGACATTCAGGCCCCTCTGCTGCTGTCATTATGGGTTCTTTGTTATACTGCAGGAGTCACATTAGCATTACACTGAGAGTACAGTATTGCAGGTGAAAGAGAAAACTGAACCTCATGGATATTACAGTATAACAGCTTTGGCTCAGACTCCTGAGGCAGTGAGCCAAGCGCTAACAAAATGTAAGTCAAATTAAATACAAGAAACCCTCCTACATTAGCATTAAGGATTTGACTTGCACTCCTTAAGAAAAAGCGTTCTAAGTTAAGTCTGCTGCTCTCCGAGTTTGGTATTAAAGCAATACAGGCAACTTAAATTTTCATAAAATGGACAATTGCTTGGTTTTGGGTTGTGTTTTGTTTTAATTCTGCTTTAGACAGTTTGTAAATAGCATATACGAGATTTTGGGTTTAAAACTTTATTTGTTTAATCATAATATTTTTTCAGCCAGGAAAAATTAAGGGTCTGATCTATGATTTTTGTAATAAAATTTAGTAAACTTTGAAGCAGGAGATGACAACTCAGGAATACACATGAAAAAAAATAAATTGCCAAATGCATGCAAAGAATATATGCTGGAATATGGTTTCCAAAATAATCTTTTCACAGTGTTGTTCAACTTGCATTAATTTCTAGAATTGTATTAATCCATTGTGGGTTCACATTTTTGCAGTAAGAAATATAATTTTCTAGTTGATAGAGTCTTGCTTAACCATATAATTAATTGGTAAACTTTAAAAAATTAGCTTATGCTTTAAAAGCCAGGGAATGCAAATTGCTAAGCGTATACAAATACCCCTAAAAAAGAATGGAAGGACTAAGATGAGCAAAGAGCACAGTGTCATACTTGTTGCAAAACTGAACTATATGTCTGATCTGCCATTCCTTTTTAACCACAGTTGCATGCATACAGCACAAGTAATCTAGACAGCAAACTTTGACTTGGAATATTTTAAAAAAGAGTCTGATGAAAAGTCCCTCCTCTTCTTCAGAAGACAGAATGAAGAAAATACCAGAAAAGCTACATAATAATCTATTCTGGTGGTGGGGAAGGGGCAGGACAAAAAGTCATACTTCATCCACGGGCATGGCAGAACTAAAACAGGGTGCAATCAGATTATAATTCTAAATGTGTTTTTTTTTAAAGAAAAATTATTGGTTCCTTTTTTCATTAATTACCAGATCTTGTGAACTGTTATATTTCAGAGAAATGAGTCAGACAAGATGTTTGCTTATAATTAAAGCGATGAAGAAACATCAAAATAATGTCCCAATTCAATAAAGCTTAATAAAAATGAAAATAGAATTCATGTGTTGACAACAAATAATGTGAACATGCTTGAAATACATCAGGCAGGAGTCAAAAAGACACTGAAAAACCTGCAGCCTACTGAGAGCCTGAATGGCCCTGCGCAGAGTGAAACGTCTACCTATCAGCCTCTCCTATGGAAATTTATGTATATGAAGCCTATGGGAAATGATCTTAGCTTAAATTGAAATTGTGACATCCACGGGGAGACAGAAGTGCCCATGGGGTTTCTTTTGTTTATTTCTTATTAATTGAATTCTAAGTAGAAATGAAAATGGTTGGCATTTATTAAAAAAAAATAAAAAGGATTGACATGAAGAGAGAGAAATTTAAAACCAAAATCAATTTCTTATTGATATTGAATAACATCATTCCTCACAACAGTATCTTCAAGCAGTATCTTATCTATGTTCAAACTAGTGAAATATTTCTGTTTCAATATTTTTGCTGTTTAAAAATTTGCTTTTGCTGGCTGTCACAAACTCTCAAAGGTGACAGAAAAAAATAGTTATTTCTAACCAAGTCTCTGTTTCTCCAATTGATCTTTGATCTCTTTTTTTTTTTAAATTGGGACCAAGCAGCAGACAATAAAATGAAAGTCAATAAACAGGTCAGCTTCTCTCCAGCCCTGTGGGCATTCCTGCTTTTGTCTAAAGAAACCCTAAACCTCCAGTCATATGGCAAATGTCCTGGCAAAAAATAATGATGACAAGATATAAAAAAAGATTGAAGTGCTAAGAGAGTTTGAAAAACAGTCTTAGTAGTCCCTGCAACAAAAAAAGAAATCAGATTGATGACTGTAAAATGAAAAGGCAGCAGGTCTTTTTCATGTAGCGTGCACAATGAGAGGCAGAACCAGGCGCCTGAGCTTGAAGCCATCCTGGGACTACCTTGGGCTCATTGCCCATGGCCACATTCTCATGCAAGGGAGAATCCATGGCAACCCATGGGGTTCTGTCCATTTTTATAAATGCCAGCCATTTGACCTCCAGGTGAATCAGAACACCCCGGCAGCATGCTGTCCAAATCTGCACTGAAGGTGAAGTTGCACTGACATTTCATAATAATTGACAAAAGCCCTGATCTCCAGGGAAGTGGTGGAGTTCTTAGGTGAACTCATGTTTCCAGCTGGCTCAGGGGCTGACATGTCCTAGGGCATGTTGGAGATGCTTTCCTGTGTTTGGTGTCCCTGTGCCACAGTGTGTCCTTGTTCACGCTGATTAGTGTGTGGGACAAGTCCATCCTCTGTGCTGAGTCACCACATTCATCCGTGGTTTGCTGCCTCTTGTCTCCTCCCTGCAAGGAGGCAGGAAACACACTCGGCATCCTTGAAACTGGGATCCAAGATGTGAACAGGATGTTGAGCTACTCCTGCTCTGAGCACCCTGATGCATCAGTCTCCTGAGAGCATCAGCTGCGTATGAAAATCCCTTTGCACCCACGAGCTTACAGTGGGTGAGCGCCGATGTCTCGCTGATGTTGCTGCTCTGGAGCCAGATGAGATGCACTGTTTGGCTGAAGGAAGCCTCTTGGTTGCCAGCTGATTTGCAGGTAGCACTGGCCTACAAAGCCTCAAACAAGCCTTCTCTGTGCTCACATCCTCTTCTCTCTGTGAGCTAAGAGCAATGAAATAGTTCAGACACACAGTTAAGGAGAGTTTCTGGTCTTGAGCAGGCTTTTTTGCTCTTCTACACAGGGATACTTTAATCATTTTTCCAAAACAAGGGAAGGGACAGACATTTGCAAAACTGAAATAGAGGCATCATTAAGAGTAGAGTATACACAGACAAGAACCTGTGCTCTGAATAGGTCGAGCAGGATGCAAGCTCACTCCAAAAACAGGGAACTGTTGAGCAGTTGGGTTCAAGGTCCCTCTCAGACCCCAAGAGGGAGCTGCACAGGGGAGATTGGGATCAAAATGTGTCTTTGCACCAGCAGAGTCATATCAGGGTGGAATCTCTCATTCTTCTGGCCTGCACAGAGGGTTCCCCAAACAGTACATTCTTAACTAAAGGAGAACCTTTGAGCATCTTCATCTACAAGCTTTGGGCTGGCCCAGGAGGCTGTTCAGCTGTACCATGTCTCCAGGCTTTCTCCCCACGCAGCAGTTGCTCTTGTAGGTAAAACATGCCAAGCATAATCAGTTAAACTAACCATGAGGTCTTCTGAGTGACAATCAGGCTCTTTCCACACTTCCTTTCAGCAGCAACCGCAGTGCGAACAATCCTGCCAAGAGGAGGTGGGTGAGCTTCACGACTTCAAGTTGCTGCTGATAAATTATTAATTCTCCAAGAGGCTTCTGAGAGTTGAAAGTTGGAGAGGACATGTAGCCTCCAAGCATCTAGGGATCATTTAAGAAGGACTTGTTCCTGACATGGACAGTGGCAGACACAAGATTATATGCAAAAATTATTTATGTATTATATGCATAAAGACTATATGCTGACCTGGGGGCAAGTTGAGCACATCTTGCTTTCCTGGAAGGTTCTGAATTTGCCAGAGTTGTGTGCAACCATTTTAAAAAAAATGGGCCTTGCAGACTTTGGCCAGAAATGATGCTAAACCAATCCTGATACAATTCCCTTAACAGACTACTGCGTAATTTCTTGTTTCCCCCTTAACAGTAACAGAGAAATCCCTCAGGTGAACACCAGCAGAAGCTGCTCCTGTGCAAGCTGTCCATCAAGGCAGACTGGCCCTCCTGGCTCAGGTTCAACAGCCTCCAGTCCTGTATTCATTGGCACTACGAGACAATAAGGTTTAGCAAAATAAGGCTGATGGCAGCAGCTCTGGTAATCCTGCCCTAACCTGTGCTGAAATGACACCGTGTGAAAATGCCAGCCCTTGCAGGCACAGGCCAGAGTGTTGGAGATTTAATGCTCAGTCAACACTAGACTGTAGGAATTTAAATTAAAAATGGCTGGAAAATCCCCATTATCAATGTAAATGAGAAGTAGGAGGGTCTTAGCTCGTCACTTCCCACCTCAGCACCCCCAGCCTCAGGTTGTCTAAAGCCCTCATTAAGACTTCTTTTGAACAGCATAATGGGTCTGATGAATTAGAGAATTCATATTTCCAAGTGAAGATTTCAGGACAAGTAGGTACACTAGGAATTTAATTTTGTACATTGTTTGTGCCAGATCCTGGATATTCCCACCAGTTTGTCAGAAATTCAGTTCAAGCCCCCTGCAGGAGATAGGATTTTCTGATACATGGGAAGTCACCTTCATGTGTTGATGCACCATTTAAAGTTCACTCAGAATGGCACAGTAGAACCTGTGTAACTCAAAGAGAAACAATAGAGTTAAAGCAGAAAATCCAGATTTGCCACTAATGTAAATGGTGAACTCTTCACAGGAGCACTCTAAAACAAAGGCAGCTTTAAAATTCCAGATCACAAAGCCACACCCAGCATTAGTTTTCATCCTCTAAACAATGAGCCACTGTCATCCTCTCATCATACTCAAAAGAGAAGAGAGAAAAGGAGAGTTCTGGTTGCAGAGCAATGCTTATATTTGTTTGTATATCCCTAATCTGGAGGCAGATTGTATGTTGCTATACATCACCACATTCAATTCTTTACTTTTCAATGTCCCCTGAAAATAGAAGTGTCTGCTTGCTGGTTTTTACAGATGCTGAACTAAACAGCAAGAATAAGGCTTTGTGAATTTAATCTAGAGGAGGCAGCTACTGAAGGAAATACTCAAAATGCATTTGGAGAGATGGTACGAACTGGTAGTACAGGCTAAGGTTGTTATGCATAAATAACATTTCTCTTAGAATACCCATGGCTTATAGCTGAATCAACATTCCAGTCATAACAATTGGTTTGACCAGGCCAAGTCAAGTGATTCATTGACCTGTGGCTCAAGAACTGAGCATCAATAAAAACAAGAGCAGCAGCAATTGACTGAGGGAATTTGTGATCTAGGTCTGTTCTGTCACTCACCCTGATGATGGAATCATCCCTGTAGAGGGTGTTTCCTGATTATCAGGACAAAGTTAAAATCCTACACACCTGCAGACCAGCTGAAGGTTTATTTGCATCAGAGGTAAGAGAAAGGCTGTGGCTTTGACCCAGCTGAAAAATAACAGCAGATCTTCACTGCAGCCTCAGGCAGGCATTATGGGCTGCTGGTAAGGTGCAACATCCCAGCTCAGAGCCTTGCCCTTGCCTGGTTGTCAGGTTGTCACATTAATAAAGCACACCCGAGCACAGAGGCACATCCTGCCTTCAGGCATGCCCTTACACACCAGTGTGCAGCTATGTGCCATCACCTGGCCAGCAGAACAGGGCAGCTGGCAAGTCAGCAGCTCCTTTAATGTACCTGTTGGCTGAGCACAAGCTCTCTGAGCCTCGCAGGCCTGGTCAGCTGGAGAGCTTCCTGCACTGCACCAGCAGGTGCCCAGCAGAGCCTGAGAAATGTCAGCTCTGCAGAGCGACCTGGCAGGACAAAATCATTCAATTCTGGCACAGGAAAAGTTTGGGATGAAGGCCTGACTGATGCTCTTTGTGCAAAGCTGAGCAGAGTCTAATGTCTTTATAAATCCTCTGTATGATCTGATGAAAGCTAGACTGTCAGTTCAGCACAGGAAAAATTCATCCATGTGCAGGAGTATTCTATGAGGTTGTGTGCCTTCATGCCAGAATATGGCTTCAGTGAGACTCAGAGTCACACTGGCCTTTCCCAAGCACTCTGCCCAGGGAAGAATTTCTCTCTAAATGGAAAACAGCTCTCCAGTAAGTAAAACCTCCTAGAAACAGCTTGCATGACTGATGTGTCACATGGCACATCATGTACTGTATTTCTCCCCCAGGTAATCTGCCTGAACAAAGACTTGCTTTTGTCCTCAAGCTCTTTTGCCTCCTTGTATCTCTCATTCTTCAGCAATGCCCTCCATGCTGGGAGATGCCGTGAAGCTTAGCTAGATTGTGCAATGTTGTCAAAGAAATTTATGGCCCAATATTTTGGGTTTTTTGGAAGGCTGCTCCTCCCCTATCTGCTTCAGCAAAGAATTTACTCTGGCCAAGGTCATGTGAATTTCAGCAGTGGGGATACCTGACTGACAGGATATCATGGGGTGCCCCAGAAATGTATTGCCTTTCAAAATACGTGACAACAAGGTATTAAACACATACTCAGACTGCAGCTTTTTAATTCCAGGTTTGGCTGCATTCGCACGCTACACAGACAGAAATTTGGTAGTTGCTTCAGAAAGGAAAAAAAAAAAGACAAAAATTGATAAGTTTGAATAAAAGCATGAATCCATATCAATCACTCACAAAGGTTTATACACAGATAGGTGTGTGGGAAAACTGGAAGAACTCAATCAAAACTGATGTGGAGAAGAAATGACTGGCTATATTGACAATGAGGGATAATAACTATAGAGATACATGGCAGGAAGACTTACAAAAGGGAGCCTCAGAACTAGTGACATAATTTGAATGAGAAATGTCTCAGGAAAACTTAAATGTCATTGCTGTTCAGGTTGTCAACAGTAATGCTGTCATTTAGGTAAATGCTACATTATTTCATTACAAGCCTTTAATTACTGTTCTTGCATTCTAAATATGTTTTGTTAAGCTCAATGTTAAGGTGACCCATTATTATTTATTAAAGGCAAAGTGGCAGCATAATAGCAGGCTAGACCAAAAAATCCTCCGTATTGTGATGCATTCATGGAGCCCACCCTGGACAGCCACACTCAGTGCTTCAGTAACATGTCAGGTCTGTTGTTTGGTTTGTCTGCTCCTGTTTGTCACATCTCCCCACAAGTACGAGGGTCAGCTTCCCTCCATACATCAAGGATATGATGGTGTGTTTCTAAAGAACTGTGGAAAACTGACTAAAAAGCAGTGACCATTAGTTCCAGGATGGACTCATGGCAGGGCCCCAGCCCTCCAGAACTTAGATTTGATGGAAGGATTGCAGTCAGTGTGCTTTTCAAACGGAGCCTTCATATGTCAGCAAGTACTCCTTAAGGAGAGGTTGCATCCCATAGCTTTCCAGCCCAGGCTTCCTTAAGGACATTAATTCATCAGTCTACTTCATAACTGACAGCTGAACTGTGAACTTCGAGGCTTTTTGCACTGTCTGTGAGATTGTGCTTCCAAACCCTCAGACAATGCAGTGGAAAAAAACTGGAAAATGCAGTTATACCTTAGTCCCATCACATGACTCGTCTGTTCTTGACCCCAAGTTCACATTCAACTTAACTAAGAAAATGAAACAGATACATAACAAGGGAAATGGGCCTGGGGGAGGGGAGTGATAATGGCCACATGCTGCAATACAGAGAAGAACTGGAGCAAAGTATTAACACGTGAAAATCACAATTCAAGGCAGGAATAAATCAAATGGGCTGCAAAGACTGCAGTGTATCCAAGATATTTTCTGTGAGGTGGGGAAAAGAGGCTATCCGGGGATTTGTAGAAGGGACATGTTTCAGCCCTGGAAGAAAAACAAAAACATTCTAATGAACAAATAACAAATATCACCCTCTGATCTAGTTTTCTGACTTTGCCATTTTTTTCTTGACCTGCTGCAGTTTTACAATGAGGTCTACAGCTTTGTGGCTGGTCTGTTGCTTGAAACAAACTGACTCATCAAATGATGCACTTTTACTGCTGTTTGCACTACTGTAACAGCCTTATCTACAGTACAATAGTTCACTGCACTACCTGAATAAATAAAAAGAGCTACCAAGTCAAAGCTATAAGCTGTAAGTCAAAGCTACCAAAGACAGGATATTTTCATTTCAGGGGTCCATAAGAGAACTTGCATGGTGTATTAAGTCCTTAATAGACTTGCTGTGTGTTTTCCATCCAAAGTACAAAGGATTCAATCCTTGCTGGATTTACACATGTGAAACATTGCATATGAGTCTGCTTCTGCCTTCCAGAAGACTCAGTGTGAAACACAGAATTCAGACTGGAAAGAGGAAGGATGTCAGGGAGAAAATAACCTGAATTTGATCATAAAACTGCTTTTGCACAGACCATACAGAAAGGACATGGCAAAGTGGTGAGAGGAACTGCAAAGAAAGTATGCAAAGAGTTGACACAAGCTGATATAAAAAACATACTGAAGTTCCTCCAAATTTTGTGCCCCAGTCTCTGTATGGAGACTGTTTTTCAGCGACATCCCAAATGCTGTATAAGACTTTGAGCATAACTCCTGCATGTAGCTCTGCCCTGCATATTTCAGGCAGGCATTTCAAGCGTACATGAGCAAAAATAGGAACAGGACTAAGTAGTTAATGGGAAGCATTTGTTATTGCCTAATTTCATCAAATATATCAGTATTTAAGAAAGCAAATTATGAATATAACTGACAGTCATGGATTTATTCAAGGTTGAACACAGCCCTGGAGTCAAAGATTAAATAACCTTTGCCTGACATGATTCATCATCATGAACCTGTGGATATAATGGCAACCAAGGAGTTTTTGGCCAAGGAGAGAATTCATAATATACGACAACTCAGCTGAGTTCCAGTTACTTTAAATGTCTTTTTTCTTTAAATATAGACCATCCATATGAATATCTACTCCTTGTTCCATAAGGGTCAATTACCAGCCCTTTGCAATTATTCTTCCAGCCTGTGGGGCTCTGTGATGCCTTTTTTTCCTCCCACATTTGCAGCACAGTTCTCAAGTGTTCATTTACAGAGAAGCCCTCCATAGTGAACAACCACACGATTTAATATCACATCCAGGGCTGAACTAGACACACAAAAAAAGCAGGTTAACAAATGCAGGTTTTACACATGATGATGATAATGATCCATGTAAATTTGACTTGTAACAATCAATTGCTTTGATCAGTAAGATTCTTTTTAGAAAATCAAAATCACTATTGATATAAAAAATAAACTAGAATCTCTTTGCTCTTGAGAGAAGTGACTGCTGAGGTCTCTGGCTCCTGAAAGCAACACTACTATTCCTTGCTTGGAAAAATTTTGCTCCATGCTAGAATACCCATGTTTCTTCTTAATTTGCATAAAGAACCTCTCTTAAAAACACAAAATATGCAAAGAAGAGCAACAAAAATTACACTGGAGATGAAAAAAATAAAAGACATTTAAATTTCAAAAATATCTTAAAATTGAAACTGAGCAGAGGTCACACAAAGTAAGTAATTTTCATTAACAGGAATGAAACCCAACTTGTTGAGCTGACACGACTAAAAAAACAGCAAGAGTTTTTCATACAAGGTATACTAGAATATGATGAATTAGGACATGTATGATAAAACAAGCCAGTTCTGAATGTATGAAAGCATTACTGCAGTCTTCTCAGATGTTCACGCTGACTTCTGAAGGGGGTGTTTTCCCCCTCCCAGGGCAGCCTGAAAATATTTCTCTATCTAGTACAAATAGGCCATTATATACAGTATTAAACAAATCCATCAGTGTTTGGTAGACTTGATCATTGCTTGCTTTTGTGTTCCTTTGGAGGATTTATGCCATAAGCTCTCATTTTCCTGGCACTCCAGGAAATGCCTCCTCCATTTATGCACTGAGTTACTTCAGAGGAAACTTCTGTGTGAAAACCTAAAGAAGCAGCAAAACTCATTTTGATGCACTCTTGATGTGCAGTGGGCTCTGACATAAGTTCTCACAGCCATTTCAGCATGAAGAAAAAAATCATTCCCGTGTCTGCTTTTTTTATTACACATTAAACCTCAGCTCCCAAAACTGTGATCAGAAATAGAAGCAATGACCAATTCTGCTACGTGTCTCTGATAGTAATGGAAAAACAGAAGCCACACATAGATGCATTTGGAAAGAAGGAAAAAATACAGAAATGTTCTTCTGAGTCATTTGGGTAGAATCATGTTTTGCAATATTAAAAAAAAAAAGATATTGAGATTTCATTGTACAGACTGGAAAAATATTCACTGGGTACTCACATTGAAATTCATGCTGACATGGCTGTTTAATTACTTACAGTGAATTAAAGGATCAAAGTCCTGAGGAACAGAAAATAAGTTCTCATGTGCTTTAAAATTATGGATTTTACTAAAACATGCTGAAATATTCAATTTCATTCCCTTTGCAAGTCAACAAACAAGGCAGGGGCAAAAGCTCCCTCTCACAGGCGTTTGTTCTTTAGTATGAAATTAGTTTTCATTTACCTTAATTTGTTCTGTTTGCTCAGAATTACTGGAGTTATTAAAGCTCAGACTTGAATTTTGAGATCAAATGACTTCCTCATTAATTTAGCAGTATAATAATCTCACACAGCAGTGGCATCTTCCTACCAGCATCTACATATCTCCTGTTCATCTCTGGAGTGGCAAGCTGCCTATATTGTCTGTGAGCATATACATTTGTCTGTATTCTGGGGAGTGCACTTAACATTCCTCGTGGCTGGGCCATCCCAATCCTTGGTCTCAACTTTCAAGTCAAGAAAGTAACTGGAGAAGTAAATTATGTGTACAATATCTGCTTCCCAGACTTATTAATGATAATATGACAAGGATTCTTCAAAAGCAGTAGAATGTAGGGCACATTCTTCTCCTGAAACTGGATGTCCTGTAGTGAGAGGCATTTGAAAGTTTTGCTAACAAAACACTTCTGCTAATGACCTTAACTATCTTGTTCGCTTTAAATCATTTTTGATAAACCTTTTACTATCCCAAACAAGACATTCCCTGTCAAGAATGCTGACAGAGCTGATCAAGGACACCTCATGAATCAAGAAAGATCACTTCCAACATCAGAACAGGACACAGGAGCTACTGGTGGGTTCCCACTTTAGCATAATGGGAGTAGGGAAGCCCTAGGCAGGTTTTGATTGCAAAAGACAGACTTTCAGACAACAACTGGGATGGATGCCCCACAAACAGTCTCAGATAATTAATTCATAGGATCTTTGAATACTATGACCTAAAGCAAGTGCTGTTACCACTCACACACAGGGGGATGACAAAAGAGTTAAGATAAACTCCTGAACTCCCAGGGGGAAAAAGAACAAAACAAAACCAAAACAAAAACAAACCAAAACAAAAAAAAAATCAAAAAAACCCACCAACAATAACAAAAACAAGCATGAGAGCATGACAGAAACATCACAAACAAGAACGCACAAATCTGATCCCAAAATGAACATGAACAAAACCAGCATCAAAAACAGTTAGTATCTGAAATCAAAGGATTGTACTATTGTACTACTACCACTGGAGAAAACGGATGACTTTGCAATACCTGTGGGAACAGATAAGCATTAATGACAGCACAGGAAAGATGAAAGAGATTAAGTATTCTGGCAATGTGTCCTTCTCACCTTGACCTACAGTGCAATGCAATACAACTCACTTTTTGCATAAAATACTTAACATGTCTCATAAAATTTTTATAGGGGGTGTCAGCCAAGGTAGAGGAAGACTATGGAGAAATGCAATCCCCAGAGCAAGTCATAAGAAGTTGAGATAAAAGTTTGTACAGTTTCCTGTTCTCCCTTTTCTGTCCCCACCTCTTGTAAAATCTGCAGATTCTCCTCCTTATTTTCCACTCCTTTATGCCTGGTTTCATGCTTTAATGTCACAAGAGATGACATGTGAGATGTCATGTAATAATTTAATTTACTTATTACAGGAATGTATTCTTCTGGTTGCTGCTGAGTTGAGTTTACAGCAGAAAGAAAGTCAGATCCCCTGCACCTGGCAACCTCCCAATTTTCTCTGACCCTGGTAAATTCAATGCTGAAATATTCTCAAAATTAAGGAAGATTTATCCACTATTCTGGAAACGGAAGTCTTACAAGCAATTTTCTTTGGTATCTCCTCTGTACTCAAGATTCAGAAAATAGATGTACTTGGTTTCTCCTGAGGAGCAGCCTAGCCTTTCTACTTCTGCTGATTCCAAACTCTGGAAGGAGAAAGGGAGAAGTTGGTGGGGAGAGTGTGAGAAAGACAGTCCTTTTTTGCTGAGAGGGTGCAGGTAAATAACAGGACACAGGTCAAACTGCCTCACCTCCCCAAGTCCTTGCAGGGACACTGTGGAGGAGGAGAAGCAGGAATCTGAAGCCATTCCAGCAGCAGAGTCATGTGGAATGAGCTACAGGAAGTTTTCATTTTTATAAGATCCGAGCATGACTTTACAGCTGGGTTTAGATGCAGCAGCTATGTGAGAAACAAATAAAGGAGATAACAAAGCCTTGGGAGGTGCAGTGCATCCACAGTGCCAAGTCTATCCTGTTACAGGGTCCCCTGCTCTTGTGTCAGTATCAGCCAGCAGAGCGAGCACAGCCATGGGAGGTGCACCCAGGCAGAGGAACTCTGCTGCAGTGTTAGGAAGTCTTCCCCTGAAAAGAGAAGGGTGTTTTTTACCTGAAGTAGTTTAGTTTGCATGGAGCATCCCTGGGACCAGATAGCTCCCCATGCAGCTGGGGAGTTTGGGTTAGAATTTCCAGAAATCAAATTTCATTATGAAAGGAACCAAAACAGCCCACCCCATGGGCAGGGATTAACCTCAACACAGCATGATCCTCATCCTCCTGGCCCATCACCAGGATTGACAAGCTTTGCCTGAAATCCCAGTCTTGACAGGCACCAGCTGTCACATCCTTCTGGAACAAGATCTCTCCAAGTGCTGGTCATCATTTTGGGATGTAGGTGGCCTGTAATCCAGCAGTTAGCTCTTCTAAAGTAGAGCAGCAGCTCCTTGTTAAATAAACTCTAGTGGCTAGAGGAAGAGGGAGAGAAAAGATTTGTATCTTTGCACTCCCTCCAGGATTGCACTCCCTCCAGCCTAAACAGGGCTTTGCATCAAAAAATGCAGGGTTCTAACCAGGAACCAAAGCTACTCCTCCATTTCAGGGGTGCATATTTTGCTATTTCTACCTGCTTAACTTTCCTGTATTGAGTGGGGCAGGAGAGCCTTCTGAGTGGGACAGGATGTGTCCAGGAACCACAGAGTTAGGCTAGTTGTCTAATTCATTGGGTCATCCAGTTATCTAAGAGCATGAATTGGGGGAATTGAGTCACAGCCAAATTTCCTGTGTGCACTGTGGGTTGCAGAGCCCTGATTGTGGTGCTGTAAACAAGAACTGAGCACCATGTGGGGTGAATACTAGAGTATTAAATGCACTCCTCCACTTAAGGCTCAGAGTCCTTTCAAGGATTGTATTCTGAAAAAAACACCTTTGCAATCTCTACTAGAGATATTAATGCAGCATAATTTTGAGATTTCTTGATTTCTGTGCTGTTTTATTGGAAAATAAAACCTCCTTTCAGCCACTAATGAGAATGAAGTATTTATATTTAATAAAGTTTAAGTGGTAGTGGAGAAAAACTGTGTCTTAAATTGAGACTTCAGCTCCTAATTGGCCTTCTCAAACTGTATGAGACCATTTACATGCTGAAGGAAGTCGCTGCAGTACCTAGCCATCTGTATAACCCTCCATCTCTATTTTGCTTATGTGAATTTTAATGGAGATTTACAGGAATCTGTGGTCTGCAGAATATCTTTGTTTAAAAAAATAATTGCCATGTATCACCATGAGTTCTCCTTTGAAGAGGCCCGAGCTGCCAGTGCAGATAAATACTCCGGACAGTACTTTCTCTTCCACCTGACATTTTCCTGCTTGGGTGCATGAAATAGGACAGAGCAAGGCAGACCAGGAGATATTTTGTGAGGCAGCAGAAATTAGCTAGCCAATTTAGTTATCAAATAGTTATTTTAAACCACAAGTATTGAACCTCTCATGACTTAACTTTTTGGTGATGAGTTATATGCAAAACAAATTTTATATGGACAGTGGTACAATGCTTTATGTGTCTGCTGTGAAAATAAATGGAAAGATGAAAAAAAGGAGTCAACACATTTGACTTAATGTAGAGGTTGCTTTTATTTCTCACTTCATGTAGCCTCTGAGGACTTATTAATCAATAATGGTGTCCCATTTGATCACAATACTCCATCCTTTTTGATATGGGAATAGTAACTCCCCAAAAGGTGTCTGGAAAGGGAGAAATTTGTTGAACAGGTCAGCCTCAAGTTCTGCTACACCTTCTGAATATAGGTCTCCTTCCTAATGCTTCTCATAAAATGGCAATTGTCTGATAAGGAAGGGGATGTGCTTTGTATATCCCTGCTGGAAACAGTTACATTCTTATATCACATGTGTATTTGTATATATACGTGTGTGTATGAATATGTATGTAAATAAATGTGTGTAAGTATGTACAAGCCATAAAACAACGTGGTTTCTCCTTTGCCTTCTGAATCCTGATATATTAAGCTTGTGGTGAGCTGCTTGGAGGTGAAGAGTTCTAGTGCACATCTTCAAATAACCTTGTTTTTACTAAGCAGTCTTGTTTTCACAGTGGTCTGTTTGGAGTATCTCATTTTACTAGGAAATTGCTTCAAAGATGGAAGGTCACATTGGTTTTTCTTTCTGACTTGCTAGTTACATGCTGCTCTACTGTAGTAACAAGGTTAAGGCCCTGGAATCAAATATAAGAGCAGAATGTTTTCTGTTTGAGGGAAAATGAAGATTCTATTAGATTTGCTGCACTGACTTGCAGGGTTTGCACACCAGGATTTTTACCGTGACATCTGATCCCATTTTATGTATTTGTCAGCGCTGCTCTGCAAAAGACATATTCAGCTTGAACGCTAAAACACACTGATGGCTGCTGAAGGGTGGATTGATTTAGAGTCCCAAGACAGACTCCACATGATTCATAACTCCTACAAAGCAAGAAGGTTGTAGGCCTGTTAAGCCTATGCTAAATCACACACCAATAAGAGGTGATGAACACACTAAGGAGGTCAGATTTTCACTTTTTAGATACCCGTGAGCACGTGGTACTAAAGTGTTTCACTTCCCCAAGAGAAACCTGGTGGTCAAGCTGTGATTTACAAAGGGAATAACCTAAAATTTGCACTCTCTGATTTGGAGTGCAAAATCGTGGATTAGGGCCCAAAGAACAGTGCAAGCATATTTAAAAATATTTTCAATTAAATGATACTTACTTGTCACAACAGGACACGAAATGAAGGCACAGCACACAAAGTGAGCTCCAAAGGCAGGAAAGAGAAAGTTTATTTACAACTAAGGTTTTTATAGTTTTTCAGGGATTGCCTCTGGATTGGAGGGAGAAGTTGCCGCCTCTCCATCCACACTGGCAGAGACAAAAGTCCATCAAAGGTCTCTCCTTGAGAGAGGAATGTAAACAAAGATTGTTTTTCCGACAAAGTCCTTGAAAGACTCCACTTCCACATGTAAACATTCGAAAAGTTTTAGAAAAGTTAGAAAACTCCAGAGATTCTCAGAAGGCTTTAAAAATTCTCAGAAGGCTGTAGAAATTCAGGGTGACACTTACTTCTGTGTTGAGTTGTTTGACTGTCTTTATAATTTTTTGGTGGTTGCTTATATTTTATCATCCTAATAAATAACGATGCTAAATATTTTCTCCAACTGACCATTATTTCCATTACAAAAATGTTCTAGAGAGCTAAAAGACAGATATGGGGTGGAATACAAATACCTAAAAGCATCTGTTTATTGCTATTTTAATTGTCCAGCAAGCTGTTTTATTGAATGGGTCACCTATAGGTCTTTTGTTACATCTGCCAGCTCTACATAGACCTGTCAGGTACAGAGGGTGTAGAAAATGACAATAAGTATCTATGTTAGAGTCATGAGTAACTTACTGGATCATCTGAAAGTTGGGTTTTTTTTTCCTGTAAAAGTTTTTTTGTTTTTTTTTTTTTTTGTTTTTAGCACCCATGCACATATTTCCCAAAATTTGACAGAAGTAGATTACATCTAAAAACAAATTGCAAAGTTTTGATACTTGACATTTTATTGCATGTCAAGCTTGCCCCATGACATTCCCACCTCCCCAATGCAAAAAATATGATGGTGATGTAACTTGGATGAAAATTACCACACTGTTTCTGTTCTTAAACAGAATAGCATAGTGAAAGCAAAATTTTGGCTAAACAAAGTCCTTGAGTACATAATTAATCCCACCACAGAGAAACAGGACTGTGTGTGTCCTCCAAGATAAACATATTCTTAAATGCTACAATAAGCTGAAGCCAAAGAAAATAGGTATAGAACAGAGACAAGAAAGACATGTTCGTGGAAATGTAGAATAAGAGGAAAAACCAGTGCAAGAAGGTGAAAGCAAGACATTTCAATCAATCAACAAGAATAAGCATGGGGATGGAACCTGAAACTATTTTTTCTGAGCAGGAATATTTGAGAAGATTTTTAGCTAATTCTCATTCAGGTGGAGAAAGTTCTCAGCAAACAAAAGGGAGCATTTGCTGAAGAAGCATTTTTCACTAAAGCTTTATGAGATTTTCCTCTGAGACACTTCATCACATGAATTACACTCACCCCATCCATGAGCTGCAATACCATAGGTGCCCACTCAAAGCAAGATGTTTCAAATCAGTTAAGAAACTGAGATCCCCTGCCAGGGGACCAAAAAACACCAACAAAACAAAACAAACAAACAAAAAGGCAAGACAAAGGATAATTAATGAGGCAAATCACAAATTTATTCGTAAATACAGTTGTGATTTGCAAGCTGTTCACTTCACAGAAAGGAAGCAGTATTGATTTGTCAAGCAGCATTTCACAGGAAACACTTCCTTCAACTACCAATGTGGTTTGTTCTGGGTGTTGCAGTTGAGCCCACACGTTTCCCTGAGCAAAGGTAAACCCCACTGTCTTGGTCCTTGTTTGTACTGCCAGGGAGCTGAATCATGCAAAGCTTGGGTACACTCATGTATTTCAGAGGTAAAGCTGAAATTCCTTTCTCTTTTTCCAGCTGACTTCCCCACCAGCTGTTATCCACCTACCAGTCATTCCTTGCCAGCAAACTCCTTCCAAGGCTGCTTTCTAATCCAGATGTGTTAAATTATGCCTTTGGCATTCACAAACTAGCTAGAGGACAGGTAGCAAAACGAGAGGTGGAATAGTGACTGTATGGAGAAGAATATTCAGATTAAAATGTGCCATGTAGTCATGGTAGATCATTCAACCAGCTGGGCTAAATGTCAAAGTGACTGACACTTTACTCATGCAAAACTCCCACAGATTGGAATAAGAGTGATGCATAAATAGTGACTTCAGGATCAAGTCTGTTCTTGGGAGCTACTGAACGCTTCTCTTCTACTGCAGGCCTGGAATACACTCATCAGCATCCAAGAATCTGCCCCAAATCCTGGCTGTGTTTTGCAGAGCACCAAAGACTGCAAAATTCTCTTTTTATCCATCACTGAACAAAACCTTTATTTTGCTTTTCTTAAAAAAAAATGTATGTTATTAATGGTTTTAAGGATAATTTAACAACAAAAACAACAAATACACATCACCTGCAGTTTTGTGTAACACAGAAAGAAAATATGCCACTGTTATGGTCACTAAGGGGCTGAAATACTGTCATCCAGAGGTTGACTGCATTATTTGTAGCCTTTTGTACCTAAATTTTCTTGTTTTCCTACTAGGAAACAGTTTAAGTAATACAAGAAGTTTGTACAGGCTTTCATCCTGTACTACTTCCACCATAAGTCCTTCAGAATCAAAATCTTCTGGAATGAAAAAGAAAGCCTCTGTTCTTAAAATAAATTATTTCATTAACTATGCACATAAAGGACAATGAAGATGATTGAATATTTGAGCACCACAGCTCTGCAGTCCACATGAAGGCCATACATAGTTCTCTGTCTCATGTAACTAACCTTAAACTAATGCAACTCAAAAGCTCAGAACCTTTTCATACTGCTTCTAGGAGGACCCTCATGAAGTATTTTTCATTAAGGCAAAACTAGAAAAGACTTCTGCACATTTTTTTTAATATTGCCAGAATTGCTTAAGCAACTTTTCAAAACAGAAACATCAATAAAATTAATTAAAATTATTATTCTATTTAGAGATAAGACACCTTCTTGTACTTCAGAATAGGCACTAACAGATTTCAACTCTTTCTGAAGTTGATTCCTTCACCTACACTACAAATCATTGTATTTTGCCATGGAAAATATATGGTTTTATATATACTTTCAAATATTTTATATATACTGTCATATATTTATATATTTTTTCATATATATTTTCCATATATGAAGATGGAAAAGGGAAATTATTGCTTTCCTCCATTATCCCTGCTCAGTGTGGCAAGAGCGTCTATCACGTTAGTTGGATGAAGTCTGTACCCACCCCAGAATAAGCTGAACTACCAATTTGACTCAGACAGGAGGCAGAAGTTTTAGCAAAACTCTTTCTCCTTAGCCCCTGTGAGTGATGGAGGGAGGCGAGTTTCCCTCATAAACTGCAGAGTTACACAGTTTCAGCCCCTTGCCAGAGCAACGGTGTGTTCATCACTGCTGGCTCCGGCGGAGCACAGCGCGGGGCTGAGTCCAGCAGGCCGCTATAATTCCCTGCTCTGTTGGTTCAGCAAGTGAATGCATGTTCATTGGTGGAAAAGCAATCTCATTTTGTCAGAAATATCTATAGTCTGTCTTCTGCAAAACCTGCACCATTAGCACATAACCCAGAGCTTTTAACAGTTTCACCTTTTTCTGTATTTTTTTTTTGGATAACACTTCCCTGAATATGTCATGTCAGCCAACTGTACAGTTTTTTTAGCATCTCAAAGTATAAGTAAATGCTTCTGTGTTCATACAAACCTGGGTTCTTACTTTCTTTGTGAGGGGTGCAACCCTCAAAGGACTTTTGGCTGCTTTTCATAATTACTCCTTCTTTTGGCGCTCTTTGTAAACATGTTGGCAGCAGCTCTCGCTTCACACCTGGGTGTTTCAGGAGCAGCAGCCTGACAGCTCTCTCTGTCTTCAGCTGAATAAAAATGTATAGTCAGTTTTCGTGACCTCGCACAGAACTTCACACAGAGCTGCCCAAAAGGAATTCATCAGCTTTTGAGTTTCACCCCAACTTACACTGCTTCAAAGTAATTTCACCTCTGATGCCCCTTGCAGGTTTCAGTCATATTCACAAACTCCAGCCTGCCCCAGTGCTGGTCTCCCAGCTCCACAGGAGTGCTGGCAGGTAGGAGAGCAGCCAGGGAGTGCTGATGGTGTCACAGCTTCAGGAGGGACCAGAGTCAGATGTGAATCTTCAGCACTGCCAGCCCTGGGCTTGGGCTCTGCTATGACTGCAGCATCCTTCTGTACAGGAACATTTGTTCCTTATGAGAACGTTTTTTGATTAACTCAAAATCAGAGAGACAATAGATTAGTATTTGAGAGTTGTATTGGTTTTGCATGGCCTCGGTTTTGGCACCATGGTGGGAGGGCACAAAGCTTCTCTGTGAAGTTGCCAGAAGCTTCCACCATGTCCAGCAGAGCCAACCCCTGATGACTCTGAAGATGGACATGCCTCTGGCCGAGGCTGGGCCAACTGGAGATGGTGGTAACACCTCTGTCGTGACTCATTTAGGAAGAATTCAAAACAAAGGTGGAGGTGCAGTTTTAATTCCAGTCAGAGAAGAGGAGGATGTGAGAACATGTGAGGGAAACCACATGGAGACACCAAGGGCAGTGGAGAAGGGGAGGAGGTGTGACGAACTGACCAAAATCCCCATTCCCTGCCTCCTTGTGCCGCTGGGGTAGGAGGCAGAGCTGGGAAGGAGGAAGGGGTGTGGGGAAGGTGTTTTTAAGAGCTTGTTTTACTTCTGATTATCCTTCTCTGATTTTATTAGCAACAAATTCACTTTATATCTCTAAGTTGAGCCTGTTTTGCTCTTGTATTTGAGGAACAATCTCTCCTGCTCCTTGTCTCAACCCATGAGCCCTTTGTTGTATTTTCTCTCCTCTGTCCAGCTGCAGAGGGGAGGGAGTGAGTGGCTTTGGTGGGTACCTTGTGTCCAGGCAGTGTCAACCAATGACAAAAGTGTATGCTGAAACCAAGAAAAAAACTGTATTAGTATCTGTTTGCTTCAAAACATAAGAAATGAAATTCCATGTAAAGAAGAAAATAGTTTGTTCTAATTTGAATAAACATTTTCTTTTATGCATCTTTCTTTAACCAAATAATCATGGTTGCAGTCAACATATGCAGCCCTCAATTAAATTTTCAGAGGTTGGCTGAACATTTGTGGAGAAGTATTTGGTCTCCAGTCTGCACCAGAGAGCAGCTGATTAGCACAGTGCAATGCTTTTTTCGCTAGCCACTGTGGCAGTGAGATCATCAGTGTCACTAAGTGTGAGGAAAAGAAAAGGTCTTGTGGTTGAGGTGCAAAAGCCAAGCACCTCAGTCCTATTCTTGGCCCCAGCGCAGATTTCCTGCTGTCTACAGGCAGTGGCATAATCTCTCTCTGTGCCTCCATTTCTTCCTCTCTTGAGGCCTGCCTATGTTTTTATCATTGCAGTCGGGGAAAACCTGCTCAGGCCAAGGCAGGCAAATGCTCAGCTGCCTCCAGCTTGAAGTCCCTCCTTTATTTCAGCAAGACCCTTGGAGGCAGAGTGCAAAATCCTCTGCAAACCTCTAGGCAAGTGGAGGCTGGAGGCTGGATCAGCAGCCAAGACTCTTCTGTGATGCAGAGGATGTGAATTCCCATCACCCAGCTGATGACAGAGACCGTGGTGTCAGGAAGATAAGGATGGTCAATATTTCACAGCTGGTTCTGCTCTCAAATAGCAATGAGAAGCTGCAGTCTTGAAAAGGTCACTGAGGCACAAATCTGACCAAGTAAATCAATTTATAGGTTGCTATTAAAATATTTTATATATTTAAAACTGAATGGTTTTAAGTGAAAAGAGATTGTTTTTTCAGTGTGTTCTTGAACAGCTCCCAAAACTGAGATGATCATAAACGTGGAAGTACAATGCAATCCAAGGTCTGAAATTTAACTTGCACATCATGTTACCAAAAAGTCTAAAAATTTCCTTTTGCCTTTCCTATCCTTATGAATTTAAATAAAAGATCACATAAAGTAGAAAACAAACTGAAATATTTAACTGAAACATTGCTTTTAGAAAAAAATCTACTTTGAAATAAGAATGCAGTACAGAAAATCACAAGAGTAACCTGTTCTAATATTTTCTGCTGTTATCATGGTGATTTTACAACTGAAGAGATTCTGATATTGCACATAACCATTAAGTAAATATCCAGAGTTTTGGATCTATAGCTGAAATAAACTCTGAGTGTTGTTTGGTGATGAGTATCATTACTTCCCAGATCCTCAGTTGTCCTGAAATGACCTTGAAAAGAAGAATCACAAAAATACATTGTAGATTTTATGAGGTCAGTTTCAATTATATCCAGTCTGTTACTTCTAACACACTTTCCTCTGAGTGCTATATTATTTGAAAACACTCCTTTGTATTTCCAGTCATATCCTCCATTTTTTAAATAAAATTCCTTTGAAAATGCCTATTTATCAATAGCAGGCGTAAGTCTGATTTTTGCCTCGGGAAACAGTGATATTCCTGGAAGAATTACTTTAGGTAGCTAGAAAGATTAAAAACATAATTTAGTCTTATACAAACATGAAGTTTGAGTATAAAAACCTGCCCTTCTAGATACATGATTTGTTCTTTGATCAAAATTAAAACAAAGAATGAAAATACTTAGCTAAAAGGTGTAAGTCTCATCTTCTCATTCTTTACAGCAGAAATCCACTTATCTTGGCTTTCTGTATAAGGTATTTTACATCATCTAGAATTATGGCTGAGGCTGTATAAAGGTTGTGTCAGCATTTCCATTATAAACCCATATTTTAAGGGGGTTACAACTCAGTCATCAAAACTCACTCCACACTGAAACTCAGCTTGCAAAATCCCAACCAGGAACATTTCTTTATCATGATCATATTATTAAAATAAATAAATAAATAAATAAAAATAAAATCCAGACATGTTGGGCTGCTTTTCAGTTTTCTGATTGACCCATGAGATGAGAAGAATTTCAGGTGGGGTGAGGGAACAGTGGCTGGCTGGTGAGGATGTTGTACCTCATGTTGGTGTACCCAAGATAAACCTGGCCTCATAGTCTGTCACTGGAAGAGGAAAGGTGGCCACAGGTAAAAATGGCCTCAGAAAAGACAAATCCCATCCCACAAAGGACAGGTGCATAAATCCTGACAGGTTAAATGTTAAACCTCAGGAAGGCCTGCCAATTTCGTGAGGAGCAACTTATTAAAGGAACTCATTAAAGGAATAAAAGTTAATAATAAAACCTTTTTCAAATGTTTCAGGAGCAGGAAGTCTGTCAGAAAGTCAGTGGGGTGACTCCCAGATCTGAGAGAAGAAAAGTTCTTGGTGACAATAAAACTCTCAGAAATGTTCCATGAATTATTTTGATTTGAAACTCTTCTTTGTAGAGTCTGTCATGCAGGCTCCCAAACCAAAGCTGAACCCAGAGAAATGAATTGAAGGACCTGACTCCAATTGGATCTGTAGGAGAAGGGTTTTTTTAATTTTGAGAACGTGAAAAATGTTCTATTAAGAAAAATGGTACTCATCCTGAAAAAGCTGAAGGGACAAATTCAACTAAATTGAAAACCATAGTGTGGAAATTATCACTTAAAGCAACCTCTGTGTGTGCAAGCATCCCTACAAGTCTGGAGACAGACTGACCTTTGCTTTGAGACAGGATGGAAGGTCTTATGGTCTACCTACTTATAAGTATTTTTTTCTTCTTAAAACTATATACTTATATCTAATGCTTTGTTCCTTTTATGGAAGCTCAGCTTCTGGTGACCTACATACTCAAGCTACACAAGATTAGAGATACCAATACAAAAAATAGATTTTTCTGCCCTAAGTCTCCTTGCTAGAGCTTCCACCTAACATCTGGTAGACCGATTGTTTTCACCAGGAAGTGGCAAAAGAAGCCATTTGTTTATGATAATATCCAGGAGATCAGTCTCACATGTTCCTGCTGCCTTTGCACTACTGAGCCTTGTGGTCTGGAGAGTGTGGTCACCATGCTGAGAGTCCTGTTGCTGGGAAGGGAAAGTTTACAAATGTTACATCAAAAATCCTCCACAGAGCAAAAATACCCTTTCCATGACAATACTTCTGGCTCAGAGGAGTCTGTCTGCCTACGTTAAAAGGGATAATTACATTAATTAACATCTTTAATCCTTTTGAAACAGATTCACATCTGAGGCTGACTGTGAATGTCACCCTGAAGAGTGGGTTGAGATCACCCAGGGCTGCGGAGCTGTCTCAGCCACCTCGGATGCTTTTGAAGAGGACTGCTGTAGTACAGGACAGTAGTGCTGTGAAATAAATTCCCCCAGCCCCTGCTGGGGCAGTGCCTTTGACTTCTCAGGATGCTCCACCTGCCCCCTGCTCCAGGAGTGAGGAGATCTCCAGCCCTGCTGCCATGTCCTTCTCCTAAGAGATGATCATCTTGGAAAGGTCATTGGTCACAGAAGCAGACAGTTCAAAATCCTGATGGCAGGTCACTGTTTGTAAGAACTTGCTTTTCTTTTTTGAAAAAACAACTTCCTAGCTATACATGTTGTTGTCACATAGCTTCCTTCACTCTGAGACACTTAATTGCTCTCTGTTCCTACAAAGAATTGTCTGAAAGGTGGGAGCATCCTCCTCCCCAGTACTACAGCACAGTGTCACCCACACAGGCAGTGTCCTGCCTGTTAATTGCAGTAATTGTCACTCAGGGAGAGCACCAGGAAAGCACACAGCTCTGCTGTTTCTGCCGCCTCCTGCCGAGAAAAACAAATCTTGCCTGCTTTCTAATGGTGTCCCTGATTACTTCTGCTTCAAAGCAATCGCTTGCAAGCTTTGGAGCTTACCTTGAGTGTTGGTTTCTTGGTTACACATCTGCCAAAGCTGACTCCTACAAAGGAGACAGGTGCGGATCTCCTGCATGGAGGCTGCCTTCAAGTGCAAGACTGGACCTCACATCACTNGAACTCATATAGCTCTGGTACAGAGAGCAATTCACATCTTCATGAAAAAATAAAAAGGTTGGGGTTTTTTCTCCCCTACATCAAAACTGTGGACAGTGTGCAAGATGACATGATGATGGGCTCTCCCTCATGGATGGTCTTGGTCTTGGCCATAGCACACTTACATTCCTTCCAGTGAGGATGTGGAGACAGAAACAGGGATCATCAGCTCTCACACCTGGCCACCTGAGCAAGTCCTGACGGGCATATTCATTGAGAATAATCCCTGTTCCTTGTTCAGCATCTCCTGAGAGGCAACACACTTTTTAATAAAGTTTTTTGGACCTATCTTCCTGTAAGAGTGTTTTTGACATTTATGATGCAGTGTTTCTCCACAAAATTATTCTCCCAGAGCTGTCCAATTCTTAACCTAGATTTTCATGAGCATATCTGTTGAACAGTAAGGCATGAGAAAATATGTATTCCCCTCTGGCAGAGAGCAAAGAAATTGTTCATTCCTCTACTACTGGCACATCATCTCTCAGGCAGAGTGTGTGAGTCCTTCCCAGCCCTCAGGCAGGATCAATACAATCCAGGTGCAAAACACACCCATATGAGGAAAGACAAGGAGTCAGAGAAGTTGAAAATGCTGCAAACTTCAGAAAGACTTCAGCAATGCATTTGCTGTTCAGCCTTACAATAGTGCATATCATACTGCTGGCTTAGTGCTGGCTCTGCTTTCTCTTGCTCTTCACA
Organism: Hylia prasina; assembly: GCA_013397195.1. Taxonomy (NCBI): domain Eukaryota; kingdom Metazoa; phylum Chordata; class Aves; order Passeriformes; family Sylviidae; genus Hylia; species Hylia prasina. Next base: position 817,984 of record VYXD01001702.1, on the reverse strand, counting down.
AGTATTTTATGAGGACAGGGCCAGATGGGGTTCAGCAAACACTGGCACTGCAGGGGTGTCACTGGGGTCATCTCCAACCTGTGCTTATCCCACTGGTGATTCTGCTTTCACACTGACAAAAGTCACATTGAATTGGTGCTCGGGCATAGTGAGACACTCCTCTGTCACAGCACTGGCACTTCCAAAGGCTTTGAGGAATGCTCCTCTTTCCCTATAGCCTGCAAGGGCCAGGGAGCACAGGGGACTTACTAGACCTTAAGTCCTTCCCTGGAGTGATCCTGGAAGCAGTGTGAACCTCAATGATGAATCTGAAGGATAGACAGAGGATTTTGTGGTTGCCCTGGAAACTGAGACCAGAGTCCAGACTGTGTGTTAGAGAAGAGGCTGGGGTTGGACAGGTGAAGACAAGAGCTGTCGCGAGCCCAGGAGTATCTTTGGATGTCCTACAGCAGATAAAACAAGAGATGTATGGGTGGGAAAATAGTAACACTAATAAGGCGGCACATTTGTTTAACGCAGACTGTGAAGTTTTTCTCCTCACAGCGAATAGGAGGTGAGGACAGGATGACTGCATCCTTCTTTTTGACTTCCCAAAAAGAAGTCAAGGACAACCTGTGAGCAGGTTAGAGAAGGCTTCCTGCCTTCACACAGGAATCATGGCTCCTGAGCTTCATAACCTGCACCTGAGAAAGCAAATCTCCTCAAAGGCTGATATATTTAGGAAATCTTTTACAGATAATTTCCCTTCAAGAGAGTTTCTCTTGTTTTATACTACTTGAATTGCAATCCTTACTGTAGCATAGGGAATGAAAATGTTTGACTTTCTCATGACACTAGATACTGAAATCTATAAAGGAAGTCCCCTTGGATGGAAGAAGGAAAGAATTAACAAATATCATAAATTCTGTTGATTTCTGTTAATTCTGTATTTGTTGTGGTGGACAGATAGTACTGTACCATTTTGAGCACAGTGTCAGAAAAAAGCCTGTATTTGCTTTTTTACCTCATCCAGTTTGTTGTTTTCTGTATTTTGGCAGAGAACAATCTGCACAGCTTCCAGATCACAAAGAGAAGTGGCACTTCAACAAAAGAAGAGTTGGATTGCTCGTAGTGGTAAGTCGTGGTAAATCAAAGATTAAATGGGGGAGAACAATTGAAATAAGGATTACTTCCCTTTATTTTTTTCTACTGTGCCACAAAAACTACTTTTCAACTTCTCATCTGCTTTCTGTGTTTCCCTAAGGCCAGGTGGAGAGGAGAACATTCAGATTTGTATTACTATGTGATACAAGGTGGATACTACTTGCAATGATATAATTAATGTTTCCAGGGATAGTTTCTTCCTACCCACCCTGAAAAATAAAATCACCTGCTGTTGAAGTGCAACTTTCCTACAACAAATCCAGAAGCAGAAGGGCTTTTGCAGACACAGGTACATCACTCAGCCCCTCCTCCTGGCATAGGCTGTTACAGCTATGCTGGAAAACACTGGTACTGTAGATATAGTTACATTGCTATTAGTGAGCAATTTCTTTCTTATGAACCACCCCAGCATTAAGCAGAAGAGCCTCATGGAACTAAGTGAAAACAAGCCAACAAGCTTAATTTTAATTATAGAATGTAAAGACGTGCTTTAATCCTTCCTTAATATGTGGTAGAAATACAGAGAATTCTAGGCCAAAAGAAAAAATGTTGTTGTGTTTGTTAAATTGCAGCTCCTAATGCATGTGAGAAGCTGATTTCCACAGCAGGAGAAGGGTTCCCCAATTACTGCCAATCTTAGTTATTGTAGGGGACCCAGCTGTGGAAATCCAAGTCAGATAGGAATATCCATGTGAGATAGGAATATGTGCAACAGGTAATTGATTAATCGGTATCGCAGCTTCCACTGTATAGCAAATGATTAAACAGATGGATCTGAACTTTGAAGGAACAGCAAGTCTTCTGTTTTCTTGTGATAAAGCCTTTCTCCATTGTGCTAAGGCATTGCCCCGTATATTTTCTTCATGGAGAAAATTTAAAGAAAGTGCTTTTTGTATCAGGAATGTATTAACAATGTCATTATTGATCAGAACAAGAGATGTAAAAATCACACTTGAGTTGAACACTTATAGAAATTTGCTCAATGAGATCAATAACTGAATATTTCATTATGTTGTTATTGAGTTTGGGGTTTTTTTTAAGGCCGTTTTCTTTCTTGTAAAATATGTGATGGCATTAATTAAAAGTTAAGCTGAAGTAAAAAAAATATTAAAACTTATTTATGTGCTAGAATATTTGTCCAAAGCCTTAACTAGATAACAATAGCAGCTGTTTACTTTGCAAGTGGAAACCAGTACAGCTCAATTGACTGTAAAAGTGGATGTCAATCAAACTGCACACTGAGGGCTGCGTGGAGTCAATGGAATATACACATATAAAAAATAAATATTACATACACCTCAGTTTAACCCATTTTTATCTGCATTGTCTCATAACACATATGTACGCGGGTACATGCTGCGCTGGGTTAAATCAAAACGGGAGGCCAAAAAGGAAAGGAAATTTATGATAAATATAGGGGACCATGGTGGAGGGAGGATATCATGGATTGCCTGAAAAGGATAAGGAAGCACAGTAGCATTAGTTCACCCCCTGTCCTGGTGATATTTACTTGACAGCATCAAACATTTCTGTGCACAGCTACAAGCTTGGAGCATAAGACAAGGGAGGGAGCTGGCATTAGCCAGAAAGAGCATTGAAAGAACATTCTCCCTCCATTTCCAAGACAAGTGTCCCTACAGTGGAACCCACTACTGGCTGCAAGGAAAACCTGAGGGTTTATTTAGAGCACAGATTGTCACGGTTTTAATCTAATGTGCCTTTCAATAAGCAAGTGACTTTGCTGACAAGGAAGGTCTTCCTTTACCCTTATCACTGCCATCAAAAATTCCCAGGAAAAGAGGTTTACTGATGTCATAGCCCACTTGACCTGTGTTTCCTCTATTGAAATACCAGGGATGGAAAGCTCTTAGAGCTGGGGTTCTTGGGAGCTCAGATGAGAAACAGGAAATCAGGTCTCTTGTCTGACACCCTGGGGGTGGAGAAGAGGCCTTAAAGCATCCTGGCCTGTTATTCATGACAGGTAAACTGGTGCCCCTGCTGGTCCTGCCCCAGGAGCAAGTCCCTGAAGCCAAGGGTAGTGTGGGAATGGGTGTGTGCCAGGTTTTAACCAAGTCCAGCCAACATCAGCATATACAGGACGTCAGGATAATTGCCTGTAACACCACTACACTGGAAACTAAATCCTGATTATTGTAAGATATGGAAACAAGACAGTTCATCACTCACACAACTGCTACTGCCCACTAGCTGCAACTTCTCAGGTTTGTTGAAGAACATGTAAAGGTCAAAATAAACATCCAGGAGATATCAAATCCCATTTCCTTTTCACTTGAACTCTCTCCAAATTACTAAAACATGAACATATGTTACAGTATTACTCACTACATAAAAATACATATGTTAGTAGATATACAGTATAGTTAAAACACAAAATTATACAATCCACATATAGTCACATAAACCTCTAACAACATCATCTATCAACACACTCAGTCAATCAAATCCTATATCTAAAAATATTTTCGTATTCTCTAACAGACACTAGACAAAGAGTTAGAGAACTTTCAAATGTCTTGAAAATTTCATTACATTTGTAATTGACAGGATGTTTTTAAATCAAAGTATAGAGTGTTGCCACTTCCCATGATGTCAATGATTCTCATTAGTTGATGGTTTCTAAAGTCTCAGCTCATGAAACTCCAGCTTTTTAAACATCAAGGCTTTTGTCCTTATCCTAGAGAGGAACAGTTGATGTCAGTTTTGATACCTAAGCATTCAATTACCAGAAATAAATAAAAAGAACTCAACTCAGTATTTTGAAAATCTTACTCCTTACTCTAACAGTGAAGTTTACCATTAATCCACATGAATCTGCTGATTCTTTTTTTCAGACACATTTCCTTGCAAATTATTGCAGTTTAAAATAAAATCTAAAAAAATGTTAGGGTATTTTAGCTGCTTTTTAAAATTATTTATTGGAAAGTAAAGTCAGTTTTCTAAGCCTACCTTTTCCTGCTGGAAGTTCCTTTAATTTTTAAAAAGCAAAGGAGACTTGAAGGCTCAAGTTTGGCAGAACATATTGATTTTAAACCCTGAAAACAATTAAAAAAAATATTTTGTCATTGCCTCCACCACAGGTAAAATGTTTCCTTTCTGTCTCCAAGTCTTGAAACTTCCTCACTGCTGGCTGAGGTCAGAACTTTTGCTGCAAGTAAAGCACTTGCAGGAGGCCAACACCTCTTTTGCATCACTTTCGGAAGGTATAACAATGAGCAATTAGAACTTTTCCCTTACTTCCTCTCCCCTATGAAACTTCTAAGAAGAAGCTCCAAAGCAGCACCTAGGTACAAAAAACAGGTCTTACACTCACTACAAAAATAGCAGGTACTGATTTTTTTTTAATTTGCTGTCAGGCAGTGGAACAAAATTGATATATAGCTCATGTTTTTGAGCTGGCTCTGTTCAGAGTTTAAGCCAAAGCTGCAGGAATATTTTTTGCTAACAGGTTGGATTAGCCTTGCAACTGATCGCCAAGGCAGAGAAGGTGGTTGAAAAATTTAGAAATTATAGCCTACAGAATTCTGTATTATTATTTTGTATACCCAAGGCTGTCTTAGACTGGTTGATTTACCAGTAATTAGAACTGCTGGAAAAGTACAGTGTAATCAGCAGGGCCCTAAGATCAGTAGGGTAAGATTTAGGAGAGCATAAAACATTCAAACAGATACAGGGATCCAAATAGGTTTGAATTCTCCAGGTAAAATTTGCCCTTTAGGAATTTAGCATCTAGGAAAATGACAGCCTTCTAACAGCATTTAGGTAAATAATATCATAACAAAAAAACCCCAAAACCAAGTCTAATGTCAAAGCCCCACATTTGTGATCAAGAGGTAAAGTACCACGAGCACTTGCAGGTCTCATCTTCACTGCTCTGAGGGATGGATGTTTGGCACACCTCTGAAGAAAGATGCTTATATTTTTCTTACTCAGTTTCTATTACTGAATAAACCTAAAAAAGGCAGTCATCTTGTAAATGCTGCCAGTTTCCAACTTTCAGGCTTCTCGTTCATTTATGGTTTGGATGTCATTTACTTTCTTGGGCAATTTTTAGACACTTAACGATTTTTGAGAAAACTTCAAAAAGAAACTTCCCAAGTCTTCTATAAGTCTGTTCCTAAGAGTTTATAAATAATGTGTTAATAAAATAAATAAGTGGAAATTATGAAGTGGAAGGGGGGGATATGCACAAAGCTTTTTTCTTGCAGGGAATTGGTCCAATAACCCTAGCAATTTTATTTTTTTTAAAAACGAGCTTAAGCAGGATTATTACTTAGTTAATTCTTGATTACTTTTTTATGTTGAAACATGATTAAATAAGTCAACACTTGCCTTTGTCTGACCCTCTAAGGCCTACAGTTTACTATTCATAATGATGAGCAATAGTTTGAATATTTGTTGCTGCATAGATCTCTATCTTCTTGGACACGAGAAACAATGTAAATCTTTTCTATGCCTGTTCATTTTTTCAATGTACTGAAGTGCTTGAGTTTCCAGGGTCAGAAAATGATTAATCTTATTAAATGTCTGACAGAATGAACTAAGCAAAACATCTTTTGATAGCATAAAGAGAAGATAAAAAGAATGAATTCTTATCATTGTAATGCTTTAGCTGCATGACTTCAAGGTTCTTAGGCTATCATAATATAATGTTCATTAGAAGCCAAAACAAAGATTTCTCTCTTAAAGGAATATTGGGATGTAATACAGAAGGCAATCTCAGAGATGTATCCTATTCAAAAGGAAAGTACTGTGTTTGCAAAATTTTAGGAATATTAAGCAAAAAAAAAGTTTAAAACCAATAAAATGAGAAATTTCATTCTGGGCAAGACTCTTGCGGTGACTAACATGCTAAGAATAAAGATTTTCAGTGGAATGTATAACAAATCTGAGGGACTTTTATTAAAAAATGGCCATGAGCAGCCATATTTTGGTTTTGGCTAAGCCTCAGTCATCATGTTTTGATTTAGAAGGAGAAAACCCAAACCACCTGTGGTTTTCATTTTTAATTCATGGCCCATAGGAATACAGGCTTTACACTTTCCAATTTTTCCTACCCACGTGCAGCCTGCTAATCAGAAAAATAATATTATAAAGCTATTCTTATCCATGTGTAGAATTTTAATGAGACTGAAGTGAAAATATACAGAAGCCAATATCAATATTGTCCACAAACACACAGGAGGGACCTTGCAAATCCAGACTTCCAACCTGGGTGCCACAGGTTGCCCTTTCTCGACAAAGCACATTTACTGCAGTGCCAGCTTCTCCAGCTTAAGGTTATATGTTATTTTCTTCCCTTAATGAATAGTGGTGGAGAGAAGTGAAGTAACAGCACTTCTGATAGGACCAGGAGAGAGACTTCTCCTAGGTAAGGCTGATTTTCTACAAGTACATGGAGTGGTTTTGAAGAGGTTGTGGACCACAAACTGCCTCCCTCAGTGATGATCCACATATCAAGCTGAAGGAAACAGGGTCATACCCTGGAAAATTAGGGAGTACAAAACAGAAAAGTATGCACACAATCTCCAGAGGGAGCAGGGGTGAGATTTCAAGGGAAGTGGGACCACAAACATTCTTAAACCTGGCAGCTGAGGTGAGGGACCCTCGTTTCACAGCTGTGCCTTATGTGGTCATGCCTACAACAATGCACCAAAACAGAAATATCAGGCCAGTGTTTCCCCCTGTTTTGTTTAAAAGAAAAAAACACATTTTGTGTGCTAATCTGACACAGCAGACTTCCAAAGCCTTCACCCTTTGTCATGCAATGAAACGCTGACACACATTTCTTTTGTCTTAACCCACATCTAGCTGGATCTCCAGCTGGCAGATGTTATTGGCAGCTCTCTTTGAGAAAATACACAGGGTGAAATACACATCCCTTTGAAGACAGTGGGAGATTTGCCATGGACTTTAGTAGGGCCATATTTCACACACTTCTTTTTGATAAAGGCAACAAACTAATAGAAATAATTTGGTTTTGAAACCTCTAGATATAGTAGAGGTACTTTATTTCTTAGCTAAACTAAGCTTCACCTTCTATGCTATAGCATTCCCACTACAAGCAATTAGATTTATATGTTTAAATATTTGTATGGATGCACAAATATGTATGGATATAAAAGATGCATAAATACAGTTTACATTAAACCTCTTTCAAGAGCCAAACGCATTTAATTAAAACCCAGTTATGCAGGCTGTTATCTTTCTTTTTACAGTTAAACTGTTCTTATAATAAATGGTCATCTTCCCCAGAGAAATTAAAAATAATATAGTTAAAAAGAAAGCATGTAAATGTATATATAGTTATTATTTATATATGCATATAAGTGAAAAATCCTGAATCTTTTTCACTCATGTTCATATTTCACTTGCATATTCATATTCATATATAGAACATATACATGTGACAGTAATTTTTTTTTAAAAAAGGTCCTAAATAAGGCAACTTCTCTGCAATATTTTTAATGAAACTGAGAGACCATAGTGGCTTTAAGAATAATTCTGTGGTCAGAGGCATGACCATGCAAACTAGTCATGAAAAAATTATGCCTTAAGTTCCCCTGAAAAACCACCATAAATTCCAGAGACTCCTATCATATTAGTGGAATGACTAATATTCATGTTTGTAGGCGCAGATCCTTCATTTTAATGAATTAAGGCAGCCTCCTGTAACGTCTCTGTGATCTGCTTCCCAATGGCATTTTCTGAAATGCTCCCAGAAGCAAATGAGAGAATCAAACCTGTACTTAATATTTAGATGTTTTGCTACTCTCCCTGGATTGCTCCTTCATTCTTTAAGTAGACCTATATCCATAGGATTTTTAAAGTGATTTTGCTCTAAGTTATGTAGCAGGATGGGACTTCTCACATGCACTTACCTTTTTTAAGGTTTTCAATTGTCTTACCAATTTGTAATCTCCAAAACAGTGAATAACATGATCCACTGGCACAGCAGCATAACAACCATTTCCCCAAAAGTACCCAAGACATAAAATATGACTGAGCCCAGCAGATTTGCAAGATAGACAAATATTATCCAAATCTCATAAAGGAGGAAGTCGAAGTAATAAATACTTGACAAGTGAAGGACAAGATCCTTAGGGTAACAAGGAGGGATATTAGGAGAGCAGAGTTTGGCCTCTTCAGGGGTCTGCTTGGTACAACACCGTGGGACAAAGCCCTGGAGGAAAGAAGGTCACAAAAAAGCTGGTTGGTATTCAAGGATCACCTCCTCTAAGGTCAGGAATGATGCTTCCCAGCCAAGAGAATATCAGGCAAAAATGCCAGGAGGTCTGCCTGGATGAACAAAGAGATCCTGGGCAAACTGAAACACAAAAAGGAAGCCTACAGAGGGTGCAAATATGGGCAGGTAGTCTGATTGGAATGCAAAGATATTATCAGTGCAGCCAGCAATGAGGTTAGGAAAGCTAAAGCCTGATAGAATTAAACTTCCCCAGTGAAAACGTGAATTTTCTCCACTAGGAAGCAGCACACCTGTTTTCCTGCGATATGGAGAAAACTGTGATACTCTATAATATTTTTGCCTCAGTATTCACCCAAGAGCACTGGGAGAATGAAGAACTGCCCACTGTAGGGGAAGATCAGGTTCAAGATCATTTGAGGAACCTGAAGGTTCACAAGTTCATGGGATATGCTAAGTATCCAGAGGTCCTGAGGGAACTGACTGAAGAAGTGGCTAAGCTACGATCCATCATGTTTGAGAAGTTATGGCAGTCCAGTGAAGTTCCCGCTGACTGAAATAGGGCAAAGATAACCTCATTTTCAAAAAGGGAAATAAGACCCAGGGAAGCACAGGCTGGTCAGCCTTACCTCAGTGCCCAGTAAGATCATGAAGCAGATCTTCCTGGAAACCATGCTAAGGCATGTGGAAAATGATGAGGAGATTGGAGACATACCATGAGGTTTCGCTAAGGGCAGATCAAAAGCCGCATGGCCAGCAGGGCAGAGGTGGTGATTCCCCTCTCTGTTCCACTGTCATGAGACCCCCCATTGAATACTGTGCCCAGCCCTGGGCCCCCAACACAGGAAAAACATGGAATGGTTGGAACAAGTCCAGAGAGAGCACTTAGCAGTAGCTAAAGGGGGCCTTCAAGAGAACTGGAGAGGGACTTTTTACAGGGGCATGGACAAGGAGCAAAGGCTTCAAAGTTAAAGAGGGTAAGTTTATATTAGATATTAGGAAGAAATTCTTCACTATGAATGTGATGAGGTGCTGGCACAGATAGCCCAGGGCTCCTGTAGCTTCCCCATTGCTGGAAGTGTTCAAGGCCATGTTGGATGGCGATCTGGGCAACATGGTCTAGTGGAAGTTCTCCCTGCCCATGGCAGGGGCGTTGGAAGTGGATGATCTTTAAGGTCCCTTCCAACGCAAACCATTCCGTGTTCTATGAATAACTGGCAATGACACAACAGAACCAAAACTAGGTCCAAAAATCTCCATTTTTCAGGGAGGAAAAGTGGGCATTAATGTTAGTCCCACATTTTGCCAAACCAGAATTGTGATTATCCCAGTAGCTCTCCACAGACAGCATTCAGCTGCTTATCCTGTTCACATTAAAGCTGTGTTTAAAGATAATATATTTATATGCCTATATGCCTATTATATTTAATGTATTTATGTGCCTTGATCACCTTCCATAGTAAACCAGGACTGACAAAAGTTGAGTTTCAGTCACCATTATGCCTTTCACTTTTTGATTGCAAGTGGAGGAAAGAAACACAGAAGTGAAAATCAAACCAGTTTTTGCTTAATTTAGTCCAGCTTCTAAATTTTGGGTGCCTTCCTTAGATGGACGCTGCCAAAAGGGCCTGGGATGGAGCAGGAAAAGAGATAGTGCTGATTTTGGGGGGAGAAGTTTGAAGCTGATTTGATCCGATGCAGAAAGTAATATTTAAAAGTTATTTGTAAAGGCAATAAGAAAATAACTATATACAGAGATAAATTTATAAAACTGAAAAAATTTTGCAAACGTGCCTATACAATACAACTGAAAATCTCCATCATTTTTATCCTGCTGACTTGCTTATATTCATGTGGTTTCAGTCTCACAGATGTTCTGGAGGCTAGGACATGTAATATGGCTCCATAGTTTTCTAACCACAGAATATCCAAAATATATAACCAGGAAATCACTTGCAGTCTGTGTGGGGTTTGGCAGATGGTATTTCTAAAAATGCAAATATCCAATATGGAGGTAGTGGAGAAGACGGATTTCACAAGGGAACAGTGTAACTCTTTATATGGAGTGTAAACTTTACACAGTATTCCAATATAGAACTGGTGAGCACTGTTAAAAAAGTTTCCAATGAATATTCATTTCAGTTTATAAACATATTCTCTTCAACTGTTTCAATGCCCTCTTTGTGTTTGCTTACTGTGCATGTTCTAGCTATTGCATTTACTGGCAAGAACACTTGTAGAAACAGCAAATTTTAAGCAAGTATTAGAGAATATATGTGGGCAATGACTTTTTCGTTTGGAAATATAGGTGCTGGCACCAGAATTTCATTCCAAAAGGTATCCTCACCCACTCTGGAGAGGGATGTATATGATCTGCAAGACTGAATTTTCACAACCACGTGCTCTAGCAGTGGTCAGACGAGACAAAATTCGCAAAGTCATGTGTTCTCCTGATATGGAACTTGCATGTAATGGGAAAAAATCCAAATCAGGATGGTGTGAGATACTGGCTGAGCTGCATTCTGGTTTCTGTTGCGACACCAGACAACCTGTTTCCAGTGTGCTGTGCCCCTGGCAGAGCAAAAGGCACCACCTGGGAGGCAACAAGGCCATGCTGCCCACCATGAGAAGCACAAAGGATTTGCCTCTACGTTTTATGGTGGGTTGGAAAAATCCTGAGCTGAGCAGAACGCTCCTCAGCTCCTTACAGCTGAAGGGATTTCTGCCACTGATGTTCCTCCCCTGGCAAGCCATGTAGCTTCTAGTTCTGAAGGCTTTCAGAGCTATATGAAATACGGATACATGAAATATGTGACATATGAAAGCTCTTGGAGCCAAGTTTTTGCTCACACGGGACCTGAATGACATGAAATCCTTGGTAATGATGGTTTACTTATAGACAACAGCAAGCACAGAGAAGGCCAGGCAGACTTCATCTAAGGGAAGATTTCATATTGCACTGCACAAGTGCAGTCACTGTCTTAATATACCATAAAACATATAAACCCACGTTCCTAACTGATGCAAGCAATTACTGCTCCATCAAGCTAATTTACAGTGGAACTAAAACATATCATTCGCCTGGCAATTCTACCATAAACAGCCTGGATTCTCTCCTAGTATAGACTAACAGGTTTATAACTCATAAGTGTATTTACTAGGAAAAAAAAATAGAACACAGAGCAGGCAGAAATGAATGTCCCCCCATAAAATTTTTGTTAACAGAAATAGAATTTTTTCTACAAGCTTTTTTACCCACATGCCATGCTTTAACTTTATGTGCATGTATACACATCTCAAGCACACTACTCTGTAAAACATTTTAATCACCTGAAAGTGAGAATGTCAAACTTAATCAAGATCTGCACCATTTTAAGGTAGGAGGTTAAGTTTAATGTCTATTTATTCTCTATTCTTTTTAGCTTTACCTTCTGTATGGTTTTTCAATTCATTCTTTGTCAAAGAAAAATTATAAAACGGAGGGGGAAAATGTTATCTGTGCCTGAATTGCTGACTTTACTAAAGGGTCAGCTTCTTTCCAAGCCATATCAAGCCCAGACAGATTTCTGGCAATCTCAGAAATCTCAGCTGCGAACAGCCAAGATAATGCGAGATGATCCAAAAGATTCCTGAAATATTAGATATGCCTGTATATATATATTTCAGACTAAATATTTTCATAAATGCAATCACATGAAAGGCAAAAAAGATCCCTCACACTTATTAAAACCCAGCTTTATACATTTTAGACTCTGGTTATGAACCAACAAGCTGTATAGATTGGATTGTCTCTTTCCTAGTGGCTTGCATGGGCTTTGTCCAGAAAAGAGTGTTCCAGCTGCACTGACCTTACATCTCTTCAATAATATTTCAGGGACATTGAAGGGACCACACACTCTGTTACAATGATAATCTACCTTCTCTGGCCAGAGGGCCTGATCCCTAGTCACTCAGGTTCCTTAGGCTGAGGTCATTATGCCAATTCCTTTCCAATGTGCAAATTGTCAGCTTCTTCCAAAAATGTTACAAAATATCCATAGAATTTTCTGTGTATCTGTAATTAAATATTTTCTTTCTAAATTCTTGTCAGCAAAACCCGTGTGAACTTTTTCTTCATCTTTTTTCATGCAAATAATTAGCATGTGATGGAACAAAAGACTTGTCCTGTATTTGTGCACGTGTAGCACAGCTTTGGTGCAAAACAAATCTTCTTTTGGTTCATTCATTGTTGTATATCAGTGGATATTTTTATTTACAGGAAGAAAAATAATCAATTCACAGAGCCATGATTTCAGGTTACTGTATTTCCAAAGGATAATTTACAGTGATGTTCTATTCAGTTTTGCAACAGCAACACCTGGAGAAACTCAGCTTACCCCGAGGCCCACATTCCTGGATTTCACACTCATACACTATTTCTGACTCCAGTTAAGCCAGTGAGACCTGTGAGCTTTTATGGCAGCAGAGCGCTGCTGGAGCTGTGCAACATTTCCCAACCCCTCAATACTCTGTCTCCTCTGCAGCAGTCAGAACATGGGCTGGCCAGCTGAGACAGAAAGCCAGAACACCAAATCACAGACTAGAAACACGCTCAGGTAATGCAACCCTATTATTCTTGGGTTTGAAATGCATTATCTAACCAAAGAACAGGCACTAACCCAAAATTATTTGGGGTCATAGAGTTCTCCTCTCTGAAACAGAATAATTATCATTAGCTTTTCAGTCAGACACATGAGTATCTGTGACACCAGTGCAGCTTAAAGTTTTCAGTCCAGCCTCACATCACAGTATTGGAATTGGAACAAAGCTTTGAGTATTTTTTTTTTCCAAGAAATTTTAAAGGAAAAAGGGCTGATCAATATGAGAAGCAAAATAATCAGTACCAGCCTGACTCATGTGCTGCTAATGCAGTGAAGAAGGGTGGTAAAGAGTTACTTATATTCCATCAAACTTGATTCTCCTGTGACTTATTGCACTTTTACTCTAAAATAACACAGCTGGACTCTTTGTGAAGTTTCTCTTTTTAGACTGCAACTGATAGTGTAATGCTAGTATGGGTTTAAACACTTTTTCTATGGATTCAAACCATTAAAATAGAAATCGATATCTTACACTAGGAGTTTTCTTTTCAGTGTATTAAAGGCAGAATATGTTTTCTTCTGTAATTTTGAAAGCAGGTGTTTATGTTTTCCCATTTACACTGTGCAGAAAGTCACAATGATATTCATTTCTGAATGGATGAAGATAAGCCAAACGCAAAACAGCATCAAAGCCCTGTTCCTCCTCTTTTGTCGATGGCAAAGCACCTTGTAGGAGCATGATCACATTCCAGAGAAAAAGAACTCTGACGTTTTTCCCCAAAAGCCATCAGCAGAGATCTGGGTACAAGAAACTGTGGAGCAGCAGAAATATGTGAAGTGCTCAAAAATAAGAGCACTACTTAGAATCAGAATATGCCACTTTTCACAGATCTAAGACCATACCACATTCTTATTTTCTTCCTGTGGGAGGTCAGTGTTTATACAGCGGATGTGTCTGCCAGGAAGAACATTTTTGCACTTGCTCCTCTTCCAGTTGCTAATCTGCACGTTCATTTGCCTCTGCTTGAAGAATGGCCTGTCTGACCATTTCCAGCATTGCTGGCAGTAGACCCAAACATTTTCACAGAATCACAGCATTCTGCAGGCTCAGGATGGAAATTTTATCTTCCCCTGATTTGCTTTTCTCACAGTACCAGGAGGTGTCTGCCTTCTGTCCTGTCCTGGCTGCTATGCTGACTTTTGGAAGTGAGGTCTGAAATTGCAGGAACCTTGACAGTGCCCTGCTCTGACCAGGAGGCTGAGCAACAACTTTCCTGACTGCTGCCTTGGTTCCTCACTTCTAGCAAATTCCCTGGGTCTCCTCACAATCCCCAAATCAGCTGCATTGGCAGCAAATAAAATCTCCCTCCTGCAGCATCATGCTGGATTTTCTACAAATTCTCATAAAGCCCGTTGTTATCCCTGGCAATAAGCTGGAGAAGAAACACAGCACACAATGCCTCATCACTTATTTTGTAGCTGCTAAGCTTGCCACAGTCTTGTCTTTGCCTTGTGTCAGGAAAATAGCAAGGTAACTAAACAGTGGAGTTCAATTTTAGGGATTTTTCCTGAAGGTATTCAATATACATTTTTCTATGCAATGCATTCTATCCAAAATTTAACTGCAGTGCAGAAAGAAATGAAAGGTCAAGGTGGTGTCTCCTCCAGATTTGCAAGAAGTTTGAAGCAAAGACAAAAAGTGTCAGACCCCACTGAGGGATTTCTCCCCCCTAACTCAGGTTTTAGCCTGTAACAGATCCAAATCAGCATGTTTAGGCCTTACTTTCCTGCCTTCCTCATTAGAAAACAAGCAAAAAAAAAAAGGAATAAGAAAGAGGTGCATTAACTTCTCTCCCTGGTTTCTGAGCATTTCTCGCAAGCAGCATCTGCTGCTGACTCCCTGGCCACGGTGGAGTCAGCACACTGCCTCTCCCAGGCTCCAGCTGCACAGCCAGGAGCTCGATGGTGCACAGTGGCTTTTCTGAAGGATCCTGTAGACAATAAGCTACTCTCAAAATATCTGAGACTGAAAGCCATGGCTTTTGCCCCTGCCTGGTGAGTGAAAACGAGAACCTGTGCAGCACCGCGTCGTGCTGCCGCTCTCCCTAACCCTGCGGTTTGCAGGGAGAGCTTGATGGAGCTTTTCCTGGTTTTCTAGTGCTTGTTTGGGGTTTTATTCTCATACATCCCAGGAGGTACAAGCTGAAGGAGGCATTGTGAGAGGCTGCAGCCAAAACTCCATCTTGATAACATTTTTATGGGGGTGAAACTACAAAGAGCAACTCAACAGCTGCCAGCAGGGCTGTGTTAGCGTGAAAGGATCGCCAGAAGCAGGCGAGTAACATTCATGCTGAAAATATGATTGATCGCTTCTTCTTTTCCTTGCAACTCTGCCCTGGTACAAATCCAGTCTCGGTGAGAAGTGACTTCAGCTAGGGCTGAGTTCAGTCTTCAGAGGCAGCTGCATTTATTTCCACTAAATCACTGGTTCACATACCAAGCCCAGGGCAAAGCTGAGGGCTTGGGGATGACATGTTGCCCCAGTCCTTGCTTTGCGTAAAAGTGACAGAAGCAGACATTGGTCATTTTTTGAATTCTATCCAAAAGACAAGTCAATTAATTTCTGGGTGTGCCACCAAGCTGAGGTATTTAACTGTTCTCTTAGGAAACAGAGCACACTGCTAATAAAGGTCACTTTACCTTTGTTTCATGAGGAGCTGAGTATTTTTCCAGACAGGTAAAGGGCTGGATCACCACATGTGCCTCTCTGATCAACATTCACCCTTGAGAGAAAGCACTGCTCAAGCTAAGGGAGCTGGAACAATGTGCAACCACAACAGCCCTTTGTTTGACACGCTGATTTGTCCCCATCACAGGTACCATACAGAACTTGTGTAATTACATTTATGTAATTTGCTTAATTTAACATCTTGCTTGCATATTCAAATATCCACCAAAGAATTTGCCACAGAGTAGGGTTTTTAGAAAAAAAAAATAGTATAAAATCTGGAAAATATATTAAGACCTTTTTCTTAATTCTTTAAGTTCCCTTGCTGCTTACGGGAATTAAGTATGGAAACAACATCTGTGTAATATTGTGAAGGATTTCAAAAGGGCTCCTCAGAAAGGGCTGACACAATCTTACTCCTTTTAGAAGAGGATATGAAATGAATTGCTTACTTTGGCTATTACGTGCACTCCCTTCCCCCCAGCAGCAGAGCCAAGAACTAGTGGCAAGTCTGAGAATTTTTTTTTTGTGGGGAGTCCTTCAAATATTTTTGACTATTTGCAATAAGACCTAAGAGAAGTCCCCTCCCATAAACATAACAAAGAAAATTGCTACATTATAGCCCCATTTAAGTGAATGAATAATAGATTAATAGGAACTTATGATTAATTATTTATGTCATGTTTTGGCATATGACCCTGACAGATGAAAAGGGTAAGTGAGTAAAATATATACAGAAACTTTTAAAGAACATCATAGAAACCAGTTAAACCTTAATTAGTTATTCAAAACTAATAATATTATCCAATCTAGTAGATATTAGACATATGCTAGTAACTATCAGCAAGAAATGTCATTTAACAGTAGGCAGCACCTCCACCAATGAAAATATAAATGGATGCTGGCCTCCCCCCTTGCTGTGAAAATATTAGCCAGAGTCTTGTAACACTGCCCTTGAAAAGGCAGATACCTCCACTCCGGCATATAAGCCTAGGTATGTTTCCAAAGTAATTAATTAAAGCTTTAATGGTAGGATGGAGCTTGATTTGAGTTCAGCTTAGCTTTAAAAGCACCTTAATAATACTTTCAGAACTTGTCTGGGCCTAATTACGTTTATTTTGTATCAGGTCTGAGGTTAGTCATGTGTGAACACACAAAAATAACATCTCTCTTCTACTTTCCAGAAATATTCTAATTGTTTTCAAGTGAGGAGTTTGCCTAAAGAGAGGAGATGTCTTTTTGAATAGAAAGGCCACAGGATGATTCTGGATGAAGCTGCATGTTACGTAAAGCAAACCCTACCTTAGGGAAGGTAACCATGAAGTTCCCATCAACTTGTAATTAGAATGACAGGTCACACTGCTCTCTTCTAAGAGAAGGTATCTTCAAATGCCATGTACCTGAGGTAGGTGGTGTGTGCTTCTCCTCTTCCCCATGCCCACATGCAGGATTTGCTACTCCCACAGCTTCTTTTATCACAGATGAGCCTTGCTGCGCCCAACCCTTATTGAACTGCCATGTCCTAGAGAGGGTAAATACAGATATTTCAGGACAGAGTCTCACAGAGAGGACACCAGCAACCTGTGCACTCAGACATAAGAGCAGCTTCTGCAATAGATTATGTCATGTTTTCAGGTAGCCACTTGTAAGCACATACTCTACTTTTCAGAAAATGGCCTTAATGGCAACCCCGCCTGGGTGCTGCTGCATTAACATTTGGACCAAACCATCCAATGTAGTTCTTTAATTAAAAGTTCTTCTGCAAGTGGGGAAAATTAACCAGAATTGTGCTGTAAAGATGCAGATTCAACATTTTTAGGTGTTTTCACCAGTTGCCCTTGAAATATCATAAATGTGAAACAGGATGCAAAACCAAATAAAATACAGACTTAGATCCTGGCCAAGGACAGCTCCAGAGTCCACTCTGCAGAGAATCTTTGTCCTCCCTGAGGACAGGAAAGGGCAGACCTGGAGCAGGATAAAGAGATGTATCTTTTCCAGGAGCACTCCATCAGCTGCAGCGTGGCTCTGCACCTCTGCTCCCCTCATCCTCTGCCTAACCCCAGTCACTGCTTAATGCCTGGAAAACCCTTGGTGGTGAAGTTCCTTGTGTTTGGTACAACAAGACAGCCTGATTTTTCATGCCTTCCTTTGGTACCAGGCACTGGAGTTTGGCTTACCCTTAAGTTGCCAGTTTGGCAGGAGCAGTGGAGTTCACTGAAAAGATTATTTGTAGCAAGAATATTTCAGTGCACCAAGCCAGAATCCAACAATTCTCTTTCAAAATAATGCTGTCTAGTAAAATCAACCAGCTGAAAGGCATTTTGCACAGTATCGAAGATGTAAATAGAGTGGACAGTTGGCCCATTATTATGCATTTGTTTGTATATGTCACTGGGCAAATCCAAAACACACATGCAGTTTAGAAAATAAAACAGATGTATGTAAAAACGGATTGTTTATAATAATTTGTCTGTACAATTACGGCACTGTTGTTCCTGTGTAACAGGATAAGGAAAGAGAAGGTAGCTGTATACTCCCAGTGGTGTTTTAAAACTCTGTGCTTGCTCTCATGAACTTCTTATTCACAGAAAGAATCCCCACTGAAGCTAGCAAGACTAAGTCTTCCAGGATCAAGCCCTTCATTTGTGCTTTCACAGAGTTTGCAAGCCTCCAGTATATTTAATCTCCCATATCTAAAAATTTCCCAGTAGAATTACAAATACATTATGAAAAATAAATATTTAGACAAGTGTAGAACCTATTTAACATTGATTTTTTTTTTCCTTTTCATTGCAACTCATCTAGTGTCATAGGCTGACTGGATCAGCCTGCATCCACGTCAACAAAGCTTGCAATTGGCTAATTTATCCTCGGGGTACTAACTTCTGAAATTGTAACATTTGGGAATGCTTTCAATCTTCCAGTCAACGTTTAACCCCTGATTTCCAAAGAGAAAAGTAGCCTGAAAACTTTAAAATAAAATAAAATAAAATAAAATAAAATAAAATAAAATAAAATAAAATAAAATAAAATAAAATAAAATAAAATAAAATAAAATAAAATAAAATAAAATAAAATAAAATAAAATAAAATAAAATAAAATATCAGAAGAACACCAGCAGAAGGCTCAGAGGACTTTTTCTTGACTGACACCAAGGACTTCAGAAGCAGAAGCAGCCAAATCGGGCAGAAAAGCAGGGCAGGACGTCAGCCGTGCCTTTTATCCATGGAGCCTTTCAAGGGGATCGTGGTACCCTGCCACGAGCTGCATCCACAGAGCGGCTGCTTGTCCAGACACATGATTCCAATCAGGTCCTTGGAATAACTTCTCTGCCAGCAGCCTGGGACAGGCCGGCCAAGGCACCGCTCCGGCCCCGGGGCTGCTGCAAGTCTCTGCTCCGCTGTGCAGCGCTCTCCTCGGGACAGAGCAGGAGGATGGACGTGCCACGTCGTCCGGGATGCTCAGCGCCTTCCCTGCGGGCAGCTTCTGCCCTCCGACGGTCCTGGGGACGGCTCCAGGTGGGAGGTGGCTCCAAGACGGCTTGTGCCGGGTCGGGAGAGGCTCTGGATTGGCATCGCTCCCCCGAAATCACGGCGCTGTTGGTTGCGAAGGGCAAGCAAAGGGTTGTGCGATGTGGAAAAAAACCTCCTCCGGGGCCCTGAGGCAAATTGTCTTGGAGTCAGAAGCCCACATAAAAAAGCCAAAGAAGCCTTTGAGCCCAGGAAAGGATTAAATGGATTTACTGGGTCCAAAGAAAAGCCAGGCAGAAACAAGGGGAAAAGTATACTGTATTGGTCTCTTCAGCTCACTGCTATTCAAGAGAGAAGAAATATAAGTTACAATGAACTGGGAAAGGATTTTTTTCAAAGTGTGAAAGGAAAAAAACATATTGTTCATGCTTATTTTATGTTGTCAAATACACCAGTCTGGGAAAGAAAGAGCCATACAGATTTCTGTATATTAAAAGAAAAGGAAACTGGAGCAGTGAGGAGACCACTTCAGCCACAGGCTGAGAGAAAGAGTTCTTTCAGGTTACTTTGTCAGTGGTCATCTTCTGACATTCAGTATTTGGGTAAGGGCTGACTGTATCACGGCCATGTTATTCAGGAACCACTAAATTGCCCAAATCCTGATTTCAGCTGCAGTGTTGCATGTGCTAATGGATGCAATCTAAGTAGCTTCTCTGTTCCTCTTAAAATCTGTGTTTCTTGAGAATAAAATGCCCATGATTCCAACTTTTTAGAAAATCCACCTTTGAAATGAGTGCTTGTATGCAGGCATTCTCTTTATTTACGTTCATATTTAACGTCCACATTTTTAATACTCCAAATATGCTTATCCGTAGGAGACACTTCAGTAATCTGATGTGAATAATATTGATACCTAAGGATGGAGGGAAATTCATGATGTCTATTTTGTTATTCAAAAGTAGGTGCTGAGATTGTGCCTTTCTGATGGTGTAATCATCTATTTGTTGGAAAAGCAGTATAATATAGGCCTCCATTTTTGTTTAAATTTCAGCTGAAGAGAGCAAAAGATTAATAGAGACAGACTTGCCACTAATTTACCAGAAAGTGTCATAAACAGAGCTTTGTAAAGTAGCAGAGGTAGCTCTGTGGCTCTCAGTATCAGATCTCCAGTAAAATTTCCATTCACTCCTATGAAGTATTCTTTTTATTTTTTGGGTTTTCCCTCCAGAATATATATGGCCCCATCATTCCTGCCATGCTTCTACATCGGTACAAATGTTTTGGTGGTGTAAAAACCCCTTTGTATGTCTCTGAAGACCTCTTTCTTGCCTTCTTTGGGCTGTTCCTCTTTTAAGGCATGGACAGAAACATGTACTGGAAGAAATGCATTTCTGCACATCTTTGTATATTCAAGGCCACATTTGTTTGCAGCAATTTGCTGACACGCTGCACCGTCACGTGCTTATTTCCTCATTTTCAACTCTATGTAATCCATTTCTATAAGAAGGAATATCTGGACCATGAACTCTCCTTTATCAAAGCATATATTTGTAGGCTGTGATATCTCTGAGTACACAGATACCTGATTAGGTAACATGTTTGCATTTGGGCTATTTGTGCAGCTATTGAGCAGCAAGAGCCACTGAAGCACCGTCACCAAGTGCCAAATTTGCTCGAGTCTGAGAACCCTTTATGGCCTCAGATAGCAACGCTTTGGTTCCCACTTGTGTGCAGAGCAGATAAACAAGTTATTGTGGTGTTCTCCATCAGCAGTCAAACAGAAATCATTTTGCCATTACACGGCTCCAGCAGTAGGGAATGTGCATCGGGATTGCCTTACTGACCTAAATGAGAACAATAAATGTGGGTAGCACTTGAGTCTGGCCCTCCTTTTTTTGTCGCTAGTCCATGTACTTAGACCCATGAAAAGTGGATATAAAAGGGCTCATCATACCCACTCTGTGTGTTGCATGCAAAGGCACATGTGTGTAGCACAGAAAACATGCTACTCTGGAAGCACGTCTGCCTTCACCTGTGTGAATGACTCATAAAAAATGTTGCCTTTGAAGACTTTCAATAATTAATTTTTTTACTTAATATATTTCCTTCAGTCCCAAAACAGCTAAAAATAGCAAAATAACTTTTGATTTCATGGGGATTTTTGTTGGTCTTTTTTTTTCTGTTTTATAGCAGAGACCATACACAATGTAAGAAAAAAGCTTCAGCAAAGGTATTTTCTATCGTGCCATGCTCCTTACAGACTTTCCCCATTCTTTTTCACTCTATCACAAAGGAATAATTACCTTCCAAATAATGTTTTTCATTTTGGCTGGGAGAAGACAGAGCATGTTCTTAATTAAGGAAGTGTTATTAAAATAAACTTTTCTAGGAAAATGTACATGGGGTAATATATAACATAATTAGAAAAATGCTTTCATTTCTTCTGGGGTTTTTGTTTTGGTTTGGTTTTTGGTTTTTTTAATGGCTGCCTGAAAAGTTTTCAGCCAACTCAAGTATCAGCTCTATCTTCCCTTTCTGTTCTCGCTAAATTTACATCCAGAAAAAGTATGGATATTTTTCTTTTCATCAGTATGTGTCTCCCAGCTTGGAGTCCTGCCTCTAGCACTTGCCGGTCACATAATTTTTATGCCTCATTCTTCTCTCTGATCTTACTGCCTCTGTTACAGCTGCATCCACACATATGGAAAGAAATCCCAAGATTTCAGTTAAATGTAAGTCCTGCCTCACGTGTTTACTTCCACCAGGTTTTCAGCCCAGAACCTCTAAGCTAACCTGCATTACTGTAAAAACACTGGCATGCTGTATCTTTCTTAATGGCTTCAGCTTTGTGCTGACTTCTTTTCTGAAGTCTGAACTCCCCATCAGTAACTAGGGGTTGAAGTTTATACAAATGTTATAATTTGTGCAAATCTTGTGTTAGCTGGTCCCTAGGGAGCCCACAAACCCCCCAGCAAACGGTGTGTTTTCTCCTGTAAAATGTGATTGAACTGTAACTCTTTTCTCTTGTGCTGTCTCATTAGCTTCAATATATTGCTTCATCCTCAGTGTCTGTGTTGGCCAGACTGCTCTATAAAATGTTATCAAAAGGCATCAGTTTTTCCAATATTCTCTGACATGCTGTCAGCATAACTGAGCGAGTGGCATTATTCAAACCACACGGTGAGCACTGCTCAGGTGCAAGAGGCAAGCAGAGCGGTGGGTCATGTCACACCAAAACAAAATGTGAGTGTTAGGACTCCCCTGCTCTGAGGAAAAAAGGCACAGGGCCTGATTTTTGCAGGCAGTGTATCTGGCAGACTTTTGTTTCTAAAGTAGCTGTGCGCTGATTCGGTGTCTAATACCAGGGCTGGCTTGTTTGTTAATAACAGACATCACTGGATAGTAACAGTACTTCAGTAGAAATCTGAATGTCATCTTTAAGATATTTGGACCTGTGATAAATTGAAATCAATGAGATGCTCACTATTTATGCATTTTGAAGACCGTCTATAAATGCCTTTTGCTTTTTTACTCCCTATATAGAGCTGCATTACAATTATCATCTTCCATTTTCTTTCATCATACCACACAAGTATACTGCTTTTTTTCAATCTTCAGCTGAGAGCTTAATAAGCACACTGATAAACCTGCTTATTGTAAGTTCTAGCACGTTCAGGAGTCGGTTTTAAATAAGCTGTGGTGCACAGGAGTAAACACACGTTTTAGGCTAAAGTGATGGAGGAGATTGGTGCTGTAACATAACGTTGATGTCAGGTGCTTTGCCATCTGCCACAATCCCAAGTGCCTGGTGACAAAAGGATGACTGAGGAAAATGTGAGCCCCCTCTGGAAGGAAACAGATGACCTGATTACTTGGGACATGGAGAAGACTGATGTACTCCATGATGTCCCTGCCTCAGTCTTTACCTGCAGGTGCTCCAGCCACACCGCCTGAGTTACAGATGGCAAAGCCACTGTCCATCGTAGCTGAGAGGATGTGGCA
This sequence comes from Hylia prasina, assembly GCA_013397195.1. Classification (NCBI taxonomy): domain Eukaryota; kingdom Metazoa; phylum Chordata; class Aves; order Passeriformes; family Sylviidae; genus Hylia; species Hylia prasina. The sequence continues at coordinate 794,835 of VYXD01001702.1, read as the reverse complement.
GTCCACTGAAGTCCCCACTGACTGAAAAAGGGGAAATGTAACCCACCATTTTTAAAAAGAGACAAAAAGGCACACCTGGGGGACTACAGGCTGGCCAGACTCACCTCTGTGCCTGGCAAGATCAAGAAGTACATGAAAAATAAGGATGTCGCTGGTGACAGCAAAGGTGGCTTCATCACAGGCAAATCATGCCTAACAAATTTGGTAGCCTTCTACAATGGAGCTACAGCATTGGTGAAGGAGTGAAGAGTGATGATTTTTATCTACCTGGACTTGTGCAAAGCATTTGACACTGCCCCACACAGCATCCTCATCTCTAAGCTGGAAAGATGTGGATTTGTATGAGGAGATGCTGATGTGTTGGCACAGTACACCACTGGAGGCAACAAAGCTTCATATAAGTGCTGAGATGAACTGGATTGCCAGGTCAAGGTCAAATGCAGGTAAATGTAAAATACATGAGACAAACTAAGGTTTATGTGAATTCTGGTGTTTATTTGACCATAAACTGTGAAAGAAGCAATAAAATGAATGAAATGGCATACGTAAAGGAGTATTAATACAGCGACTAAGTAGGGTAATAAGAAGCTTATACAATTGGCATATGTTCCTATTTGGTTTTTATTTTATAGCTAAATAAGGCAAGGCCTATTATTTCATCTAAAGTGTGGTTAAAAGTGCCTGTAAAAATGACATTAGACTGCTTAAACATTTACTTCCAGGTATAATACTCTTTATGGTTTATAAATAAAAATACTCTCTCTCTGAACTGCCAGCTCAGGAAGCACAAGCTGGCCTCTGAGATCTGGGCATGTCCACATCTGATCTGTTCAATAACAAAAGTTATGTGGGAGATCTTGAACCCCTGCTATGCTACAATTTGCATGCCACTTTTGGATAAAGGTGTGCGTTTAATGAGGGACTTGAGTATGCAAATTTTGTTTTGTGCAAACAAAGATGTCAGCTATACAAATAAACATGTATGTAAACCCTTCTCACACAGCAAAATGCCTTTGTGTTTGTCAGCAGTTTGCCGAATACAGCAGCAAAGACAATCTTGCCTGTTGCTTGCAGTCAGTGTCTCGGGAAGGCACTGTGGTGGCTTCCCTCCTTTATTACCAGAACAAGGCTCAGCCTGCCCCTGGCCATAGAAAGCCCCATTCAGAGAAAATGCACAGGGAGGAGTTTCCAGGAATTATATTATTCTCTTTGTTGCCTGATATTCTGGCAGATGATGCACACGGGGAGGGATTCACAAACACATGAAGAGTAAGTCTAATCTCCTCCACACCTTCTGCTGTCACTGGAGGGGTAGATGGATTTCTCTCTGGCACAAGCAGGCATCAGCATTTTCCCACCTGCAGGGAGCCTGCAGAATTCAGGGATGACCCCTGCAGGCTCTGGCAGCAACCTTGCCCCTGACCCCCACTGGGTAGATGAGTCAGCTGGGTGAGGGCTCAGGAGCCTGGGAGCTTCCTCACTGGACACCACCAGAGACATTCCTCCTGCTCCCTCCCACTTCCACCATCCCCACCCACAAGAGAAGAGGGGCCCCTAGGTAACAGTACCTGGTCGGTTTGCAGTGGTCCAGGAGACAGATTTTACAAACGTTAACATTTGAGCTTGGTTTGCCTTTGAAAATGTATCCCTTGCACTTGAAGAAAATCGGTTCTCAAAGTTGCTTGAAAGAGTCAAGAGTCATTAAAATATGTAAATGGTAAAATTGTACATGGATAATAGTCTGATTACCATTTCAGTGACAGATGTTCTCACACAGAACCAGATTTTCAAAGGAGATCCGGGTTAAATTTTCAAGTATTCAGCCCCACATCTGGAGCTGAATTTTCAGATGAGCCCACCTCTTGCTGAGGCAGTAAGTGGGCAATTCTCTTTAAAGCCCTCAACATGTAGTTCCCATTGTGGTCCTAGTCAGACTCTTTCTTTTTTTTTTTCTTTTTAATTGCAAAAGAAAATTTGCAAGCAACTGAACTTGTTTGAATATCTGGCCCTGGTTCTCAGCGCTGAGCACTTCTGTAAATCCAGTTTCTCACGTGTACCTGAACCCCACAAGCACAGGATCACTGAATCCTAGAATGCTTTGGGTTGGAGGGGGCCTCAAAGATCATCTAGTTCTGACCCCCACAGCAGGGGTACTGGCCACTACACCAAGTCACTCAGGACCTCATCCAATCTGACCTTGAAGATTTCCAGGGATAAGACATCCACAACTTCTCTGGGCAACCTGTTCCATGGAGCAGTACCCTGGAAGGGTGTCCCCTGAGGGTTTGTCAGGGATCTTGGTACAGCAGAGTGGATTTGCTTGCCTACTTAGGGCCAATGGCAAAGGCCTGCTATACTTCAGTGCCATGCTCCAGTCTCTCTAGGGCATCAGGGAAAGGCAAAGAAGTGGGTGAAACAGTAAAAGCCACACTGAAACCAAAGGCAGGCTTCCAACCCTGGTGCACATTAGGTGCCAGGATCTCATCTTAGTCACAGTAGTTCAGTATTAGAACTACCATCAAAATCATGGGAATCTAAGTGTGACTGGGAACTGGCTTTTCTGTGTGCATATACACATTGTCCAAAATGTGACAGAACCTCCCAGGCAACCTCCATCTGTCTCCTTAGAAAGTTTCAAGTTAAAAAGAAAGGAGCCTGCAATGGCAGCTGACTTCAGGAAGATCTTCACCATTGGCCTTGGGCACCATGCAGCATTCCCATGTAAGGCACTTCCATCCTGCCAAAGACACTGCGGGGGGAAGGCAGGATTGCTTAGCTGAGCTACTGTTGAGCACCTTTGCAAAGGGACCTGTGTCACTAAATCCCACAGCACGCAGCTATGACAGACCAAATATATCACTGTGCTGCTGCAGTGGGGAGATGCTGCAAGAAAAGGCCTGGAGAAGTCAGGGAGAAGCTCCCAGAGGCCACAACCACCCTGGGAGGGTGCAGAACTGCCGCCTGCACCTCAGCTCACACTGTGGAATTGTCACCTGTACAAAAAAAATAACTGTATCTGGTATTCTGCTATTAAAAATAGGCATCTTTTATCAATGTATGTAAATTGCTTTAAGAGGGGGAAAGATGTTCAAGCACGATGACTCATTTTCACATTCATATCTAAGAGTATACGACTAATACTGAAAGTACAGAAGTCGTTCTTGCACATTTAGTTTATTATGTGTTCGGTTTCTAGAGTGTACGAACCATTTTCATAATCACTTACTGTCTGACTTGGGCTTCTTCATTACTGGGAGACACAACTCGCCCACTCCACTCACTCAGTGCCATGTCTTGCACCCGTGACCTTCACAGTTCACTCATACAATAATGCTAAATTAGTATTCTGGGGGCAGGCAATTCTGCTCAGACCTTTTTTTTTTTATTATTGTAATTTAAGCAAATCCCAGCAACTCATTTCCAAAACCTGTGACTTTTTTAAACTAACATTTATTTAAAAGGGATGCATCAATGATTTAAAAAAAGGCTTTGGCAGGCATTCCCACAAACTCTCTGACCCTCAGCCATTGCTGGCTGCCTCATTTTAAAAGTGAGGCATGTGTGTTTTCCACAAGAAAATCAACAAGCTTTATAACGTCAGGATTATGACCATCCTTGCTCATAATTTGTGGAAGGTTTGAAAATATCAAATTTCATTAATTTTTTCATCCAGCGTTGTCTGACAAGAAGTTTCCTGTTGGAAGGATTTAATTTTGAAGGTCTACACTAATAACCATTTATTACCCTGTGATGGCAGAGGAAAATGTGTTCTGTAAATGTGGCCTAGAACTAGTGGCAGGACACTTGGTCGTGTGGAGAGCTGGCTAACATCTGCATAATGCTGATGGATGCTGCAAAATGTGACATTAATACAAGCCTTTATGAGAAAGATGCTGGAGGAAGCAGTCTGAAATTTGGCTGTCCTCGCTTAAGCTGCTTCTTACAGTTGGGATTCAATGACAGGGAAGTAGGAGCTAATTAAGATGTGGGATGGGGAGAGATTAGCAAATTGTTCTAAAATCCTATAAAGGTAGGTAATTAGTGACATGGTGTCTAATTGCCAGAATTATATGCAAGTATCAATGAGAATCTCTTCCTTTCTCCCTAGCTAAATGCAAACATTTCTTGTGCTGGTAATAATTACTAGCTGTCTTTTGTCATTCTTATTTGTGCTGTGAACAACTTTTTCTATTAAAAGCAAAGTCACAGCAAGAGGATGTTTATTAATTCTAAGTATAGTGAGTTTAACAAACACTGTTACCTGCTGTGAGGTGAGTTCATGGTCTGCATCTCCAGTGTTCACAGATCTCCTGTTTTGGTTGAAAGTTTTGCCTTGGTAGTGCATTTCAGTGTTGTGAAAGGCTGTGATGGAAGCAGGTAAATAGAAAATAAATACCTCTAGCTAGAGACACTCCTAAAAGAGACACTGCATTGATTTCAGATTTTAGCCTTAGTAATCACTAATGTCTTGGTGACTGAGGACAGATTTTTCATCTTAACTAGCAGCAGTTTTTTTCCTATAATCTTTCCTGTGAATTCAGACTCACAGATTTTATCCCACTTTATTTATTAGGAAGTCCAGACAAATGTTGCTGTTACATTTTATAATTGTCTCTGAGGATCAAACATGCAAAATACCTATAATATATATTGCTTCTTAAGTAGAAATCTCCATACTTCACCTAAAATTACTCCACTGGGAGCCTGACAAGCATCTGGTCACCTGTGTATGTGCTCAGCAAAGATTCCTCGTGGTTAACAAGTCCCTATAAAATGAGCTGTTTGTCACTGAGGCTGCTGTCAAATCCCGCAATGCTTCTCCACTTTGTCCAAGCAGTTTGGGAGAAATTTGATCGCTCTCTGTCAGGCAGCATCAGGATCATTCAGAGAAAGCTCATTCTGATTGACAGTAATCTGAGGAGGCACTGTTTGATCAGAAAGATACTTTCTTCAAAAGGCTGGTTTAGGTGGAGAGAGTTTCCCAGATGTCACAGGGTAATCAAGCGCCTCCCCGGGAGGGGGAACGTGACACAACCAGTGGCTGTGGCAGAGAGCAGCCCGTGCCTGCTCCTCTGCATCTGGGGCACCTCCTGGAAGTGCTCAGCACTGCTGAGCAGGAGGTGATCCCATAGGAAATCACATCTTCTCCTACCCCTGAGAAGACCACAAAGCCAGCACATGTGCGATCCTCAGCTATCGGCATCTGCTTGCCTTTTCCTCAGATGCTGATATTATACTTCACAAAGCTCTGGAAATGAGATTAATCTGCTGGGAGCGTCAGAATGAAGGAAAAAGCTGTGGTCCCACTGAGACACGTTCCAGTCAGCTTTTGCAGCACCAGAAGTGTGAATTTCCACACATTGCACTAGCAAGACACGGGGGTCCTGGTCCATGGTATTAGAAACAAGCCCTGGGATGAAGGCAGTGTCCTTGGTTCAGAGACAAAGGGAGGGTGCCTGGCACCCACAGCAGGACTCCTGCCAAAGTGTCACTGACACTGTTGACGCCATTTTTGTCCTATTTATTTATTTTATCTGAGGCCCACAACCAAGAGGCAAAGTGCAGAGGGCAGTCCCACGCTGGCAGGACATTCCCGAGATGGTGAGCACTGAGCTGGGTGGGACTGCAGACCTCCTCTTTCCTGGTCCCAAGGTGTTGAGCTGCATTATTCTCTTCCTCTTATGCTTATTTTCACCAGCCATAAAATACAGATGCAGCATATTTAGCTCTTAGTCATGTTGTGAGCATTATTTTATGAGTGTGTTACAGTGCTTTGAAAACTCCATGTTCCCTGAATTACTGTTTTAAAGCTGTGCTAGAGATCAAAGACACTGATAAACTGGGGTTGCCTGCCCATTAAGTCATAGGTTGGAACAGCACACACCAGGGAGAACTGTGGGGTCTCCTCTCCATCATGCCTTCACCAGAGCAAGAGGCTTATCTGTTGTTTGCTGAATCATCTGCTGGAGCTGCATAATCAATGTATTTGCTCTGGATACTATTTCCTGTGAAAATAACTGCCCCTGAGGCCACACCTCACACTTCTAGTGAGATAAGTGGTTAACCATTGTCTCAACTGAAGATTGACACTAAGCTGATAAAGCCACTAAGCTAACTGAACAGTAACTTCATTAACTCCCTACATGCCAGTCAACCAGGGCGTTTTACGAGCTGGTGAGAAATTAAAGCCCCCTGAAATGCCAGGCAGGCCTTTCCAGCTGTTCCCAAGTGTTTATTGAGTAAATGTCCCACTGTCAGTGCACACACTGTGTCAGCTTAAAGCGTGCCATTCATCTGTTTCAACGAGCTCTGTAGGCATCTGCAGCCAACCTTCACCACAGCTGTGTGCATCCCTTTGGGCATCTCGAACAACCATTCTACAGCCCATGAGAATGCACTTGCTTATCTGTCTTCTTGTCTCCTCTTTTCTCCATCACAGCAAGAAAAACACAGTTCAGCCACAACGTGGATAGAGTAAAACACAGTTACCTTCACCCAGAGGAGCTGTGCAAGTGCTCAAGATTTGTCTGGACGTGCCCAAAATGAAAATGTGGCACTTCCGCCTTTTGTCTCCTCCAGATGTTGCACACAGCTGCTGCACTGATGGCGTGGAGACACTGCGTCCTAAGGAGCCTGAAAGAACCTTATTGAAACCCATTTGCTCTCAAGCAAAGCCCACTAAGCCTTTAGGATTGGGTGGGTTAGAGGTTTGTGGTCTTACAGTTGACTCAGATATTATTGTCAGGCTTGTTTGCTGTCTTTTCAGAAAACCATGGGCTGAGTGGACACACTTCTCTGACCCAAGACTTGTCCTTTCAGGTAGGATGGAGGCACAATGCCACGATAACATAAAATTCCAACAAAACAGTACTACAGTGCTTTGAATGTCCAAATGAATCCCAAGATTGAAGTCCCCCTCCTGCAAAACCTTCAGTCTTTGCCATATAACCTGCTGAAGCTTGGATGGTGATGAATAACAAGTTTCAGTTTCTCCAGCTGCTGACCCAGAGTTCCACACAGGCCCCAAACCTGCAAAGTACAACTTCTGCTGCCTAAAATATGGCACTTTCCCTCCCCCCCAGCAGACTTAGGAACACGAGAACCTACCTTGTATGTATTACAACAGTCTTGCTTGTGTTAAGTCATCAGGTGCAGAGGAAAAATATTTGAGAGCTCCATCCTGTCCATCAGCAACTTGTCCTTGGACTACATCATAACATTTACAGTGCGCCTGTGCACAACATACTCTGCAAAGGGATCCCTGACTCCTTGTACCTGTTATTCATACATTGTTTTTATCTTTCCTGGGGGAAATATTACTGAATCTTTCACACCCCGGGAGACAGGGTAGGATTTTTTTTTAACTGAGTTGCAAAGTAAGGAGTTCTGTACCAGAGCAATTATGGTTTATTGTTTCAGTTGGTAAATGTTTAAAAAAGCAGCCGTCTCTTAAGACCATACCATAAAATGTGACTTGCACACAAACTGTAAATAAATAGAAATAATTGCTTGAGCTACAAGATCCATCTGGGGTTGGTTTCAGTTCCTCATACAGTTGCAAACTTTCTGTGCATCTATGAGCAAACCAATTAATCTTCCCTGAATCTCATTTCCCTTTTAGTGCAATGAGCAAAGTTATCTCCACTGTCCAGCAGACAGAGCCCCAGCACACCTGTCCCCTTACCCCCTGCTCCAAGGAGGACTTTAGCAGGATCAAAGTAAATAGCTTGCAGTGATTTCACACATTCCCAGCCCCATGGGCCTAATGTGATTTTTAAAAAGAGAATTCATTTCTAGCCAACCTGTGGTTTAGCTGCTACTCATTTACACCAAAGATCCCAGAAAGGATTTAAGCTAAGGTGTGACTTGATTAGCAGCATTTCTTCTCACAGCCAGGTACACTGCCCCCTTTTAACACTGTCACTGCCCAGAGGAGCAAAGGAGAACCTCAGAAGTCAGGATCAACATGAGGGCCACAGGCCGCAGCTGCTTCCATAGCTCTTGAAACAAGAGCAACCAGATTTATGCTCTGGTGACTTCCTATCCTTGCTCTATCAGTTTGTACTGGCAATCATGAAGCACTGGAAGTTAGAGCCAGTGTCTGTTTGCCACCTGTTATCCCATCTCACCATTCTCCCATCACTAAAGTGCATGGGCTCCTTCACCTGTTTCCCCACCAACTTCTAGGATGCATCTGAAAAAGCCTTGTGTCTCCACGGGCAGACACAGTACAGCCTCATGCTTGTGTTTTTCTGCAGACTCCTGCTGAGCTGGTGGTCACAGAAAATAAAATAAAAATAAAAATAAATAAAAAAATACTCATTTTCAAGAACAAGGAGAAATGGATCTCTGCAATTACAAGGGACTCACCTCTCTGTGCTTCACTGGTACCTTCCCTATCATGACAGTGGCTACCTAGCAACCATGCCTTTTGACTCAAGCCACCTTTATTTAGATATATTTGTATTTCTGCTGGCATGGGGAGATGTTGGCTGTAAAAGTATTAATTTACTTGGACATGGTAAGCTAAAGTATCTTCTTTCAGAGAATTCAAAACACAATTTCAGAAGCACCAGCAGCTTTTTTGTTGGCGTGGCAGCTGTACCTGTTTAACCTCACCACTGAGACCTGCTTCTTGTCAGGTTAGAGTGTGCAAAAAGCACTTACTGTAAAAAGTAAAAACCAAACCAAAACTAAAACCACTTCCCACCCAAATCCCTGGAAAACAAGACCTTAAGGTTTTCTAGGAGCAAGTCCTCTGCCTAATAATGCACAGGAGCAATTAACCAGCGGGTGGTTTCTGGGCCTACCTTAACTTAAGCTTTAAATGTATGTACTTAATACAGTTACTTATTGCCTAGAAGACAGGGTGGAGTCAAATGTGCTTAAGATTTGTAGACAGAGGCAATCTAAGGCAATAAAGCTCCTTTGCCTCCCTTCTGTCTGAAGGCAGAGCTAGGTTAACCTTATAAAGCTGTGTAATTGTGGTGGTTGTTTGTATTTTAGATCACTGCCCTCCATTTCAGACCTGCCTCCTCCCTCCTCACCATCTATGAAAAACAAAATTAAGCAGAAGCAGTAAATCACCGTATGGAGCTTCCCTACCTCATCTCTCTTGCAGCTGACAAGAAGCAAAACCTCGCTGATTTTCACATGGCAATACTTTTGTCAATTCATAGGATGAGATATCCTTCCAAAAATATTTCAATAGGGTTCTGTATTCCTCCCAGCTGCCTTTCATGCCCTCTCCATGCTGTAGCCTCATCACAGTACTCTTCTCCCTGGATTTGTTTCACCCTTCAGACTGGTGTATATAAGGCTTTTAATAATTTCAGTGTTATTTATTTAGTATTACCCCACTAACTTTGAGTTTTTCCCAGTATTTATTAATTAACCTTCCTAAAACTTCCATGGAGTAGCAAACTGTTCCTTGTCCAATTTCACAAGCAAGGAACTGGGGTTTGTATTTAGTGTTACTGGGGAAATTTCCTGATTTCCTGGAGAAAATTCCAGTGGAACTGGGTACTGAATAACAGGATTTTGTACAAGCAGACAGTTAGAAGGACTGAAACCCAAACAGCCAGTAGGCAAATCAAAGGAGGGAGGGGAAGTGTGTTTCTGTGAAAGTAGGCATGGTAATAAACAGATATTGAAAAAAAAGAGCAATTCTATAGAGAATAAGATGAACAGACAGTATTCTGTTGCAGAGCAAGATGAACAGATAGTATCTTTGAATACCAGGCTACTCATCCCAGGTTGGGGGTGTGAGTTCAACTTCAGGCTCCTACAGGAGTTAATGGTCCTGTAAGAGGTTCACAGTTAACAAACAAAAACAAAAAAGAAAGGACTAAGCAAAATGTAGCCCCAGATGAAGCGCTTGGACCCTTGAGGAGCTCTGAGCAGGATCCTAAACAGGAGTCACTTTGGGTAGGGACAGAAAAGAAACAGAAGTGAGAGGTGGGCCACTCTCTGTCAAGGTCTCAGTCACCTCAGGTGAGGCTTTAGGAGTCACTTCTCTTCCCCTGAAACCCACAGACCCGTGGACATATGGGTACCTGTAAGAACATTTTTTTTCCCTCATTTTACATTGTTTGAAGGACAATATACAACTTTAAAATCATGGATCATATTTTCCACTAATGCCTTAGTCACATAGTGTCAATTCCTGTCTGCCTTTATGTTATCCAGCTGGATTACCCTGGAAATCCTTGTTTTACAGGAAAGGATGTGCCAATGAGTCACCCAACATCTCCTGTGGTCCTGACTGCTGGAGACAGAGTGAAACTTGGCCTCCTGTTGAAAGCTGAACCCACAGGTCTCATCAGCTGGGTGACTCTTTAAAGAGGATTCAGAGGGCAGCAGCAGCAATTTAAAACACAGCAGCTACAGCTACAGTTTTCTTTGTGACGTGCCCATCCCTTCAACATTTGAGACACACCCAGACAAACTGTTGAATTCCAGGTGAACACTGGAAAAAAAGTTTTGGGCTTTTTTGACTCAAGTATTCAAAATCCATTTAAATCCTCTTGTAGGCACCAAGTTCTTGATCATGATGTATCTATGACAAGCCCTTGAAGCTGCATCACAAACTATGGCCCCATTTCTTTAACAAGTCATGGAAAGGAGAGCAGTGCCCTGCCTTCACCACTGTTCTTGCTTTCATTAAATCTGATATCAAACCTGTCAGATGGAAAAAGGCAAAGAGACTCTGAGGCAAAGAGCAGGTTCAAGTTTAGCATGGGCTGTATTCAAAGTCTGTCAAATGGGGGTGATATCACCTGCCTAACTCACAGGAAAGCAAAAGTTTGCTCTTGAGGCTCTGCAGATGTCAGAAGAATTATAACAATTGTTAATTAGAATATGATCATTCAATTTAGACTTTGATTCTTGACATGCTTTATCCTCTACCCTTTCTATTACAACTGCAGTATTGAAATTTCATTTATCTTCATTGTCTGCAGTTTTGAAGTAATGGGAAAAGTTCACAGTGAAGGCTTTGAGGTGTCTTCCTGTTATCAAGGGTTCCTATTAACTATATTGAATTGATTTAAGCCTACTAGTTTATCGAGAGCGTAATTCCATTCTTTAGCTTTCAAAGGAAAGCAGCAAGTATCTCAGTTAATTACTGTTTCCTTGCTGGTAGCCCAGAGCCAGCAAATGTTCCGTGGTCCAAAGTAATTGGTAACGATTGGGAATGAATGTGTACGTATGGTCCTACTAACTATAACTTGTGAGGTTAATTGGAAAAACTGGGAGAAGTGTGGGATGTAAGAGAAGTGAATTTCCTTCACCAAAGAAGATGAAGTTTCCAGGGTACTGAAAAAATAGGCATATTTTACTCAGTGTTTATATAAAGAACAGGTCTTGGAAGGTCCCACAGAAACGTATCGAAAGCCATCAAAGCCAGTTTTCCAAGGAGCCAGCCATTTTCAACGCACAGCTGTGGGGAAAACTGCGGGAGCAGCCCTGCATGGGGACCACAGAGGTTCAGCTGCCTGCAGATCCTGCTTGCCCTCACCACAGGCAGCTTTAGGGTCCTCCTCCTCAAGATCCTCTGCTTCATTTCGTGCCCTGCATCCCACCTGCCCCACGATGACATTGCAAGGTGAGAGTATGGTGGGAGTGGTGAGGGTGAGTTTGTCTTGGCCGTGCTGCTGCAGAGTCAGATTTACCTGTAGGGGATAAAGGAGCTGGTGTTTTTTCTGGATGTGAGGGGTGCAGGTGGATGGAGGACCTGCATCCCAAGATGGGAGAGATGGACAGGACTGAAGGAATGGGAATGTGTGGACAAAGCTGTGTGCAGGGAGAGGTGTGAGGGGGAATCGTGTTTTGCCTCACAGGGGTTTGAATCCAAGACAGACAGCACAGCAAAGCAGGAATCTTTCTGAATAATATCGCAGTAAATTTTCCCAGATTCTTAGGAGGTTTCTAATAAAATAGTCCTGACAACTACAGTGAATCTTTGATTTATATTGACTGGGGATTTATCCTTCTGCTGGGGCATTTCTAAACTACCTATAATTTTGTTATACTAGCAAGTCAGACTTATTCTGATGTATGTATTATTGGTTAATATGGACTGTCATCAACCCTTCAGTCAGCTGGCCATGATTCATGAAAGAAAATCACTTCTAATTAAACATTCATCTAATTATTCTTGCCAGAAACAAATGAAATACGCAACCAATATGTTCCATAACAGCTTCAGAAGGGTACCACTAGGATTTGTGAAGCCAGATGATTGAATGCACGGGGAAGCTTTTCAGCACATGTTGCATGAGAAAATGATCCATTTCTACCTTTTAACTGTCTTCCGAACATTTCAAGCAGTATTTAATGTCAGACTAGATTTTGGAATAAGGCACATTAATGACTACAGTAATTGCTCTTTGGGAGAACAGATTTGAGTGACAACACTTTCTCTAACCTCCCGGGGCTTACTTTCCTATGAACAGCTTAACGTTTAAACAAACTGATTTCTCAATATTTTACCAAAAAAAGGGAAAAAAGATCCCTGCAGAGGCTCACATAACTATTTTTCTGTATTTAATTAAAAAGAAAAGCTCTAGCATATAATTTTTCTTTGATGTGTCAGTGTATTGCCAGTCTGTTTCATACATGCATCTAAGTAATAAGATGTTGACCCTTAGAATGACTTCAAAATTCCTATAGTTTATCATTCCCCTTTCAGAGAAAATAAATCTATTAACCAAGTGCCTGGAATAGTTCTGTGAGTCCTGCAAATTTCTTTCTTGCCCTAACATATCTTGGCTTACAACATCTTGAATGCACAGTAACTGAAGATTTTCTCCCTGATGTGTAGACATACATGCTGCAAATTGCTCATGCATGTTTGACTGCAATCAGTTGAACTTCCTTAGTACTAAAAACTAGTCTAACTGAAGAGAGAAACAGAAACAGGATTTGGCAATATCTCCCTCATCAAAAGAGCATTTGTATAAGGTTACCATTTAATTTTTTTTTTTTACAGCTTAATCCAATAACCATTAACAGATGAGTTGCAAAAAGAGATGTTATGCCTTCATGAAAACTACTGTAACAAGAACAAATTCTCAAGATTTGTTCACAATTGTAAGCAAAAAAATTCTCTTAAGGAACCTTCTCCTTCTCAATCTGAGAAAAATGAATTACAGGGAAATAGGTATCAAACTGGGAAAGATATGCTGTTCAAATATGTGGGAAAACCTGGAGATTCAGCAGGTTGCTCCTGATACCATCATATCTGCAGGTTATCAGGTTCTGGCATGCTACTTCTCTATAATTATTTATTAGAAGACCTAAAACAAATGTTTCAAAAGGATTTTGCAGAGCAGTTGGAGTTCGGGTTGGTTTCTCAGCCCCGCCACAGCTTTTATGTGCAGGGAATTTAGAACTACACTGGCTGAAGCAGGTAGGTGATGAAATCAGGACTTACAGATGTTTCTTATGAAATCAGTGGGAAGTAAACATCTAAGAAACTTCAAAAATCTAGTTTCAGTGCTCTCTAGAATAATCTCTGGTTGGAAACAAGCAGTGCAAAGCCTAATATGGCTTGGGAGTTCAGTATAAATTGATCATATCTTGGGGATTTCTTGAGATCAGTTTGGCTTTTCAGAAATATCTTTCTGTTCCAAGGCCTTCTTTCATAAACATAAAATGTTCCAGTTTTTCATTGGAAGACATATTCTAACCTATAGAACTGACTGTTTAATGTTACTCTGATTCCGAACACAATTTGTTCCATATTTGCTGGAAACAGGTAAATCAGCAAGACAAGCAGTTGTAGCTGAGAACAATTATCAGAGTCAAGATGTTGAATAGAGCTGGATGCCACTGTTGTTTTATACATGATAAATACCTGTTCTCTGTGATTCATGACAGTTGTGTCAATGTCTGGACTCCCCTCTTCCAGTTCCACAAGTGCATTACCTGAAGCTGGCAGTTGCAGTACAACCAGCATTTTTCTAATATACTTTTATATCACAGGGATATTTTGTGACTCTTGAATCCCACCATCAATGTTTCCTCTCTCATTCTGAAAATCACAGGCAATTTTAAAAGGTTTGTTTTTCAGTTTTCATAACCAGAGATTACCACTGACCTTAATCCACAAATCATGTCTCCCTACATTGATCAGATTAGTCATCAAATAGATCTGTAGTCATCTTTCTCTCTTAATTTCCTTATTATCGTTTTATTAGCTGCAAATTTCTGCAGAACCACACAGATTTCCTTTCCAAATCTGACTACCACAGCTCCCATAATCTGGAGGAGTATTTCAGCAAGCTGTGACCACAGAAGAAAGGCAATTAAGAAATTGCCACTATGGCTGCATCCTTCTGTGATTTCCACCACAGCACCCAAAGCAGGGAGAAGATGAGGATACATCAAGGCAGTGAGAAGCTGAGGAAGCCCCAAAGGCAGTAAAACTGCAGCAGAGGGATGTACTGAGAGTCTGGAGGTGCAGGATCACTGGGAAGGCTGCCCCACACCATTGCTCACACATCCAAAGCACCCAGTTTTCTTTTCTTGCTGCTTCCCGCAGCTCCCAGAGGCACAAAGTGCATTTTTCCCATGGGAGATTTCTGCGTTCACTTGTGCTGCAACGTGAACCTGTGACTCACTCCCCACACAGCAAAAGCAGCACTCTCTCCTCTCCCTGCACCTCTGGCAGCACTGCCTGGTGCCCACATCAGCCCTCCTCCCAATGGACCCAGCCTGGATCCAGACCCCAGGGAAAAGGCCGTCTCCATGAGTGCCAGGTCTCCTGAGATGGACAAAATTAGGGCCATGCCCTTTTCTTTCTGTTTTCAAGTTGACAGGTCTCCACGTAGCTGTGAGGGATTTTTTTTTTCAACAAGCCCTTTCAGTGTGCCTGCATGCTGTTCAAAGGGTCCAAGCACTCAACTTTAGATTTTTTGCTTCTATTCCAGGGACCAGTTGGCTAAATATTCAATTTGCAGCATCTAAACATATGGGCATCTACGTTCTTTATCACATGTATCTGAGAGTCCACTGAGCAGTGAGACTTATTTATGCTAACTGTTCATTTTACATTGTTTTTAATACGGCAAAATAAGGATTTAAATTTGTTTGCAGACAGAAAGCAAATTATTTTTATGTTGTGCTGCCAGAGTAAAATTTTGCTGCATGCAGCTTTCCTCCTCTTTTCTCAGAAGCTATCTAAAAATAAATGTCGCACACCTGCCTTGTCTCTGTATACCATCCACTAACTAAGGCTAGACATGCATGTAGCACTCTGATAGAAGCCTCAGTGAAGCCTGGAGGGGGAACTTCACACACACTGCCTTTGCCAGCTGTCCTACTTGCTTCCCACATCGGAGAGCTTAGACCATCCTAGCCCAAACTTCGCCCAAGAAATACCTTTATTGTAACATGGACAACCCTGAAGTGATCTGACGGTTCGGCTTGATGGTCATTGTAAGTCTCTACAAACGGAAGCATTTTATTCTACTCTATTGTAAACCAAAAATCCATTTCCTTGCTCTTTCCAGCATGGAGTTTTGCCCAGTGTTCCCATTCAGTTTATTTCAGGCTGGATTCTCACCTTGGCGCACTGGCAGACGTGGCAGTGCAGGTCGATCACGACATGAACCAGGGCCAGGAGCACATTCCAGTGCTGGGAAGATCCCGAACCTCACAGCGCAGCTCCCGCTGGCAGAAGGGAATCACAAGCCAAAACGCTGCTGGCGCGCTAGCGCGTACGACAGATTCATTTTCCTGGGGCGTATGAATTGGCAAATTACAGTTTCTGAATCAGATTGGGCCTCAACAAGTCTTGTGCTGTCAGATACACCTCAGTTTCTGGGATTTGACGTCATCCAGGTTTCTGTTTCGCACCAGTAATTTCTGTCTTCCGAAAGAAATGCTCTTTTCTTCTCATTCCGGAAAACATTGTGACTGTTGTTATGCTGCCACAGCAATATGCCATTGGCTAAGAGCTATTTTGGAAATTCATGTCAGGACTGTTCAACCATTTTCTTCTTTTCTTCTCCATTAAATCGGACTAGCATCCCAGGCCACAGTCAGAGAAATCACATCCATTGATTTCTGACCTCTGCTAGTTAATGCAATTCCCCACAAAGCTTTTGTGGTAGCCTCATCTTCTCCAGAGTTATATGGGTGATCTGCTCATCAGCCAAGCTGGGAGCAGCTCCTGTTGGATTTCATAGGGACAGATTCCCATTGTGTGCACACCCAGCCTCATACCTCAATACAATCAGAGCCTAAACTGGGGACCTACCAGTCTGATCTGACCCAGCTGTGTCCCACTGCTTTTGAAAAGGTAGTGATTAAAAGGCAAGAAATACATACATCTGAGGAAGTTTTTCCTGCATTGGATAACCAAGCAAAGCTCACTACTGGCATAAAAAGCGTTTTCAGGAAAACGTACTGTGGTATGGATTAAAAGTTTTTCACTTCTACCTGCTACACTGAAATGACAAGTGTCAATCCCTGAACTTTAAAGCATAAAATAAAGTCAGAAAAAGATTCCCTGAGGATGAAAGCTTTGCAAAGTTTTGTCAAAAAAAGGCACTGCAGAGTAATTTTACCTTTTGATGGAATACCTATGAATATCAGTGGAGACAAGTGATTGGACTAGTCACTGGTGTGTGACATTAAGATTCCTACGTAGGGAATCACTGTAAAATTACTGAGAGACATGAGAGGTTCACACTGTCTTCACATATTAAAATAAAAATCTTGTGGATGTGTTATGGTATAAAACATGTAATTGCTATCAAATGAGCACAAATGGTTTATCTTTTATGACTACTAGCTTTTTTTAGATTACATGTTTTGAGACAAGGACATTCTTTGTGTCTTTAGTTGTTCAGATATTTTGCTTCCTAGATCAAGAGCTCAGGAGGCACCAATAATATACAGTCTAAGGATTTCTCTCTTCTCCCCAAAATGTGACAGCAAAACTATTTTAGAAAACCCACCAACCCGAATGACTGCAATAATTTGTTAAAATTAAGGATGGATGCGATGGATCCTGCGATGCACTAAGTCACTGGAACAGTGGGGTAGAATACAGCAGAATGCCCCCCAAGCAGTACAAACCCTGTCACCAGTCACTCAGCACAGCTGTGAGCTTCCAGGGCAGGTAGAGAGTTGTGCCCACAAGGAAGATAAATCAGCAATGCAGTAAATGTTTCAGAAGGGTTTTGGACGGGAGTCCATAGTGTCTCAACATCCAACAATTGAATTAGCCTTCATTCTGCTCTAGAGACCTCAGAGCCCTATCCTGTAGCTGGGCAAAGTGCCTGTGAAAGCCAAGAGGAGAGCGTGGAGACCTTTAGAATGAGGAGGGACACAGAGTTTTTACTTTCTTTTCCTAATAAATCTGCAAATATCTCAGCCAAGCTTTAAATAATGCAGGCAGGCTCTTTCCTTCTTCCTACAAATGTGCCTTTAAAAGGAAACACACACTTCCTAATTTGACACGGTCACTTCTAATGGAAATATGGGGTTACATCCAAGTGATAAACTTATGATTCTAGAATTAAAGAAGCAAAGGAAGTCTGCTTCAGAGCAAATGCAGCAACCTTAAATTCCTTCCTTGCTCATGCTGTTGTATAGCGAGGGTATCATTAAGCTTTTTCAAACTACCATCACAGATGAATCAACACAGCGTGAGTGGCTTTGAAAACTGTGGAAGTTTATCTCAGGTGAGGATGCATCCGGCAGTTTGTGCCTGTGTGTGGGCACGAGCACGTGCTGGGGAGGAAAACACACGAGCCACCACAGATTCCTGCTTTTCTCTATTTGTTTATATTTAGCAGTTTCCCAGTTCAGCCACCATTTAAAGTGTAAGCTCTTTCAAAGCTCTCTTTAAAGTCCTACATTTTTTGAGAGACATTTCAGAAAATGTCTCTCAAAAAAGTGAGAAAATAACCTTTAATGTGTCCATGCCTCATAAAAGAGATTTAACCACCTCTCAGTTAACACATGGTCAATCATCTAATAAGATTTAATCCAACTATGAGACCAACTAAGAAATTGTTCTGGGGCAGCTCTTATAAATCAGGAATGTATTTAGATAAACACTAATAGTGGTGATTTAGTAGCAGTAGTAAATGTTTTTTAACCCGTTTCTACTTTATCAAGGTCTCTGTCAACTCAATGTGAACCCCATTCTTAACAGCTAAAAACTGAATTAGAAAATAAAACATAACAAAACATCTTTTTGATTACATAGCAAATGAGAGTGACATTACTACTATTGTTCAACACTTACAAGTACTATTAACTTTTCATTCTAAGGAAAAAAAACAGTTGTGCTGAATAACTTCTATATTTAGGATGAACAAGTAACTGTAGATTTCTTGAACTGATTAATCTCCCTTCCTTTCTCATGAAAAAATATTCCATGTGAAAATAAAATTACGTGTTTTTACAGCATGAAATATCTTTACCTAACTGAGTAGAAGAGTCTTCCAGTAAAATGTGTTTATCCTTAGGCAGAACATAAGTGGTTACGAAGGTCAGCTTGCTTTCTAATCTGAGTGAAATACACGTACGATATTTAGCAGGCACACGTACAAGTAAGCCCATACAAGAAGAAAGAGTGAGAAAAGCAATTATAATTGCTATTCTCCAAATAGATAATGAATTCTCAGGTTTTCATCTTATCCTTTTACATTCCAAGAACAAACCGTTGCAGGTCTCAGGGAGTGGAGGTAAGAGAGAAATTTCAGCTTCTGATAGGACTCTTGGCTTGCTTAAATGTTAAAACAAAATTTAAAACATCTTTGGTGTACTGAAACCTTTTGTGATCTTTCAAAAATTATATTAATCCAAAGAGCAAGTTTTATTCTAGGCAAAGTTGGATAGCAAAATCCTGCTCTCAGTGCAACACTTTGGGTGCCCACGAATTGCGTGAATCTGTCACTGAAAGTTGAATTTAATGCCAAATATCTGTATTTTCAGTGTCTATTGACAGGCCTACAAATAAGATTTCTAATTAGTCTGCTACAGGGATAATAGTCTTATCTTTGTACTTTAGGGAGCTTTTGCATTTAAACAGCCTTGAGGAGGACACCTTGTCATAAGGATATTAGTGTTTTATGCATCCATACAAAGAAACACCATTGATTTGCTCTTTGATCACTATTCAGACCAAATCAAAGCAAACCCATAATCTTCAGCGTTTTTAGGCTTAGTACCTATTTCATAGACAAGCTAAGTCCTTTGCCATGTACACTATCATTGTGGCAATGTACATGGCATGTGTTTTTAGGACATATGGTAAAGACAAGAAGATTTTTACATATCTTGAAAGGGTGAAAAGTTAAGTAATTTTATGTGTGTACCAGAATGCCACAACTGTCAAGGTCTCATCTCTCTTCCCCTTTTTTCTACTGTAGCACAGGAAAAGTACAAAAATTCAATAGAAAATAATTAAAGAAAAATCATTGCATTTCTTACAGCAAATCATGAACAATTGTGTGGTGTCACTGAAGAGCATGAAGTGCAGTCAAGTCTAAAAGCTGTAAGTGCCCTATTATTCGTTTTTACTGCAAATCCAAGAGGGCTTCTTGTAAACTCAAAATTTGTCATGTGGCCCTGGAAGTAGGCCTTTCAAGAGTTCAAACATTTGCTTCAGAACTCTGAGTCATTTCTGCGTTTATGGGGTTCACAGCATTTATAGATGGCTAAAATGCTGTGTTAGTGGGCAAAAATACCAGGTGGAAACTAGATCTTTTTCTCTATCAACATAAAACTACAATCTCTATTCAAAATAGAAACATATGGAGATTGAGAAAAGGATTGCTTTCCCTCTTCCGTTTAAAGAGCTTCAGTGGTTTTGTGTTTTCACTTCTCTCTAGCCTTTGCAAGGATTACACTTGTAAACCAAAAAAGTGTTAATCTAATTACTGAAAGAAATTTCTTTAAGATCTGAGATATCCACAACAGTTAGGTTAGCTCCTGACTTCAGGCAGCCTGAGCTCCTGACCTCAGGCAGACCAACCCATCTGGCTTGGTTCCCTATTGCTTGTAGTGATGGTGATGGATCTCAAGCATCAGCTCCTGGCTTTGCCAAATTCTGACCTTTTTTTTTTCATTTTTTAATTTAACTTCTTCTCCATTCTGTAATAGACAATTAAGAGCTGAAATGGCACCAAGCACATGACAAAGTGCCTGTGGAGATCTCTGCTTCCTAGGAAGGGAACTTAGAGCCTCGGCACCAAGCAGCAGCAGCAGTCTGCGCCCATCCTGTATTCCACAATCTGTAATTTCAGCTACATATCTATTTATTCCAATGCTGCAGTATTCCATTTCTGAATGAGTTCCCACATCATGGTGACACATGCCTAGCATTATTGCATTTTAGACAGCCATCTGTACTGATATATTCAGCCAATAATTTGCCACCAGGAAATTGGTTCCTGGGAATATATTTTTTATGCGGAGTGCATGCATGCCTGTCTCTAATTTCTAAAATCCATATATCCTTGATGTGCCTTGTAGGAAGATGAAATCCTATTTCATCCTGAACCGCCCGTAAAATGTAATTCTTGATTTTAATTAAGGGTCAAGAAAATTTATGCCACAGTTCATCAGCAAAACCTTTGCAGTAGCATAATAATCCCCAAAAGGATAAGTAGCAACATGGCGATGCCAGTTAGCTAAATATGGCAAATGGCAGGGAAGAATGAAATGGATCTAAAGGGACACAGATCCTCTCACTGATGAAAGACGTGGGCTAAAAATATACTTCAGTATGGATAAATATAGAATAATGATTGTTAAGAAAAATAATCCAAACGTGGGTTGCAGAGTTCAGTGGAGTGATCTTACAGGATTCTGAAAAAAAAAAAAAAAAAAAAGAACGGGGAAGG